>CM038794.1:46306458-46505420 GCA_021764765.1 Vicia sativa | reverse complement strand
AATAATCACTTTTGAGCTTTGTGCCCGATAAGCACTTTCCTTGTTATTTCTAACACTTTGTTACTTGTGCAAGGTACCTTGAGTTTATTTTGATGATTTGGATATGTACGACACATATCCCGATCTTAGAGTGTGTGAACCTATTGTACGCATTTCTTGTGTTTACCTTGCAGGTTTCTTTGATTGATTTGGAATGTGCCGATCTTACATACTTATATGCACACCTTTTGTTTATCTTATGCGGATTGTTATCCCTTTGAGGTTTATTAAAACGACATACATTTTGATCGTGCATACGATATGCACACCCTTTGTCTGTATTGTGTGGATGGTTATCCCTTGCAGTTTTATTTGGTTCAAATGTGTATGACACACGTTCTGATCATTCATACGATATGCACATCCTTTGTATGTAATGTCTGGATTGTTATCCCTTGCAAGTTTATCTAGTTCGGATGTGTATTGACACATTCTCGGTCGTGCATACGATATGCACACCATTTGTCTGTATTGTCTAGATTATTATCCCTTGTAGGTTTTATATTGATTTTCAAATGTGTACGATACGCATTTTGATCATGCTAATCGATGCTTCTATGCATTGCTCAAAAAATTTCTTTATTGCTTGTCAACAGCTCAACGAAGTTTTATGGAGTATTTTGCTTGCTTTAAAGATTATGAGAAGTAGGTGTTTAGCGCTTTTGCCATGAAAATTAGGATAGAGCGTGGTCTCAAAGTTGTTTAAAGACCTGTAGTGGTCAAATTAAAAGCTTGTGTTTGGTTTATTTAAAATCCTGTCGTGCAAGGAGGTACATTTCAAGAAATTTTACTTTTGTGCTCAAGACAGAGGTATGGATGGTTAGGAAACCGATATTGCACCACCATTAAGTCCTCGATGATGAGAAAGGCATGCAAGGGTTTGCATCCAACCCCCGAGATAGTTCACCGGTCAACTCAGCCTACCTCGAATCGTGAAGCTTCCTTTGTCGAGTCATATACAATGGCAAGGGTTCCCTATTCTAAACCTCCACGCTTTGTCATGGAGTTCGCGTTGACACACTAATACTCGCACATATGCTCTTCACACTAATTCATATCAAGGCGTGAACTTTTCCCAGAGAAAACTCATGGTTGACGCAGTCTGTCTCACCGTGGTTATGGTTTTCCTCCGAAAGAATGCTCCTGGTTGACTTGGTGATTCGCTACCTTGCGGCTATGGGACTTCTTTCATATTCCCTGCGCAGGTATGTATCATTTGTTTGTGCATTGCATTATTTGTGTGCTTCTACGAAAGCACTTCCTTGCCTCCTCCCTTTGTATCCCTTGGTTGGTCAACCAAGGTGGATATTAGGGTAGTTTAACCTAGGACCGCTCGGCTAGGGTAGCTTTCGAGCTTAGACATTAGGATGGTCATCCTTTGCATGTCAACATAGGTAGATATTCCCTTTTCATCCTTGACGAAGGGCCACCTTGGCATGATAACATTAGGGATAAAGCTAGACAGTTTCCCTTAGATGTTTTCTTCCCCTTTTGCATAATAAAACAAAAATCATTTTCTTTATCAAATCTCAAAACATGTTAATAAACTCAAATCCTTTCTATAAAGTAAAAACAATCAACCAACTTCAAATATTTTTGCCTTCAGATCTTTTTCTATGAAAATCTTTTCGATAAGGGTGTTCCTTTTCAAATCCAAACGAGTTGGTAAGTATGCGAGCGGCCGAGCATAAGACTTATGATAAGCTGCAACGCCAATCACGAATTGCAATCTGTCATACCCCAATTTTTGACCTAAGATACCATCTCATATTATCTACATATGAATCATTGCATCATTAACAAATTGCAAAAGCAAATAACTTGTGTGTTTGATTCTTGAGGAAAATTAGGGTTTTGAATCAAATCTTTCATCAGTGAAAGATGTGAACAATTAGGGTTTGAGTCTCCAATTACCTATAGTGTGATATATCTTCTTCAATCATGAACATTTGATAAGTCAAACTTTGACTTTTTTTGGTCAACTTTGAAATTCAAAATTTCCAATCATCAAAGCATTTCATATTATCCATCACGGTCATCAAGAATAAAAAATGTGGAAAAAAGTCAATAAAAAGTCAAAACTTGATTTTTCTAAACACTTAGAAAATGTTTCAAGTGTTTTTACAAATTTTTTCACCATTTTCATGGTCATTTTTCACCAAGATCCAATTTGATTCAAGAAAAACTTTCAACATGAAATTTGTAGGTCTTGTTTGCTTTCCAAAATGTCCAAGAACATGAAAGAATATTTTGTGGAGCTAGGGTTTTGAAATTAGATATTAAGGTCCAAAAACTTACATTATAAGTCATTTTCATAAAGTTTTCAAGCAAATTTGCAAACGACTTATCTCTTTCTCTTCTAGAAGCCTAGGTGTCCCAAAAATATTTTGAGTTCATAATTGGAGAAGGATAAGAACACTTGAGTGAATTAACCATGGTTTGAATTTTTAACCATGTGAATTAAATGGTAAGATTCCTTTCTTATCTCTTAAGCACCAAGTTGCAAAAATATCCAATGTTGATTGCCTTGATCTCCAAACATCTTGGCCTAAAAATAGAGGTCCTTCCATCATTGAAAATCACACCAAAACAACTACAAACTTGTTTTCTCATTTCTTTCTTAAAGTGCAAGTTTTCTAACTTTCAAAGAGGTTAGAATTCCAACTTCCAATTCCTGCAAGTTCTAACCAAAGGTATCATCCAAACCTCTTCTAAACCTTGTTTAGAAGTTGTTCATCAACTTCAATCCATCACAAAATATGCCAAAAGTCAGTTTCCTCAAGAAAAATCCATTTGTGCAAGATTTGAGCTCTAACAAGCCAATTCTTAATTCACTCGTGTGTTCTCTGTTCTAATCATTCACAGAGCTTCTATAACTCATATAGAGCTCATCCAAGTCATAAAATCATAAGTGATTATCGTTCCATTCATCCCTCCTTACTCAAAAACCAGTAACCTGCAGTTTGAGTCAGGAAGAAGAATTCAGTGTGTTTCAAAGCATAGGAGTTGGAACACACTGAGAAGGATCAAGGAAGCCAAGCAGGATCATTACTTTGCACCTATAAGCACTCATACGAGTTTTGCAAATTTGCTTCAAGAGGTAAGTTTTTTGAAATCTGATATCCTTATACAAGCATCTTTAACATCATTTCAGTAGTTAGAAATGTAGATATCATATTGATCAAGCTATCTGAATCGTCAATTTCACTTAAAATCAATCATACCCATAGATTAGTTGAAATTTTCAATTAGGGTTTAATTGGTACTTTCTAGAAATTCTCTTTGATCTTTGAGTCTTAGCTTTAATAAATTGCATGTTTGAAATTGTGGGGAAATTCTGAGCAATTTATCATTTTACATTTTATAAATTGATGGAGAATCAAAGAAATTAGAACTTTGCCATGGAAGTTTGTCACGAGGAAGAAGAAGAAGGCTCAGGTCTGGGGTTCGAATCCCCCTCACCCAGACCTTTTTTTCACCTTTTTCCATTTTCCAAACTATTTTTGAAAACTCATTCATGACTTATTTTAACATATAATTTTCCAAATGCGTATACATAACAAGCCACGCGTGTGGCCCAATGGTTAACCTTTTGAAATCTTTCAAACAAAGGACCTGAATTCAACACTCACAACCAAGTCTATTTTTTTAACACTAATTTTCTTCATAGTTTTTACAAGCTTCAACATTTTAAAACACCAATCAAAATTTCTCATTTTGAGATGATTTTTTGCACACTTGTCATTTAGTACATCTATTTTATGATTATGTCAAAAAATACCAAAAAATATTTTCATTTGATATATTTTTATTAGGTTAAAATTAAGAATTTTTAAGTATTTTAAAATTTTTCAAAATGTTTTCTTGTTGATTTTCTTTAACCTAATATTTTCAAAACTTTCATGTGAATAAACTTTCACTCTTCAAGTCTTTCAAAATATTCAAAATGTTTTAATTGACTTACACCTCTTTTTCTCGATTGATTCGATTTGTTCCTTGAAAATACAAACCGAATTATGTTTCTTCCTCGAAAATCTTCGAACTTAAAATCAAATTGATCATGGCCTCCCTTAAGGTGTAAGTCCCAACCCTTTGTACATATTCAATTCTTTGTACATATCCAACCTTTTTTGTACATATTCACTTCCTTGTACACATTCAACCATATTTGTACATATTCAAGTATAACTAGCTTCGTTCGCTTGTTTTATCCGCTTGTTTATACACCAATTCCACTGGTATTAAAAGGAGCATTATTCTCGGTGAAACTGCTTTGTATATATCCAAGTATCACTATCTTTATTTTCTTGTTTTATACACTTGTTTATATATTTCCTTGATAAATCTTATGAATGCACACACACACACACACACACACACACACTTTGTCATATATATATACTTGTTCATATACTTGTTCATGTTTATTCATGTCATTACAACTAGTAAAACAACAAGGTTCCCAATAGCCTCCTCTTGGGCCTCATACAAGAAAGAGATTTGGAAATCTCAAACAGCCTCCTATTGGGCTTCGTACAAAGAATCTCCTTAGCTATGCCCTATAGCCTCATCTTGGGCTTCATGCAAGGAGCTCGATGACCTTCGAGTAGCCTTCTCTTGGACTCACAATACAAGGACCCTCGATGTCCCTCAGATAGCCTCCTCTTGGGCTTAGAATACAAAGACCCACAGGCTTCTTAAAAGCATCCCCCCAAACAATTACAAAACATTTCTCCTCAGAGATGAGACATGAATCATCTCTATGGAAGAAGTATCTCATATATAGCATCACATTCAAATCAAACATTTTTCACATTTTCTCAAACAAACAAACAAACAAAACATCTTTCTTAACTGTAAGTGGCATGCTTGTATACTCAAGTTAAATACCCAATGCTTACAATGAAAGATTCAACATTTTTTTAAAACATCTTCTCATTATAAGAACTATAAGCGGTATACTTGTACACCCAAGTTAAACACCCATTTCTTACAATGAAATATTCAAACAATCAATTTTCAAAATGTATGTGATGAAATATATTAGTTACATTTTTCATTAATATGGCACTTGTCTTTGTCTCTTAAAATTATTACTTTCACTAGCACTTAAGTAGAACTACCCGACTTTATCAACCTCCTTTTGAGAATACGTAGGCATAAGGCCTCACCCTTGGCGAGCATATTTCTCCTCAAACCACACAACCTTAGTTACGCTTAGATCCCGAGCTACAGTTGCTTTGATTCCCTCTAGGGGATATGTATGCAGAAGATTGCAGTTGATTGCGAGCATATAATAATAAACAAACTTAGGTTCCTTCCTATCTTACCTTCTTAATCCCAAAGGAGAAACTTTCCCAAATATCACGGCAAATAAAACACAAACGCACAAAAGATCCTATAGATTACTATAGATACATAGGGTGCTAATACCTTCCCTTTGTATAACCTAACCCCAGAACCAAATAATCTCTACTCCCTCATGCTTTGCGTTAAGTTTCATACTAATTGCATCGCATATCTTTTTTTAGGGTATTTAATCTTTCCCCTTTTCCTTTCTTTTTCGGAAACAATAAAGCTTGGTGCTCGCGACATCTCTTTTTTTAAAAAAATTAAAATTTTTTTGAGCCAGAGAACCGAATTCCGATTTGGTTCCCTCGTTATTCACTTTTGGGGAATACCAAGCTTTTGTTTCCAAAAAAAGGGGTTAAGTCTTAATTGTGCATTTGTTTGTTTTATTTTTTTATGTGTTTTGTTTTGTTACTTGTGATTTCGTGTGATGGAAAAAAATCCTAACCTGGATTTAAGAAACATTTAAGAATTAGGTGGGGGTATAGTCCTGTTACCTTACGAGGAGTCTCAGTCCTTAATAAGTTAATTTGAGATCCTTCGCTCAGTGGAGGTTTTCTTGGGGGTAATTTTGTTTAGCAAGTTTATTGCGAAGACATTTTTGCTTTTCAAGCGAACCAGCGAAGCTGAGTTGGTTATAGAACCCATAATCCATCCTGCCCTTTTAGGATGTAGTGCAGAAACTATTCAGATATAGACTTGGATTAGTTGTCATGCGAGACTACGATCAGACGAGTTTTTCTTGAAAATTATCATTGGACTACGAGTTAGTTGTTTAATCCGATAATATTTAAAAGAGAAGCATAGACCCTGTATTATCAGTAGAATATGTTTTACACGCGATTAAACCCATAGTACTTACCCGCATTTGGTTCTTACCCTTGACCTCATGCTCGTGACTTTAAACGTTTGAACCTATTTTGTGTGTAACCATGTTTGTATCTGTGTGGCATTCAAGCATTCATTCATAAATTTTCCCATTTCTCTTTCCATAAAATTTCCAAAGAATTTAGAGAATTTTTCTTGGCAAACATTCTAGGTTAGAATGATGGATTTGAGAAGAAGGAACACCACGAGATATGGATTTAGATTTTCTGATGTGAAAAAGTTAAAAGAGTTAGCATCCTTGGTCGAAGATCCCTCGGACTTCTTAAAACCTTTGTTCAGTTTTACGATCCTATTTATAATTGTTTCACTTTCCCTGATTACCAATTGATGCCTACTTTGGAAGAGTACGCAAATATTTTAGGTATCCTAGTGTCTGACAAAGGGCCTTTCAATGGTTTGGAAGCCATTATGAAGTCACAAGTCATTCCAGCGATTACTCACTTAAGGAATCTGAGATAGAAGCAGGTAGTATGGTAGCTTTTGAAGCTATTCTAGCTTTACTTATTTATGGGTTGGTCTTGTTTCCTAAGGTCAATGACTTTGTTGACATCGATGCCATAAGGATCTTTTTGATTGAAAATCTTGTCCCCACTTTGCTTGGTGATACATATTTCTCTATTCATCATAGGAATCGTCAAGGAGTTGGAATTATTGTGTGTTGTGTGCCTTTGTTGTTCAAATGGATTTTTTCACACTTGCCTAAGTCTCCTATCTTCAAAGAATACAAAGATGGTTGGAATTGGCCTCAAAGACTCATGTCTCTTACTAATAACGATATTCATTAGTATACTTTAGCCTACAATGATATGGAAATCATTGATAGTTGTGGAGATTTTGCCAACGGACCTCTCATTGGTACACAAGGAGGAATTAATTACACCCCATCATTGGAAAGACATCAACTTGGGTATGCAAACTCGAGTAAACCCATTGGTCTTACAGTGGAGGGTTACTTTTATCATGAACGGGGAGATTCCCAAGGTTTGAAAGCCAGAATGATAAGAGCTCGGCACCGTATTCAAAGGAAAGAAAAAGGTGAGGTAAGGAATTGTGTAGCCATGAAAATTTACACTTGTTGGGTAAAGAAAAGAGCGAAGGAATTTTGAATGCCTTATGCTTATGAAGAACCCATGTTCCTAGTGGTATCTAAATCAACCAATATTCCCATTGAGACTCAGGAGAATAAAAAATGGCTAAGATGAGGCTAGAGAAAGATTCTTGGGAAGATAAGTTTCTTAAGGCTAACTTTGAGAATATAAAGCTTAAGAAACAGGTAAAAAATCATGAAAAAACACTCTACTTTCAAGATGGATGGCTCAAGGAGAAAGATGAGAAGATCCGTAGAAAGGATGACGCAATCGAGAAATACATCAAAGAAAGAAAAGGAAATCTTGAAGAATTGACAAATGGTACTCCTGATTCTGACGAGTAGAAGAATGTTATTAACAATCTAAAAACCGAGAAAACTGAATTGAAAGCTTACTATGGGAAGGAGATCCTGAAGATGAAGCTACATCAAGCATTTGGTTCTTCATCTGACGAAGATGCTTTATTAGGATAGTTTAGATTTTATTTATCATTTGCCTTGTTGTTGTAAGAGCCATGATCCAAAAAATTGTAATCTTTTCTCAAATATATCAATGAAATAAGAGTTTTGTGTTACAATGTTTGCAAGAAATTTCTCTTTTAAAAAAAATCTTTGGAAAATTCATTTCTTCTCTTTTGCATTCATGATCATGCATCATCTTGCATTTCGAGTTTGTTAGCTAGAGTCTTATCTTTTGGAATTTTCTCCAGAGATCTTCAAGTTGTCACGCTAAAGTTTCCGACGTTCATAGTCAGCTCACAGATACAATACTCGTGCAAATAGAAAGAAAGCAATGGAAGATTTCGAACAAGAAAATGTTAAGCTTCGTGGTACAGTAACCACACTTCAAGAGGAAGTGGAAAGACTCAACGCTTTGGTGACCTAATAGTCACAAGCATAATTAGTAACCACCACCTAACAGTCAAATTCAGGCAATGGTGATTTCCGAAATCACTACTACTCCAGCTTTTGCGGTCGCAGTTAGAAATCCACTTTTCACCATGCTAGAGGGTTACCCTTGGGGTATACCTGTCAACATTGGTATAGGTTTTTGTCAAAATACTTATGAAGTACCGGAAACCATAGTTGAGGTTTCTACTATACAAAATTTAGCATTCACTTCGCAACACGAAGTAACCTTTCCTCAAGTCACTATGTGGGTTTCTCAACTAATTGTGACGAATTCGATCATGTCTCACACTATTCCTTACGTGAACAATGAAGTTTATCATGATCTGGCGAAACATAGATCCTCGTGGTTGTATGGAAGATCTTCACGAACAGTTCAATAAAATACAGCTAGAGATCAAGGCTATCCGTGGAAGGGATTTGTTTGAGAAAAATGCCAATGATCTGTGTCTGGTTCCTAGTGTAAGAATACCAACCAAGTTCAAAGTCCCCGACTTTGAGAAATACAGAGGTAATTCTTTCCCACAAAGCCATCTTGTGATGTATGCTAGGAAGATGTCTACTCACAATGATAATCATCAATTGCTCATTCACTACTTTCAAGATGCATTACCGACGCCTAAAGTGGTACATGGGATTGGATAATACTAATATTCGAACTTTCAACAACTTAGAAGACTCCAGAAATACTCAAAGGGACAAATAGACTTTCAAAGAATATTAACAACGGAGGGAATCGCCACCAAATAATTCCACCATTGAAGAAGAAGGATGACCAAGATCTTCTTGAATACTCTTGGCCCTTTCTACTACGAGCGATGATCACAAGGTCCAAATGATTTCACCGAGATTGTAAACATGGGAATGCGATTTGAGGAAGGAGTCTAGTAGGACGTTTGACCAAAGAAGTTGGATCTTAAAGGAACCAAGACATTTGGAAGTGGTTTCCCAAATAAGAAGGAATAAGATGTTGGGCATATCCCAAGCAGACCAAGAAGAAATATTAATCACCGATAACATGTAGTCGTTTGTTGCACCAGCTTGTTAGTTCAAATGCGGATTTACCCCCACAATTTCAAGCAGAATCAACAGCCCGATAATAGGCTTATCTATTCAAGAATAATCGAATCGTGTTCTAGATTTCTGAGTTTGACCCAATCCGATGTCTTACACATAATTATATCCCGCTTTAATTGAGAGGAATCTTGTTCAAACTAGAGCACCATCGCTATGCTTGATAAGCTACCTTAGGTACAAAGTCGATGTGTCTTGTCCTATTCACCAAGACACCACTGGCATGATCTCGAACATTGCACAACTTTGAAGTCTGAAGTTCATAGATTGGTTAGAGTTAACCTTCTTTTTAAGGGATTTAAATTCAAACGAACAAGTGAATCGCCGCCCAATCATGGCGATTGTGAACATGGTGTATGGATGTCCTGGTCAATATCAAGTATTCGACATCAACTTGGTAAGAGCAGATCTAGTACAGATGCATGCCACTTTCTACATAATGGGTTGTTTTTCTTGACACAACTATGGATCTTGTATGATTTCTTCTAAAGATTCTTGTGGATGTTTTACCGAAAATAAATCAAATGACTAATGGATACTGCACATTTGAATCCTCAAAAATAGGAATGAGAATGAAGGAATATGATATAATGTTATCGACATGAGCATTTAATTTTAGATATCAACTCGGTAACTCCTGAAGTAAACGTCATCATTCCTTATTTCAATATCCCCAGCTAGAGGGAAAGAACCAGTGGCTCATCCTGCTCAACCAGAAGTACCAAAGGAAGTTATGAAGACACCTCCAAACAAGAAATGGAGGAAATTCTGAAGATTATCAAGAAGAGTGACTACAATGTTAGAAAGTTAGGACATTCATCCAAGATTTCCATGCTCGCTTTGCTCTTGTGCTCCCGAGGCTCATGCTAATGCCTTGAAGTTTTCAAGAATGCTCATGTACCGCAAGACACTACCACCGACCAGTTAAAGTTTATTGCTAGCCTGGCTGCCAACAACGGCTAGGCTTCTGATTGATTTGACTCCTTTAAAGAAACATAACAAGGCCTTACACATTTGTTGAATGCAAGGTACTACCTTATCTCATGTTTTGCTGACAGTGTTCGCCTCGAATATCCTTCCGAAGACCGCTTTGATCGACTTGATGTCGAAGGGTTGTTCCTGACCCGGTGACATTATTGTGAGCTTTTGATGGTTCTAAGCGAACAGGTGCTTGGAGAGCTCATCGCCTATTAAAGTCGGTTCCCGGACTTTTGATTCCACTTTCTTTGTCATGGACATCCGTCCGCCTTTCTTGCCTACTTGACGCCCTTGGATACATGGGCGGCGCTGTTACCCTACCTTACATCGAAATCGAAATACCCGGTGAAAGGAAGGTTGTTACGTATGTGGTGAAGAAGAATATATGGTCGATCATCTATACTATTCCGCTTATCTCGAGATGGAGGTGAATTCTCGAGACTCGTCAAGCTTTGAAACAATACCAGAGTCATGCCTGTTGACTCTCCTGTCACCCTGAAGGTGCCAAAGTTCCGCCTAGGATGGCCTCCTCAAGAAAGACGCCTGCTATGTTGAAGAAGGAAAGAGACCGTGGGTCGCCCCGATCTTCCTTTCAAATCGACAAGACCGGTTTAGGCTTCACCATCAAGGGTCAAGATGATACGCCGCGAACGAGCCGCCACTTCCTTTCCGCATTAGCCAAAGTGGAATCCATGCTATAGAAGATAACGACAACGGCTTCGACATCGCCAGTGGATCTTCCCAACTCGGACAATAGCTCAAGAATTGGAAGATCAAGACGTCATACCAATCTCCTTTAGCCGTGAGTAATTGCTTTTGTTTTGTTTTGCTGTATTTCTTTATGTTTGAACAATAAACTTTGAAAGCTCAGTGCCTTGCCCGCCATGGCTCGCTTATGCAGGGTTTTATCTCGTGTTTGCGTATTTTCATTCAATAAATTGGACTTTTTCAATTGTTTTCTTTTCTTTACTTTATTACCCCTTCAAAAGCTATGTGTTTCTTACACACCCACGTGATACCCAGAATCACTCCGAATCTCAAGAATAACAGACTATGCTAGTGCTAAATATGACTTCGATAATCCGATCTACCAAGCCAAGACGAAAGTGAGGAAGATTGTGAAGTTGTGGAGAACTTGCCAGACTGCTACAAAGAAGAAGAGCGAGTTATCACCACACGAAGAGCAAGTTGAGGTTGTGAATTTAGTACTGACGAAGACAGAAAAGAGATCAAGATAGGAGCGGATCTTGAGAACAAAGGTTAAGGAAAGGTTGGTTCAGATGCTAGAGACTATGTTGAGGTTTTGCTTGGTCATATGAAGACATGCCGTGTTGGACATTGATATCGTGGTACATCGATTGCCGATAAAAGAAGGTTTTCTCCCAAAGAAAGGTAGGTCTGTCGATGCGTCCCGAGATGTCGAGAAAATCAAAGCCGGGTTATGAAGCAGTTCAACGCGGTTTCTTAGTCACACCTCTTATCCCAGTGGTTGCAAATGTGGTACACTGTACCTAAGAAGGATGGTAAAGTCACGAATGTGTGGATTATGTAGATCGAACAAGGCAAGTCCGAAAGACGATTTCCCACTTCCTCATATTGATGTTCCGCTGACAAGACCGCCAGATAAGGTTTTCCTTTATGGATGGTTTCTCGGATACAATCTGATTAAGATGGCTCCCAAGACATGGAGAAGACTACTTTGTTACTACGCTGGGGGCACTTACAAGGTTATGCCGTTCGATTGAAGAACGCAAGCGCCACTTATCATGCTATGGTTACATTATTTCATGACATGATTCATCACGAGATAGAGGTCTACGTCGACGACATGATAGCTCGATCACAATCAAGAAGAACATCTTGATCACTGTAAACTGCTGATGTGTTGAAGAAGTATTATTGAGACCAATCCTAACAATGCACCTTTGGAGTCGATCCGAAAACTCCTAGGTTTGTAGTCGATGGTAAAGGTATTGAAGTTGATCCGCCAAGGTTAAAGCTATTCAAGAGATGCCACCCCCTGACCGAAGGAAGTCGAGGTTTCTTGGGCCGATTGAACTACATTGCTGATTCATTGCACCCAATCGCTACTTGTGAGCCGATCTTCGTTACTTAAGAAAGATCGTAGTGGAATGGAACACATTGCCGATCGCTTTGACAAAATCAAGGAATGCCACGTAATCCTCCTATCCCGATGCCGCCAAGGAAGACCTCTTATCATGTACTGACGATTGTTAGAGAACTCAATGGGTGTGTGTTGGGGCAACATGACGAGTCCAGTCGAAAAGAGCATGCAATATACTACCTTAGCAAAAAGTTTACCGATCGGTGAAACAAGATACTCACAACTCGAGAAAACTTGCAACGCTTGGGTTTGCTTTCGTCGACTAAGACGATATATGTTGACTCACACTACCTTGTTGATTTCAAGATGGATCCGATAAAATACATATTTGAGAAACCACTCTCTCGGAAGAATAGCAAGATGGCAAATGATCTTGACCGAATATGACATCCGGTACACTTCTCGAAAGCGATCAAAGGAGTGTGGTAGCCGATCATTTGGCTCATCGCCGTAGATGACTATCGATCTATGCGATTCGAATTTCGAGATGAAGATGTTCTACTAGTTCTGATTGCGAAGAACGGGCCCGACGAAGGACACGAACAAGGATCCCGATGGACTATGGTTTTGATGGAGCCTCAACGACTTGGCAATGGCATTGGCGCCATCATCACATCCCCACCACATCGCCTTTCACCGCTTGATTATGTTTCGCTTGCAC
Organism: Vicia sativa; assembly: GCA_021764765.1. Taxonomy (NCBI): domain Eukaryota; kingdom Viridiplantae; phylum Streptophyta; class Magnoliopsida; order Fabales; family Fabaceae; genus Vicia; species Vicia sativa. Next base: position 46,492,310 of record CM038794.1, on the reverse strand, counting down.
GAACAACATGGCCGAATATGAAGCGTGCATCATGGGTCTTAAAGTCGCTATTGACTTAAGAATCAAGTTCTTACAAGTGTATGGAGACTCGACTTTGGTGATCAGCCGTTAAGGGCGAGTGGGATACGAAGCATCCGAATCTCATTCCATATCGAGAGCATGTTACGAGTTTGATTCCTTACTTTGAAGAGATCACTTTCAATCATATTCCACGAGAAGAGAATCGGTTAGCGGACGATTGGCTACTATGTAAATCTATGTTCAAGGTTAGATGGGACAACGAGGCTCCCCGGATCATCATTGAAAGGTTTGGCGAACCAATATTGTTATGAGCTTGATACGAAGAGAAACCTTGGTACTATGACGTGAAGAGGTATCTTGAGACTCGGGAATATCCGAGGGCATCTGTCAATGATAAGAAGTTTATGAGAAGATTTGCATCCAAATTCTTCCTCGACGACATCTTATACAAGCGCAACCACGACTTGTGCTTACTCATTGTGTAGACAGGAGAAAACAATGCGTATCATGGAAGAGTTACGAAGGAATTTGGTACCACGGTGGACACACCATGGCTAAGAAGATTTTGAGAACAGGTTACTATTGGTCCACCATGGAAGCGATTGTCACCGCTTCGCGATCTTGTCACAAGTGCCGACGACACCGACAAAGTGCACGTACCTCCGTACCTCCGAATGTTTTAACTTCTCCGTGGCCTTTTGTAATGTGGGCATTGACATGATTGGAGAAATCAAACCACGACCTCCAATGGACATCGTTCATCCTTGTGGCAATAGATTACTTTACCAAGTGGGTAGAAGCGACCTCGTATGCATCATACCAAGAATGTTGTGGCTCGATTCATCAAACATAATCTTATCGTCGGCAGGCACTCGAAAGGATTATCACGGATAACGGTTCCAATCTCAACAATAAGATGATTAGAACTACGCGCAGTTCAAGATCAAGCATCACAATTCATCTCCTTACGGCCTAAGATGAATGGCGCGATGGAAGCCGCCAACAAGAACATTAAGAAGATTATACGAAGATAGCGGTGACTTACAAAGATTGGCATGAAATGTTACCATTTGCTCTTCATGGTTAACGCACTACTGAGACGAACATCAATAGGCAGTCTCTCTTGTATACGGTATGGAAGCCGCACCCATCGAGGTTCGGATACCTCAACGAGTCCTCAGAGTTAGGTGAAGGCGATTGTTGACACGCCTGACCGATCAACTTGATCGATGAGAAACGACCGCATCCATCGCCATAGACAGTTTATCGAAGCGAATGATCGAGCATTTAACAAGAAGGTCAAACACCGAGTCTACCAAGTCGGTGATCTAGTAGTCAGCGCATCATTCTTCCACAAGGAGATCCAGGGCAAATGGACTCCCACATACGAGGGACCATTTGTAGTCAAAACGTATTTTCGTGACTATGACACTTAGCACCATGGATGGTGAAGACTTCCACACCCCGTGAGCGCAGACATAGTCAAAAATACTACGCAAAGAGACCCGCTAGGTCGGTGCCTAGGCAAAAATAAGGGCATCTGGCGAACCAAAAGGTTCGGGCAAAATAAAGGATATATACAAAACATGTACACCGGCAAGTCGAAAACACGAAAAGGCGGCGGGCAAAAAGGGTATCCGGTGGACTGAAACCCGAAAGGGCGGTCTAGGCAAAAGTTAGGGATTTAAGCGTATAACTATGTCTCTTCCGGATCACACCTTCCACTACTATGCATTCAGGTTCAGCGAAGATCGGCTACTCACTTTCACTTGTGCAAGGAGATGAGATAGTTGAAATATATGAGTACTAGCATAGTTGGAACCTAACGAGATTGTTTCCGCATAGCTTTTTACCTTTCTTGTGTACAAACTACCGGCCATCGCCACCTTTCAAATAAATGCGCTTCTTTCTCTTTACACTTGTTGTTATTTGCAATAAGTCAACGTTCGCTTTGAATGACTATCGCATTTGACAATAAGAATCTAATCACGAACATCGAAAAGTGAACATACAAAAGTACTTACTACGAGTTCGGAATCGGGATGACGACGAAAGTCAACAAATAGTTCCCCGAGCATAAAGGTGTCACTCACAACACACCTTCCCCAACGGAGTATATGTTAATCCACAAAGCGGTGATTCCACTCAACCGAGCAATGTTACATCGAGTCTCAAGAATATTTCATCCCAATGGATATTTCTCAATCCTCCCCTTCTCCCGGTGGTATCGGACTCAAAACTTGGGCGGATAGTGCATCGGAGAATACACCTTTATTCCCCTGCCGAGATTACAACGGACTCAGGACTCTCTAGCCCGGTCTCGGCCAACCATCAAATGCTCCAGCGAGATCTACACTCGAAATCCCAGTAGAGCACCTCCTAAAATTCCTCAATGATCGCCTCCCGGACTCTCCCTGCCAGGTCTATATATGAGACCTCCGACAAGCGAGCTTCTATCTCTTCCTTCCTCAACAATATCTAGGCCCAAGACTTGGTCGGATAGTGCATCGGAGGAATCCAGGATATCTTTCTTCTCCTTCAAAAAGGGGTTCTCACTACTCAATTCCCCTGCAGGAGTCGAAATCTTCAAACAGAACATCCGCATCTTCTTCAAGATGGATATGTTTTGAAATATCACAACATTTATCATTCATACATTTCTCATAAAGTCATAATTCATGCATATGTCATTCATATACACTGTCATGCATCATACTTTGCATAAGACTAACAAATATTCTATCAAAGTTTCTCTTGTTTTCCAAAGCAGATGACCACTCTCGGTAAACGGTCGAGATTAAGCCCCGAGCCGGGGAAAACTATCTGAAAGACCGCCTCGCAAACAGGTCCGAGATTAAGCCCCGAGCGCGGAAAACTATCTGAAAGCCTCGCAAAGCAGGTCCGAGATTAAGCCCCGAACCGAGCGGAAAACTATCGAAAGACCACCTCGGTTATCCTCCGATAACGAGCAATGGATCAACACCGATGCACACAGGAAGCTATCCACATTACGCCAACTACAATCTCTCCCGGAGTAATCGGCGAAGATTTATTCGATTATCAGCAAAGAACTACAAGAGTCTGTATCGATTTGCCTTGGATGGCATCTTAAGCCCATCTCCGACTATTTGTCAAAATCTCTTCACTTCGAATCGCATATATGGTTAAAAATCATACAGGACCAACAACTTCATTCAAAGTGAACACGAAGTCTAACGACGACTCCGCCGGATGGCATCTTAAGCCCGTCTCCTCTCCATTCTAGGAATATCTACTGAGTCTAACGCGGCTCGCTCCCTGCATCGACCTTTCGGATGGCATCTTAAGCCCATCTCCTCAACTTTAATGACTCCGAGTCTAGCGTGACGACTTCCCATAAGTCTCCAACTTCTCCAAACGGCATCCGTAAGCCGTTCCCATCATCCACCAACAGAGTGCAAATTTTCGGTATGGGTGTTCAATCATCTTCTACCTCCAGGTCACGAAAGACAAAGCATGTCAATCTAACCTTCCAGTACAAGAAAATTGAACAGGGGCAGCTGTCATACCCCAAAATTTGCCCTCCATCTTCTCAAAAGATTCCATACATCTACGCTCAAAGATTCCTCAAGAGTTGATCAGACAAACTCTCTCCTAGACAATCAACCCAAACTAGGGTTTGGTATCTCTCAAGTCAAGATGGATCTCCAACATCTCCAATGGTCCTCATGCCTCCTCATATGCTTTAAATATCCTCCATGTCAAGTTTCAAGCTTCTGAAGTCAAGTTTCGCACAATTGCTCGGATGGTTGAAAATCGGTTGTATTGGACAAAAGTCAACCGTGGTCAACATACAGGTCAAACTCCAATTTTTGGTCAGCATCCTCATTTTGAAGTTACATTCATCATTTGATCAAGGGTTGATCATGATTCATCAAGAAAACTCAAGATTTGCTCGAAGTCAAACTTTCTAAATTAGGGTTTGGGTGAAAAGTCAATGAACTTTGGTGATCATAACTCTCATACTTTTCTAAAGTTTTCCACCACCTCTTGTTTTGAAGGAAATTCAATTCTCTACTTCATGTCTCACAAGAATGTCCAAAAATGCTTCATTTGGAGGTATAGCTCGAAACATTCTGGTCATTTTCAAAGTCAACAAAAGTCAACTTTTGTTTTGAAGATATTTTGAGCATGGTAACTCCAATTGAGATGAGACCAAAGACATTGGTTAGAGGACTCTTAGAGCTTTCCAAAAGTCCAAGAACACTCAAAATGTGGAAAATTGAGCAAGATACACCATTCGAAGTTGGGCAATTTTGACAATTGCACAAAAGGACATTTTGGTCAAAATGCAAAATTTTCCAAATGGGCTTATAATCTTTTGATCCAAACTTGTTCATGACAATATTCTTGACCCATAAATGCTTGGCCATGGCAATTTTCTATTTTATTGATTTTATTTTGAATTTTAGAACATTTAATTCAAAATTAAATTATATAAAATATGAAAATCATATTTTTCAAAAGGTTGATTTTATATGTTCCTTGAAGTCCAAGATAGCCATATACTTGCCAAATTGTGCTTGATCTTGCATTGAAGAAGAAATCAAATTTTTCAAGAAAATTGATTTTATTTGAAAAATATTGAATGCTCCAAATCAAATCTTTTCCATTCCTTTTTCCTTCCAATCCTCTCTATAAATATCAAGCATCATAGCCGAAACTGAGGAAACCCTAGCTCAAGCATAACCCTAACTCTTGCAAATTTTCTCAGAAACTTGAAAATTGAGTTTTATTTTCCAGCCTCTCCATTCTCTTCAAGCATCCAAACGTGCTCGGGTAAGTATGAGTAAGAATACATCATTGTTATTGGCCAAAGCATGCTTGAATCGATCCATATACATTCATACATACTTGAATTTTCTTGAAATCGCATATCATTATTCATGTGTTTTAATGGATTCTAATGCTTGCAATGTGTTTCAGAGGCCTAGGGTTTGATGGGCAATCGTCCTTGGCTTTGAGCGTCGAGGTGTGTAATACTATGCTAGGGCTTTTCGGATGAGCTGGAACCGCTGTACAGCCGATCAGATCAAAACTAACACCACCATTGGATTGGAGGTCCGATTTAGGTGGACAAGGTCTTTTTCTTTGTTTCGCGTTATTTTGCAGGTTCCAAGAATCTCCTCACCGGAGAAGACGACCGGAGCTAGGGCTCCGGCGAGGCATGGCGTGGCACAACGGAGCGTTCCGATTCGTCCATTCAAAATCAACTGGGGCCCGTGATGTGTGTTTGATTTTTTTCAAAATATCCGACGCTGCGTGTACATTCATATTGATTTAATTTTGGTTTCCAAACACCAAAACAACGTGGTCGATGGTAGATGCAAGCAGACTCAAGGTTTCATCCCCTGGTCTCCAGTTCGAACCCCCTGGAAACCGGTTTGAGTTTCTTTTCCAAAACTTGCATTATTTTTCATATTTTCTTATTTTTAATATTTTCCATTCATTTTAATTTCTTTTTTATATTTTATTCTGCATTAAAAAATTACCAAAATATAATTTTCTTTTTGCATTTATTCTCTAAAAATGTTTATTTAATTTAATAAATTTAAAAATATCTTTTTGCATGCATATTTATTTTTATTTTTATTTTAGCATTTAAATCATTATAAATTCATTTTAAATCATTATTTATGCATTAAAAAATCCCAAAAAATTATTTTAACTTATTTATCTTATTTCCAGCATGTATTAATTTTTCCATATCAAAACTTGCATTTTTCTAACATTTTTTCTCTTGTTCGATTCATATTGCATCTTCCGATTTTCTTATTCTTTCACAGGTTGATCCGATTCATACGATTCTTCCGTTTTTTATTTTACTTTTCAATAATGTAACTGCTCATGGGTTGTAATAGTTTAATTTAGGACTTTTACTTTCCGCACTCCTAATTATGTATACGCCCAAAGCCATGTAATAAGCGTGGGTTTATCTTTCCGCACTTTATATTCGCATTTTTATTTCCGCACCCTTATCAATTGCTAGTAATTAGGCGTGTATGGCAAGATAATAATTGGACATAGCTCACACTAATCTTCAAGATAAAATATCTGAATTTGACACACTTCTTCACACACGCACCTTAGGGTAATTCTCTCGATGCCTTTCGATTTCAAATGGTCATGTCCCTCGAGCGTGAGGTATCCTAGCAATCGCCTTCCAAACAAATCATCATAGTCCTTCGATACAAAGATCATAGACCCACGATGTAAGCCTCCGAATACATGATCTTGACCCTCGATTGTCGCCTCACGAAAATGATGATAGTCCTTCGAATGTGCGATATCCTACAAGTTGCCTCTATGACCATCCGATGTCCCTCGAATGTCCCGTTTACATCCAACGAATGGAGCTACCTACTAACTAATGGTATGGCTAGCGCTATTCTAAAGGAATGTAGAAGTACAATAAAACGACCAATTACGAGTGGGTAAATAAGTCTTTTAGTTGCTCGCTCATCAAATGCTTTTCACACCACACACTTTTCAAAGTTCAAACTCTTTCAAAACTAAACATTTAGAACACTTTGTATACACTCCTACATGAGTCATTACAAAGTCAAGCGAAATGCCTTTTCAAAACATTTTTGTCAAACACAGAAAGCAATTTTAAAAAGTGATCTAGAGCAACTAAGAGCAGTAGAATAAGCTGCGGATGGAAAGGGGTGCTAATACCTTCCCTTTTCATAACTATTCTTAACTCGAATCTAACGAAGGTCTTTTACATTACTTTTACCTTCCCTTAATTGGATAAAAATAAAAGTCGGTGGCGACTCTTGCTATCCGCACATTTGGATACAAAAATCCTACAAAGTCAGTTCACCGTATTACACTAAGGAAGACAGAAAAGAAGTAAACATTGGAGCGCTAATAGATGATGATGTTAAGAGAAAATTGATAGATCTTTTCAAAGAATATATCGAAGTGTTTGCTTGGTCCTACCGGGATATGCCAGGGTTGAATACCAACATCGCAGAACATCACTTGCCATTAAAGCCTGAATGTTTACCAGTTAAGAAAAAACTGAGGAGGACTCACCCAGACATGGACGATAAAATCAAAAGAGAGGTTCAAAAATAACTCGACGCAGGTTTTCTCATCACCTCCGAATATCCTCAATGGTTAGCCAACATAATGCATGTTCCAAAGAAAGATGGAAAGGTCGGGATGTGTGTTGACTACCTGGACTTGAACAAAGCTAGTCCAAAAGACGATTTCCCATTACCACATATTGATATGTTGGTTGATAACACTGATAAGTTCAAAGTCTTTTCCTTCATGGACAATTTCTCTGGTTATAATCAGATCAGGATGGCTCCCGAAGACATGGAGAAGACATCTTTTATCACACCATGAGGCACATTTTGCTACAAAGTAATAAGGTTTGGATTGAAGTATGCAAACGCAACTTACCAAAGGGAAATGACCACTCTCTTTCATGACATGATACACAAAGAGATTGAAGTCTATATGGACGACAGGAAATCCAAGTCCGACACAGAAGAAGAACATATGGAATATCTCTTGAAGTTATTTCAACGATTGAGGAAATATCATCTTCGCTCAAATCCTAATAAATGCACCTTTGGGGTGAGATCTGGAGAGCTCCTAACAAAGTTAAACCTATTCAAGAACTTCCTGCGCCAAAAACTGAAAAAGCAAGTAAGAGGGTTTCTTGGACATTTGAAATATATCTCTAGATTTATTTCTCAAATGACTACTACTTGTGGGCCAATATTCAAGCTTCTCTGCAAAAACTAAGGGGTTATGTGGACAAAAGATTTTCAAAAAGCATTCGACAGTATCAAAGAATACCTGCTAGAACCTCCAATATTAATTCTTCCAATTGAAGGAAGGCCTCTAATTATGTACCTTACCATGTTGGAAGATTCCATGGGCTACATGCATGGACAAAAAGATGAAACCAGTAAGAAGGAGCAAGCGATCTATTACTTGAGTAAAACATTCACAGATTATGAATCTCACTACTCCATGCTCGAGAAAACCTGTTCTGCTTTGGTATGGGCTTCAAAACGTCTCTGCCAGTACATGATCAACCACATGACTTGTTTAATCTCCAAAATGGATCCAATCAAGTACATCTTTGAAAAGCCCTCCTTAACTAGAGGGATTGTTCGATGGCAGATGTTATTGTCTGAATATGACATCGAATACCTCACCCAAAAAGCGGTCAAAGGAAGCATTCTCGCCGATCACTTGGCTTATCCACCAATCAACGAATATCAGTCTCTCAAGTATGACTTCCCTGACGAGGATGTTATGTACTTAAAGATGAAAGATTGTGACGAACCGTTACCTGAAGAAGGTCCTGATCCTGAATCAAGATGGGGCCTAATTTTTGATGGAGCAGTTAACGTTTCTGGCAATGGAATTGGGGAAGTCATCATCACTCCCGAAGGAACTCATATCCCGTTGTCCGCCAGATTTTTATTTGATTGCACTAACAACATCGCAGAATACGAAGCCTGTATCATGGGTATCAAAGAAGCCATCGACTTAAGGATCAAGATCCTTGACATATATGGAGATTCAACCCTTGTGATCAATCAAATCAAAGATAAGTACGAAACTCACCACCTTGGTTTTGATTCCCTATCGAGATTATGCAAGATACTTGTTGACTTTCTTCAACATGGTTGAATTACATCACATTCCTCGAGGTCAAAATTGAATGGAAGACACCTTGGCCAGTCTATCTTCCATGTTCAAAGTAAATAATTGGAACGATATGCCTAGGATCAACATTAAAAGCCTTGAAAGACCCGCTTATGTGTTTGCAACTAAAGCAATCATCAATAGTAAACCGTGGTTCCACGACATCAAACACTTCCTTCAAACTCAAGAGTACCCGCTTGGGGCACCGCACAAAGATAAGAAAACTCTAAGGAGGCATTTTGGAAATTTCTTCCTGAATGGAAATGTGCTATACAAACGAAAGTTCGACATGGTGTAGCACAGATGCGTGGATAGACACAAAGCAGATATGTTGATACAAGAAGTGCATGAAGGGTCCTTTGGATCCCATTCAAATGGACATGCTGTAACAGCCCGTTTTTCGTATTATTTATTTTATTATGTTACTTTATTATTTATATTATTTTATGTGTTAATTATTTTATTTAATTATTACGCGAGATAATAATTAATTCAGATAGTCATTTTATTTGGTGTATTAATTAATTATTACGTGAAATAATAATTAAATGAATTAATTAATTTTGTGATTATTTGATTTATCGGGCTAAATGAAATATTATGAGATTATATTATATTGGGCCTAAATGTTAGAAGTGTGAGTAATATTGGGGGTGTATTTTTCATAAGCCCATTAAGAAATTAGAGTTAGTAAGAGTGTGAGAGGGTAGAGTGAGACACAACACTCATTTGTGCAATTTCAAGAATAGAGAAAGAGGAGGAGAGGAGCAAAAGGGGAAAACAAGAGCAAGTGTTAGGGTTCAAGCAAATCAAGAGGTAAGGGGGAGAATTTATATTATTATGGGTTAATATAATTGGATCAATGGGTAGATTAACATGAGTAGGTTGTTTTGATTAAATCCCTAATTTTCTATGTTGAAATTGATTGTGTTGTTGTTAAAATTGAGGCATGTTTGAGGACCTAAATTAATTTACAGTATTAATAAGAATAGTAATGGAATAGCATAATAAAATTGGTGGTGAGGAAAGTGCTATTGAATTTTTTTTTCTTCGCGGAACAGTGCTACTTCCGGACCACACATAAGCTAGTTTTTCTTTTCAATTCTTATAGCCACACATTTTGTGGTGTTTAAATAAGCTTCATTTTATTTCCTTTTAATTACTAAGTTCATGATAGTTTCTTCTTGTATCTAATAAAATAAAATAAAATGTGAATTGCCTTTTGGAGTGGATAGTCCTTGCTTGTATATGATGTCTTGTAGTCTCTTGGCAATTAGTATTTAATTATGAATGGAAAACTATGAAAATAATATATAATGTTTATACCATGTGATGCACTTTCTTTAATAAAGTGAATGAGTAGTATATTGATACTAGTATGGTTTTGAAGTGTTTCTTTCATTTTTTCCTGTAGCATGCGTTGACATATATATGTAGGATTATGATACTAGTTTTTTTTTTTTTTATAAAAAAATTGATACTAGTTTTCAATTGGTACATAGAAATATGATGAAACCATACCATATGCTATCACCTTTTAGTATATATATATATATATTTAGAAATACATGGTTTATAATTAAATAATATGTCATGTTTGTTATTTTGAACAATAGCATAATTATGCAGAAAAACAGTCCCGTTTGGTCCCCATAGCCGAATTAGGCGGTATAATTAGTTGCTCGGAATTGGATAAAAATCTACGTGGTAGCTAAGTTTAATTAGTAGATTAACGTGGTCGCGTTATTTTGTTGAATTTCGGTATTTTGTGAACTGGATTGAAATTGCATTTTGGCTTAGCTAATTATGTTGAGAATCAAATATTATTGTGTCAACTATATTGTTTTTGCGAGTGTTCTTTGTGGGCAGCCAAAAGGCGTGAATCCTTGATTAGGATATATTTGTGAACTTGTGCATTTTGTGTATATTGGCAAATTGGTGAATTAACATGAGATAGTGTGAATGTTGGTGTTAATTGGAATTTGTGTGCGTATTTGTTGATTGACCGATATATGTGAATGTTTCAATTGTTATGAATGTGTATATGTACAATGGCTGGATAATTCATAGAGTTGAATTATGGTGATATGCATTATGGTAAAATGGTAGAGATGATCTTAATTGCATATGTATTTGTGATATTGTACATTCATTCATGGCATGGTTGACCTTGAAACAAAGGTGGTGAAACTTTGGGTTCACGATGTGCTTTGAAACATAAGCGATTGCTTGATCCTAGAGTGGAAATAGTAGCGGTAGACTATATGTTTACATTTTGGTGGCCTTTGGTCTTGTCCGGATCGGAAGCGTGACTTGGATTCTAGATATGGAATCGGAAAGTGGTGAAACATTGGGTTCACATTTGGTACCACATGCATAGAGTCACATTGTCTTGCATTGAGTCACATTAGAGATGTGTGAAATTTGAACATATGCAATTATGTGATCTGTTGTGCATGCATGGGATGTGATGATTGATATTGGTGATGTATTGTATTTGTTCCATAAATGTGATATGTGAATATGATTTGGTGATTATGCATATATGTGTATTTTGGAGACGATATGTGAATATGTGATAATGATGGTTTATGTACATATTTGGATAATTTTGTTGGAATCTTTAATGATTGAATCTCTTGAGTTTTTGTTGCATAATTTAACATGTAGAATATACTTGGAAATGTTATTTACATGATTTATGTGAAGTGTGTTGAATTCCTATGAATGTTGATTATATCGTTGTACTTGATTATATTATTTCTTAATAATGTGAATTCTCACCCTTCTGTTGGAATGATGTTCTTTTCGCGACATCGCTCAGGTGCTCGAGAGGGAGGTAGCAGTGCGTTGCACGTGGAAATTAAAGAAGCATAGTTGTTTCTTTTCTTTTGCTAGGTAGTGAGTCATGCTCTGGTCGATGTAACACTGGGTTGGGATTTTGTTAGCATTAAACTCATGTTTTATTTTGGTTATGTATTATGATGCTATGATATGAACCTGTATGTTTTATTTGTTTGATAAATGGCCTTAGTTCTGAATATTTCGGATGTTCATGTTGATCATCCTGATGAATATTATGGAGTTATTGATTATGGTATGGGACATAATCTTTTATGAAATACATGAGTATTGTTATTTCCGTTGTGAATGCATATTCTTGATGAATTATGACAAGAGAAAGTGTTATATTTATGACCAGGTGTATATATCATTTGACATGATGTGTATGTATGGTTTTCGAAAGCTTTTAAGTTTTTGGAAACATCGATGTGACGCCCTTATGTTATATACATGCCTATTTACTCTGATTATATTTAAATTATTTTGGGGTATTACAAAGGGTGCTACATTAGTGGTATCAGAGCATGGTCAATCAGTTGGCCAAGAGTCTTTTATGATTACTAATCCTATTGTATTTGATTTGTGTATCTGACACAATCGATACTGTTTGTTTCGTTGTTTGATTGTTCAGGAAGATGGTTGCTGGAAGGAATGACAATGCAATTGCCGAAGCTTTGAGGATGTTGGCCGGTTCCATTGGTCAGATCCCTCAGGCGAATGTTGGAGGCCGGAATGGCGACGATGATGAGTTTCGTGCCTTAGGGAGGTTTCAGAGGAATAATCCTCCGGTCTTTGAAGGCGAGCATGAGCCCGATAAAGCTCAAGCTTGGTTGAAAGCTATTGAGAAGATCTTTAGAGTGATGAAGCTGTCCGATGCTCGAAGGTGCAGTTTGGCACATATCTTTGGAGAAAGAAGAAGACGGTGGAACAACACTTTTCAAAGGTTTGAAGAGGATGGCATTGAGGTCACTTGGGCTCTTTTCCGTGACGTCTTCTTGGAGAACTACTTTCCGGAAGATTGTCGTGGTAAGAAGGAAGTCGAGTTTCTTGAATTGAAACAAGGAAATGGTACTGTTGCGGAATATGCTGCTAGGTTTCAAGAGCTCATTAAGTATTGTCCTCACTACAATACTACCAATGCTGAGAGATCTAAATGCTTGAAGTTTGTGAATGGCGTGAGACATGACATCAAGAAATCCATCGGTTACCAACAAATTACTCGATTCTCTGAGTTGGTTAACAAGAGCCGCATTTATGATGAAGATAGTAGAGAGAGTGCTTCTATCTACAAGAGTTTGAAAAGGAAAGGCCAGTTTCATGGGAAACCTTATGATGATAAGAGAAAACAATCAGGTTTTGGCAAGAAGCCAAGTGGAGGAGGACCTTCTAATCCTATCAAGTGTTACTAGTGTGGTATTGAAGGCCATCGTGCTTCTGAGTGTAAGAAAGACGTTGTTACTTGTTTCAAGTGTGGCAAGCCAGGCCACATGGCTACTAATTGTAGGAGTGGTGCGAATGTGACTTGCTACAACTGTGGAGAGCAAGGACACATTAGTACTAAGTGCAACAAACCGAAGAAAGAGCAGGCCAGAGGAAAGGTGTTTGCTTTGTCCGGTGTTGAGACCACTGCCGAGGATAGACTTATCCGAGGTACTTGTTTTATTAATAGTATTCCTTTTATTGCTATTATTGATACTGGTGCAACACATTCTTTTATTTCTTTGGATTGTGTTAAGAGATTGGATCTTGCTTTGTCTGATATGCATAAACATATGGTTATTGATACTCGCTATGGTTCATTTCTACTTCTTTGCATGCTTGAATTGTCCATTGAGTATTTTTGGTAGGACTTTTGGAGTTGATCTGGTTTGTCTTCAGTTAGATTAGCTTGATGTTATTCTTGGTATGGACTGGTTGGAATCCAATCATGTTTATATCAACTATTTTGATAAGTCAGTTGTCTTCCTTGATTCTGGTGTTGACGGAGATTTGTTTATGTATGCTAAGCAAGTAGATGAATCTATGCAAGATGGAGCTATGGTGTTTGCTTTGATGGCAAAGTTGGATCTTAGTGAGACACAAGCTGTAAGTAAGTTACCAGTCGTGTGTGACTTTCCTGAAGTGTTTCCTAAAGATGTATGTGATTTGCCACCAGAACGTGAAGTGGAGTTTTCTATTGATTTGATTCCTGGTACGAGTCCTGTATCGATGTCTCCATATAGGATGTCGACTCCTGAGTTGAAAGAGTTGAAGAGTCAGATTGAAGACTTGCTTGAGAAGAAGTTTATTCGTCCTAGTGTGTCACCGTGGGGTGCACCTGTTCTATTGGTCAAGAAGAAAGAAGGTACTATGAGATTATGTGTTGACTATAGACAGTTGAACAAAGTGACGATTAAGAACAAGTATCCGCTTCCGAGGATTGATGATTTGATGGATCACTTGGTTGGTGCTTGTGTGTTTAGCAAGATTGATTTAAGGTCTGGGTATCATCAGATTCGTGTGAAAGCTGAAGATATTCAGAAGACTGCTTTTCGGACGAGGTATGGTCATTATGAGTATTCCGTAATGCCATTTGGTGTGACCAATGCACCTGGTGTGTTTATGGAATATATGAATCGGATTTTTCATGAGTACTTGGACAAGTTTGTTGTGGTATTCATTGATGACATTTTGGTGTATTCTAAAAATGAAGAAGATCACGCTAGGCATATGAAGATTGTATTGACGGTGTTGAAAGAGAAGCAATTATTTGCTAAGCTTTCTAAATTTGAATTCTGGTTGAAGGAAGTGAGCTTTCTTGGACATGTAATTTCTAGTGGTGGTATTTCGGTTGATCCTGTTAAGATTGAAGCGGTATCTCAATGGGAGGCTCCGAAATCTGTTTCTGAGATTCGAAGTTTTCTTGGTTTGGCGGGTTACTATAGGAAGTTCATTGAAGGATTTTCTAAGTTGGCGTTGCCATTGACTCAGTTGACTAGGAAAGGCCTTTCATCTGGACTTCGCAGTGTGAATCTAGTTTCCAAGAGCTTAAGAGAAGGTTGACAACCGCACCTATCTTGATTTTGCCTAATCCGTTGGAACCATTTGTGGTATATTGTGATGCTTCTTTGATGGGTTTAGGCGGTGTGTTGATGCAGAATCGACAAGTGGTAGCTTATGCTTCAAGGCAACTTAAAGTGCATGAGAGGAATTATCCGACGCGTGACTTAGAGTTAGCCGCAGTTGTGTTTATGTTGAAACTTTGGAGGCATTACTTGTTTGGTTCAAGATTTGATGTGTTCAGTGATCATAAGAGTTTGAAGTACTTATTTAATCAGAAAGAGTTGAATATGAGGCAGAGGAGATGGTTGGAGTTCTTAAAGGATTATGACTTTGGTTTGAATTACCATCCTGGTAAGGCGACTGTTGTAGCTGATGCCTTGAGTAGGAAGTCTTTGCACATGTCTATGTTGATGATGAGAGAGATGGATTTGTTGGAACAGTTTAGAAATTTGAGTTTGGTGTGTGAAGAAACTCCTAGTTGTGTGAAGCTTGGTATGTTGAAGCTTACTAGTAATATTTTGGATGAGATTCGAGCAGGTCAGAAATCTGATTTGGGTTTGGTTGATCGATTCACATTGGTTAATCAAGGTAAAGGAGGTGACTTTCGGATTGATGAGAATGGTATCTTGAGGTGTAGAGATCGAGTTTGTATTCCTGATGTTGTGGATCTGAAGAGAAGAATTCTTAATGAGGGACATCGCAGTGGCATGAGTATTCATCCTGGTGCTACTAAGATGTACCAAGATTTGAGAAAGTTGTTTTGGTGGTCGGGTATGAAGAAGGATATTGCTGAGTTTGTGTATTCTTGTTTGATTTGTCAGAAGTCTAAGATTGAGGATCAGAAACCGTTTGGTTTATTGCAGCCATTATCCATTCTTGAGTGGAAGTGGGATAGCATTTCTATGGACTTTGTTTCTGGATTGCCGAGGACTCCGAGTAGTTGTGATTCTATTTGGGTTATTGTAGATAGATCGAAGAAATCTGCTCACTTTATTCCGATTAGAATGGATTATCCGATGGAGAGGTTCGCAAGTTGTATATTGACAAGGTTGTGAGTGCACATGGTATTCCTTCAAGTATTGTATCCGATAGAGATCCGAGGTTTACTTCAAAGTTTTGGGAAGGTTTGCAAAGTGCTTTGGGTACAAAGTTGCATTTGAGTTCGGAATATCATCCGCAAACTGATGGACAAACCGAGAGGACTATTCAGTCACTTGAGGATTTGTTGAGAGCTTGTGTTTTAGAGCATGGTGGTGCTTGGGATAACTTTTTGCCTTTGGTTGAGTTTACTTACAACAACAGTTTCCATTCGAGTATTGGTATGGCTCCGTTCGAAGCTTTGTATGGAAGAAGGTGTCGAACGCCTTTGTGTTGGTATGAATCTGGCGAGAGTGTTGTGGTTGGACCTGAGATTGTTCAACAGACTACGGATAAGATTAGGATGATTCAGGAGAAGATGAAGGCTTCTCAGAGTCGTCAGAAGAGTTACCATGATAGGAGAAGGAAAACACTTGAGTTTAAGGTTGGTGATCATGTGTTTCTTAGAGTGACTCCTATGACCGGTGTTGGAAGAGCATTGAAGTCGCGTAAGTTGGCGCCGCGTTTTAGTGGTCCGTATCAGATATCAGAGAGAGTAGGTGAAATGACTTATCAGATTGCTTTGCCGCCATCACTTGCTAACTTGCATGACGTGTTCCATGTGTCTCAGTTGAGGAGGTACATTGCAGATTCGTCGCATATTGTTCAGTTAGACGATGTTCAAGTAAGAGATAATTTGACGGTTAAAACATCGCCTATGAGGATCGAGGATCGGGAAGTTAAGCAACTTCGTGGTAAGGAGATTGCCTTGGTCAAGGTCGTTTGGGGTGGACCGGCTAGTGGTAATGTGACATGGGAGCTTGAGAGCCAGATGAAGGATTCATATCCCGTGTTATTCGTTTGAGGTAATTTTCGAGGACGAAAATCTTTTAAGTGGAGGAGAGTTGTAACGGCCCGTTTTTCGTATTATTTATTTTATTATGTTACTTTATTATTTATATTATTTTATGTGTTAATTATTTTATTTAATTATTACGCGAGATAATAATTAATTCAGATAGTCATTTTATTTGGTGTATTAATTAATTATTATGTGAAATAATAATTAAATGAATTAATTAATTTTGTGATTATTTGATTTATCGGGCTAAATGAAATATTATGAGATTATATTATATTGGGCCTAAATGTTAGAAGTGTGAGTAATATTGGGGTGTATTTTCATAAGCCCATTAAGAAATTAGAGTTAGTAAGAGTGTAGAGTGAGACACAACACTCATTTGTGCAATTTCAAGAATAGAGAAAGAGGAGGAGAGAGGGGAAAACAAGAGCAAGTGTTAGGGTTCAAGCAAATCAAGAGGTAAGGGGAGAATTTATATTATTATGGGTTAATATAATTGGATCAATGGGTAGATTAACATGAGTAGGTTGTTTTGATTAAATCCCTAATTTTCTATGTTGAAATTGATTGTGTTGTTGTTAAAATTGAGGCATGTTTGAGGACCTAAATTAATTTACAGTATTAATAAGAATAGTAATGGAATAGCATAATAAAATTGGTGGTGAGGAAAGTGCTATTGAATTTTTTTTCTTCATGAAAAAGTGCTACTTAGGACCACACATAAGCTAGTTTTTCTTTTCAATTCTTATAGCCACACATTTTGTGGTGTTTAAATAAGCTTCATTTTATTTCCTTTTAATTACTAATTATGCAGAAAAACAGTCCCGTTTGGTCCCGATAGCCGAATTAGGCGGTATAATTAGTTGCCCGGAATTGGATAAAAATCTACGTGGTAGCTAAGTTTAATTAGTAGATTAACGTGGTCGCGTTATTTTGTTGAATTTCGGTATTTTGTGAACTGGATTGAAATTGCATTTTGGCTTAGATAATTATGTTGAGAATGAAATATTATTGTGTCAACTATATTGTTTTTGCGAGTGTTCTTTGTGGGCAGCCAAAAGGCGTGAATCCTTGATTAGGATATATTTGTGAACTTGTGCATTTTGTGTATATTGGCAAATTGGTGAATTAACATGATATAGTGTGAATGTTGGTGTTAATTGGAATTTGTGTGCGTATTTGTTGATTGACCGATATATGTGAATGTTTCAATTGTTATGAATGTGTATATGTACAATGGCTGGATAATTCATAGAGTTGAATTATGGTGATATGCATTATGGTAAAATGGTAGAGATGATCTTAATTGCATATGTATTTGTGATATTGTACATTCATTCATGGCATGGTTGACCTTGAAACAAAGGTGGTGAAACTTTGGGTTCACGATGTGCTTTGAAACATAAGCGATTGCTTGATCCTAGAGTGGAAATAGTAGCGGTAGACTATATGTTTACATTTTGGTGGCCTTTGGTCTTGTCCGGATCGGAAGCGTGACTTGGATTCTAGATATGGAATCGGAAAGTGGTGAAACATTGGGTTCACATTTGGTACCACATGCATAGAGTCACATTGTCTTGCATTGAGTCACATTAGAGATGTGTGAAATTTGAACATATGCAATTATGTGATCTGTTGTGCATGCATGGGATGTGATGATTGATATTGGTGATGTATTGTATTTGTTCCATAAATGTGATATGTGAATATGATTTGGTGATTATGCATATATGTGTATTTTGGAGACGATATGTGAATATGTGATAATGATGGTTTATGTACATATTTGGATAATTTTGTTGGAATCTTTAATGATTGAATCTCTTGAGTTTTTGTTGCATAATTTAACATGTAGAATATACTTGGAAATGTTATTTACATGATTTATGTGAAGTGTGTTGAATTCCTATGAATGTTGATTATATCGTTGTACTTGATTATATTATTTCTTAATAATGTGAATTCTCACCCTTCTGTTGGAATGATGTTCTTTTCGCGACATCGCTCAGGTGATCGAGAGGGAGGTAGCAGTGCGTTGCACGTGGAAAGTAAAGAAGCATAGTTGTTTCTTTTCTTTTGCTAGGTAGTGAGTCATGCTCTGGTCGATGTAACACTGGGTTGGGATTTTGTTAGCATTAAACTCATGTTTTATTTTGGTTATGTATTATGATGCTATGATATGAACCTGTATGTTTTATTTGTTTGATAAATGGCCTTAGTTCTGAATATTTCGGATGTTCATGTTGATCATCCTGATGAATATTATGGAGTTATTGATTATGGTATGGGACATAATCTTTTATGAAATACATGAGTATTGTTATTTCCGTTGTGAATGCATATTCTTGATGAATTATGACAAGAGAAAGTGTTATATTTATGACCAGGTGTATATATCATTTGACATGATGTGTATGTATGGTTTTCGAAAGCTTTTAAGTTTTTGGAAACATCGATGTGATGCCCTTATGTTATATGCATGCCTATTTACTCTAATTATATTTAAATTATTTTGGGGTATTAGAAAGGGTGTTACACATGCAACATCCAGGAAAATACTAATAGCAGGTTACTATTGGATAACAATGGAATTCGATTGTTGTAAACATGTTATGAGATGTCACAAGTGCCAGATCTACGCAGATAAGATGTGGGGCATCGACAAGACAATATTGGAATGATTTAAACAAAATCTTTAAATAGTCATCGCTTCATCTTAGTGGACACTGATTACTTCACCAAATGGGTCGAAGCAGCATCTTACGCTAACGTTACAAGACAAGTGGTTGTGAGGTTCATCAAGAACAACCTCATTTTCCGATATGGAGTTCTGAGTAAGATCATTACAGATAATGGATCGAACTTGAACAACAAAATGATGAAATAAATGTGTGAGGAATTCAAGATTGAGCATAATAACTTTTCTCCTTACCAACCAAAAATGAATGGCGTTGTGGAAGCCGCCAATAAGAACATTAAAAATATCGTCCAGAAATTCCATCAATGAAGTATCTGAATCTGAATAGTGTAAAAGCATATACGATCAGTTGAACTTAATCGAAGAAAAACGTATGACAATTTTGTGTCATGGACATTTGTATCAAATAAGGATGAAGAAAGCCTTCAACAAAAAGGTTCGACCTCGTGAATTCCAAGAAGGCAACCTCGTGCTTAAAAATATTGTCTTTTCAACCAGATTCTATGGGAAAATACTCTCCTAACTACGAAGGCCCTACGTTGTTAAGAGAACCTTCTCTAGCGGTGTTATAACTCTTGTAACCATGGACGGTGGTGAACTCCCGCATCCTGTAAACGCTGATGCAGTCAAGAAATACTTTGTCTAAAAATTACAAAAGAACAGCTCGGTAAGTCGAAAATCTAAAAAGGGAGACTTAGGCAAAAATGAACATCTCGAGGGACAGAAAACCCGAAAGGGAGGTCCAGGCAAAAATTAGAGACGATAAATAGAAAAATTTTATACTGGTAGATTGAAAACCTGAAAGGGAATCTAGACAAAAATTAAGGATTAATTGACAAAGTAACTGCATCAGTCTGTACTTCGTCAACATGAAGAATCTTCCATCAACGGATCTTCGATCAAATCTTCTCCAATCTGAAGCGACAAGCATAGATGGAATTCAAAATTGTTAGGGAGAACAGTGGTTATTGATTTTAATGTAGCCTTTCCTAATGTTTACCATTTCCAATATATTAAATAATCCATGGAATCACGCCTTTGGCTGATTGCCATCCTATCAATAAATTTGAGCCTTGTGCCCACTTGTTTGTAATTCTTGCATTATTCTATATTGCAAAATAACATTTTTACTTGTGATAATCATTTCTTAAACAAAAAAATTTAACTGAATTTACTTCTAAACTTTTTGAAATAAAACTGAAATTTTCCTTTGAATTGTGAACATAGAAGGAACGTCAACAGTTATCTCCATGAGTGTTTCGACCTCAAAAGGATAAACAACTGTTTCGACATGAGAAGTTTTCTCTTCCCCAAAAGAGATTATGAAATGAAGGTATTCTTATCCAAAAAGAATTCCCAAACCTAGCACCGCCAGTGAAAAAATGCTTCTTCTTCCCAGAGAAATTTAAGCATGCAACTCTGATTCATCACTAGTAATATCTACACCTTGATAAAGATTTTTGTTGAGTATATGATTGAACTATGACGTTGGTACTTTTCCAAATACGCTTTGTTGTCTTGTCAAGTCTCGTCAGCATGCATACGACATTCATGACATTTATTATTCATACATGCTTGCATCATTAAGTCATTCTTGCATTTTTCAATGTTTTCTTTAAACACTTGGTTAGGTTGAATTCATTCCCGAAAACCAGGTATAGGTGTGTCATCTCTCCAGTAGACTGTCACCGCTAAGCAGAAAGAACACATTCTTTCTTAGTTCCCCAATCGAGTTCATTCCTCATTGGGTCCATAATCTTGTTTGACTATTTCTTTCCAGGTCATTCCTTGATAGAACATTATCTCTAACCAATTCAGGTCTAGATTTCACACAAATAATCTACCTACAAACAATAAGAGCAATAGCCTCGTCATCCGAGCCGCTTATTTACCTATAACCTTTAAACTTATCATAAAACGATTGTTCTTCTTAACAAGTCAAATCATGAAAGTTCATTGACCAAATCTTTACAGTTGTCTGTCTCTCTGAGAAACCTGTATTTTACAATCAAAACTCCCGCATCTTCTCAAAAAGACCCTCGGTACGATTATAATTGGGAAAGTAGAAACTCATTTGGTATTTGTTTCCATTACTTTTGATTATTCACTAGGCTGAATAAATAGTAAAAGTCTCTCTTGTTAGTTCTATGGTTTGACAACAATTTTGGTAAAACATTATGCTAAGAAAATGCCATAAAAAATACTGTAGTAGTTGATGTCACAGTAGATGTCCTGACATGTGAAACTGACATAAGTAATTCAAGTGCAGATTTTTCAGGAAGTCAGTTTGTTTGTTATTTGTACGCTTCGACTAAGGAAGCGCTGAAGACTTATAAGTAAAGAAACCATAGTTATTGTTACTCTATTTAAAGGTTGCAAACCTTGTTTTGCAGTTTAGTCGTTCCATATTTAGAAGTCTAGAATTTAATTGTTGGTTGTTCATTATTTTGGTTGTTAATTATTCATTGTAAGTCTCTCTCTCGTATTTCTACTTGAGTAGGACGTTTTCTTTGAGTTGTAAGTTGTCAATCACCATAAGCTTTGAAGCGAGTGTGATTTTGTGTCCTTGAAGAGTGTCTTCAGTTTTGATTTTGTTGAGTGTCACAGTGTCTGACTTAGGGAGTGAGTAGAGGTTCTCATATCTAAGTGTGTTATCTTAGGTAGAAGGGTCATTGGGTAGTTTGATTAAGTGAGGAGTGTAAACAGGGAAGGTTTCCCTCCGAATTAATACTGCTGATAGTGACTTCATCCCTTGCTTGGAAGCCCCTAGTCGTAGGTTGGTTAGAACCGAGCTGGGTTAACAATTCTCTGTGTTTTTTTTCTACACTCTTTAAACTCTGTACTGTTTAGCTATGTTCATGGCAGATATTAGTGTCGTGACATTTCATTCGATATCTCATATCTGATACCGGAATTTCAATTGGTATCAGAGTAGGCATCCTGCTCTGTCTCTAGGTGAGATATAGGGAAGATACTTTATGATAACATGGACAAGGAGGATATTTTTATGAATAGACCATCGATTCTAGAGGTTTCTAACTATGACTTATGGAAGCCTCGTATGGCAGCATACATAAAGTCCTTGGAAAGCTATTTTGAAAGGATGGACACATCTTGTCATTATTGGAGCTGATAATCAACTTACGAGTGAGTTAAAGCCTGTAGAAGACTGGTCAAAGGATGATGATGAACTAGCTCTTGCTAATTCAAAAGGATTAAATTCTATATTTAATGGAGTGAATAGAAACATATTCAAACTGATTAATACATGTGAAGTAGATAAGGATGCTTGGGAAATTCTCAGAACTACTCATGATGGCACCCCCAAAGTCAAGATGTCAAGACTTCAACTACTCATCACTAAGTTTGAAAATCTAAGAATTAAGGAAGAAATTCAAGAATTTCACATGAATATTCTTGAGATCGCTACTACCTGTAGTGCCTTAGGAGAGAAGATACTAGAAGAAAAGTTGGTAAGAAAGATTCTCAGATCTCTTCCTAAGAGATTTGACATGAAGGTGACAACAATTGAAGAGGCTCCATAAATCAACAATATGAAAGTGTATGAACTAATTGTTTTTCGCTAAACTTTTGAGTTGGCTATTAATGAAAGGTTAGAAAAAAAGCCTAAGAGCATAGCCTTCAAGTCCAACACAGAAGAAAAGGTCGAGGAATATGACTTGGACACTGAAGAACGACTATCTAATACTATTGTATCTAATATGACTTGGAAGATGACTCAAAACCAAATGTCAGGAATATCTCACATGACATCAGAAGACCAGGAGATGTTGGCAGAAAAACCAGACCTGATGAAAAAATCAACCAAGATAGAGAATCAAAGTGTCAGTGTTGTTAAGGATATGGTCCTTTCATAGCTAAATTCCCTACATATCTCAAGAGAAAAACAAGGGGACTAGCAGTGACATGGTCTGATGAAGACTCTAGAAGTGAAGTTGAAGAAGATACATCCAAGCAAGTCACAGCCTTAACTGGGATTTGTGAATCAGATGGAGAAAATGAAAGGGGAGACGAAGCTATTAATGATCAAACTTCCTCTCTTAAAAAGGATTATGTCAGAAATGATGAAATCCATCAGGAATTGGAGAATCCAATGAAACTTATAGCTCAGTTAAAAGCAGAAAAAGAAGAAGGACTAAAATACAATCTCGAAGCTAGAACATGAAGTAACTCTGCTCAAGTCTGATCTAACCAACTTAACCAAATCTGTCAAAATGCTGAATTGTGGAACAAATGCATGGGACAACATTCTTCTGACTGGAAGAGATGCAAAAGATATGAGTGGACTGGGATATAATGAAATAATCAAAAGATGATGCCACTCAAACCTAAATAATATTCAGTCCAAACCACAAATGTGGAAACAAATGTCTCAACATCAGGGAAGAAGGAATATTGGACACACTAAAAGAAGACATAGACACTGGAGATGTTACTATTGTGGGCGATTTGGTCACATAAAGTCATGCTGCTACAAGTTACATGGATATCCAAAGTCCTATTTGAAACGCAAGATCCCTCAAATCACACACACTAAAAGAAATAAGAAATAGTGTATGCCTAAGGCTGTTATTAATAGTTTCATAGCTCATACATCTGTTAGAGCCTCAGCTAAAGAATACTGGTATGTTGACAGTGGATGCTGAAGACACATGACTAGAGTTAAGAACTTAGTAGTGGATATCATATCCCACCCTACTAGTTTTGTAACATTTGGAGATGGAGATAAAGGAGAAATCAAAGGAATGGGAAAACTGGACTGCCCAGGAATTCCAAATATTGAGAATGTATCACTTGTCAAAGGCCTAACAGCCAATCTGATAAGCATTAGCCAGCTCTGTGATCAAGGATTTACGTTGATTTTCACAAAATCTGAATGCGTAGTTACAAATGAGAAAGGTGAAGTAGTAATGAAACGTGAGAGATCCAAAGATAATTGCTACTTATGGATACCTGGAGACTTAAGCCTATTCTCAACATGCTCTTTAGCCAAGGAAGATGAAGTTAAAATATGGCATCGAAAGTTGGGACACTTACACTTGAAAGGAATGAAGAGAATCATATATATGGAAGCAGTGAGAGGAATCCCTAAACTGTATATTGAAGAAGGCAGTGTTTGTGGAGAATGCCAAATTGGAAACCAGACCAAAATGTCACATCAAAAGGACCAACATCTCACTACAACAAAATTCCTATAACTACTTCACATGGACCTAATGGGACTAATGTATCTAAAAAGTCTTGGAGGGAAGAAGTATGCATATGTGGTAGTGGATGATTACCCCAGATATACCTGGATAAACTTCATCAGGGAAAAAATAAAAGTCTTTGATGTCTTCAAAGATCTTTGCCAGAGGATTCAAATAGAAAACGACAGCTAAGTGATTAGAATTAGAAGTAACCATGGAAAAGAATATGAAAACAGCAAATTTGTTAAGTTTTGTTCATTTGAAGCAATCAGTCATGAATTCTCATCTCCAATTAATCCTCAACAAAATGGGATTGTAGAGTGCAAAAATCGAACATTACAAGAGTCTTCTAGAGCAATGATTCATGCTAAGAAATTACCATACCACTTTTGGGCTGGATCCATGAACATGGAATGTTACATTCATAACAAGGTAACGCTAAGAAAGGGTACATCAACTACCATTTATGAAATGTGGAAGGGAAGAAAACCTAGTGTCAAATACTTCCGCATCTTTGGAAGTAAATGCTATATACTAGCTGATCGAGATTAAAGGAGAAATATGGATCCCAAAAGTGAAGAAGAAATATTCCTTGGATACTCCACAAATAGCATATCATATAGAGTCTTCAACAACAGAACAAAAGTCATGATGGAATCCATAAATATTGTCATTGATGATAGAGGATGTAATAGGGAAGCTGATGTCTTAGACAATGTCGAAACATCCCTAGAAGACACTTCAACTGATGCCACAAATGAGCACGAGAATCCTCCTCAAAATAATGAGAACCTCCAGATCATCAAGTCAACAAAGGACCCTCTATCAGAATTCAGAAAGATGAAGAGGAATGTTGGTGCAAGTGCTGCTGAAGAGGTACCAAAAGAAGAAGCAAGCAGTTCAGCAACTCAAGGCTCTTCTAAAGCTAGCTTAGAAAAAGAAGGAAGTGGAGAGTCTGCAAGTTCTGCAGAACAGTGATTTTTCTCGAAGATGTTAATTGTGTTTCCATCTGTTATTTGTATTGATCCCTCTTTTATGTATTTTCGGCACCTAAGTGCATAACATTTGTTTTATTTTGTGATGTACCTAAAAATAGATATTAGTGACTTAGTTGAACCTAGTATTTATTTCTATCACTCTCCATGAACTTTTCTTAGTGGTTTGTCCAATTATGGCTAAAAATTGGGAGAGTGTGTGTGTCTGTTCTTTTTGAGGGGGAACAACTGTGAATTGTTGCAGCTTTTGTGAGTGACTGTGTGTGTCTTTTTTTGTGATTCCACTTGTGTGTGCAGCAATTGTGATGATTGTGCTTAGGGAGGTCTTCTGCTATGTGTTAAGTGTTATTCGTGTGTAGTTGTGTATCTCTGAAGATACTATATGTTTCCACAACAGAAGAAGTTGTTGTGCAGGGGGAGCTAAAATTTTGATTGTCAATTGTGCATCTATGTGTGCTATTTTGATTGTGGTGCTTCTTTTATTGTGTTGCTATTTTAATTGTATGGTTGGTACTCAAAATAATCTTTTAGCCAAAATTTTCCAAAGATGGAGTTTGTTAGTTCTATAGATTGGCAGCAATTTTGGTAAAACATTATGCTCAAAAAATGCCATGTAAAATACTGAAGTAGCATGTGTCACAGCAGATGTCCGGACATATGAAACTGACAAAAGTAATTCAAGTGCAGATTTTTCAGGAAGACAATTTGTTTTTTATTTGTATGCTTTGACTAAGGAAGCTGAGAACGCCTTCTACAATATAATTGGAGATTTAATATCCTGATTTCGTGGAGAAAAAATAGGTAGCACTGAAGACTTATGACTAAAGCAACCCTAGTTGATGTTACTCTATTTAAAGGTTGCAACTTTGTTTTGCAGTTGGTTGTTCCAGATTTAGAAGTATAGATTTTCATTGTTGGTTGTTCATTATTTTGGTTGGTAATTGTTCATTGCGAGCCTCTCTCGTATTCCTAATTTAGTAGGACGTTTTCCTTGAGTTGTAAGTTGTCAATCACCATAAGCTTTGAAGCGAGTGTGATTGTGTGTCTTTGAAGAGTGTCTTCAGTTTTGATTTTGTTGAGTGTCACAGTGTGTGACATAGGGAGTGAGCAGAGGTTCTCATATCTAAGTGTGGCATCTTAGGTAGAAGGGTCATCAAGTAGTTTGATTAAGTGAGGAGTGTAAATAGGGAAGTGAAATTTTGGTATCAGATATGAGATACCGAAGGTAATGTCACGATACTTATATATGCTTTGAACACAACTAACCAAGACAGAATTTAATATTGCAAAAAGTAATAAAAACACATAGAGTTGTTAACCCAGTTCAGTTCTAACCAACCTACGTATGGGGGCTTCCAAGCCAGGGATGAAGTTCACTATCAGCAGTATTAATTTGGAGCTAAACCTTCTCTGTTTACACCTCCTGACTTAATCAAACTACCCAATGACCCTTCTACCTAAGATACCACACTTAGATATGAGAACCTCCACTCATTCCCTCGGTATCACAACCCGTGACACTAAACACAACTAAAACTGAAGACACTCTTCAAAGACACACAATCACACTTGTTTCAAAGCTTATGGTGATTGAAAACTTACAACTTAAAAGTCGTCCTTCTCAATTAGAAATCTCGAGAGGATCACAATAAACAATTAACAACCAAAACAATGAATAACCAAAAATTAAAAACTAAACTCTCTAAAACTGGAACGGCCAAACTGCAAAACAAGGTTTGCATTCCTTAAATAGAGTAATAGCACTAAGGGTTGCTTTACTAACAAGTATTCAACGCCTCCTGTCTTCTCTCCTTGAAAGAAGGATATTAAATCTCCAAATATATTGCTGAAGGTGTTCTCAACCTTCCTTAGTCGAAGCATACAAATAACAAACAAATTGACTTCCTAAAAATTTTGCACTTCTGTCAACTTCACATGTCAGGACATCTGCTGTGACATCTTCTAATTCAGTAAACTTCAATGTATTTCTGAGCAAAATGTTTTACCAAAGTTTCTTCCAATCAATAGAACAAACAAACTCCCCCTTCGGCAAATTTTGGCTAAAACATTATTTGGGGTGCATGCCATACAATTAAAACATCACCATAATAAATATAGGCATTCAACCACATACATCAAAGTAGCACAGTAAAAGCAACATCACATTCAAAATAGAGATAGTAGCAGACAATTAACAAAGATGTTCAAACACTAGTTAGAACATTCAAAGATGCATCATTTTACTCCCCCTGCACACAACATACACAAGTGCACAATTGACAAATAAAGACTTTGCTCCCCCTGCACAACAACTTCTCTTCTTGTGGAAACACATAGTATCTTCATAGATACACAATCAACAATTAACACTTCACCTTCTTCTCAACACAAGAAGCACACATAGAACAATGAACACAGCAACAACTCCTCCTTAGCATAGTCATCACATTAGCTGCTCAAACATGTGGAATCACACAAGAAAATCACAATGAAAAAACCCACAATCGCTCACAGCTATAAAAATTCATAGCTTCTCCCCTCAACTTAATGTCTAATCACTCATACTCTCCCGCTTTTTAGCCATAATTTGGCAAAACCAAAAAAGAATTCATGGAGGATAACAAAAATAAATACTAGATTCAACTAAGTTACTTAATATCTAATGTTAAGTACAACCCAAAATAAAACATATGTCATGCACTTAAGTACCAAAGTTACATAAAAGAGGTATAGACAAAAACTAGATGGAAACATAATCAACATCTTCAGGCCCAATCAGTGTTCTACAGAACTTGCAGACTCTCCACTTCCTTCTTCTCCTGAGCCAGCTTCCTAAGAGCTTTGAGTTGCTGAGCTTCTTGCTTCTTCTTATGGTGCTTTTTCAGCAGCCCTTGCAGCAACATTCCTCTTCAGAGTTAGGATGGTCTCTTCAAGTTTCAACTTCCATGATGTTCTAATGCGTATGAGCTCATCCAGTGCTCTGCAAGTTGTAGTGAGTTTAGCGATCACATCCCCTTTATTTTCTGTTTTCAATTCAGCACCAATAGATGTTGAGGCAATGTCTAGGACATGTGCTCCAGCAAACAACTTTTGATGTAGGTGTAGAAGGATAGCTCTTTTACATTCAGCATCCAAAGTTGTAGACAATATTCCAGGATGTTGATGAAGCACTATTCCACTTATGAGAGTGGGGAAAGCTATGGGAAGCTTTGTTGCATAAGTAACAGCATGCTGCAGAGTCTGATCATAAATGTAAGTACCATAGTCAAATGGTATCTTTATTCCAACTGCATAAATTAATTTTCCCAATCCCATTGAGATAGTTGAGTTGTGGTTTATGGGCACCTAGTTTACTGCACCTATTCTATGCAGAATTGCATACTTCACACTCAATTTTCCAACGTCATCAACATCCAAAGTCCATTGAAATTAAAGAGAAATTTGGTGTTCAAGACTACAATCCAGGGAAAACATCAAAAGAATGGAGTAGAAGAAGAGTTATTATCCATTGAAAACATCAAAACCACATTTTGCTCTGTGCAAATCGATTGCACAGTAGCAGTTTTCAAAAAATTGCGCAATCTGAGCCCGAGCAATCGATTGCACTACAGTGCAAATCAATTGCTTACTATTAAAACCAGAAAAATCACATTTCAAAAGGCCAAATTCTTGTTCAAACTTTTCACCAAACACTTTGTGATCGTTGATTCAATTGAGCACGAAAATTCCACTTAATTTTTGAGAAATCAACATCAATGGAACTAAAAACAAGTTTTCTCAATGAATCAACACACAATAATTATCAAGTGAATCAACACTTCAAATTACTTCAATCTAGCTCCAAAAATCATAATCACGGGTCTTGATCTAGAGAATTGATGAAGAAAAAAAGTGTGGATGGAGGTTTAGCTCAAAGATTTAGCAAATTCCATTGAAGAATTAACTAAACTTTATGAAGAAGAAGAAGAGCTTTGAGTAAATTGGGTGAATTGGGGGAAATGAAAAGAGTAGAGAGATTTTTTGAAAAGGTGAGTTTGACTATCAAAAGCTTGAAATTTGAATGAGAGGAGCCCTCTATTTATAATGATTAGTCTTGGGATTAGTGGTGGTTTGGAGTTTGGTTTTGAAATTATAATTGGGCTTGGAAATTAGATTTGGAGCCAAAATTAAATCAATTGGTGATTATGTCATCAAATGAGGGTGTATGATAGTGTTTAATGATGATGCAATAGTGGAATTTTGAGTGATCAAAGTGTAAATTCGAGAAAAATAATAATAAAAAAAGAAATTGGAGCCAAAGCCGACACACTTCAAAATTGCACAATTTTTTAGATTTTCGCGTGTGCAAATTGATTTCACTTTGGTGCAAATCGATTGTAATGCGCGTTTTTTTGAAATTTGGTTGAAATCAACAATGAGCAATCGATTTCTCTTTAGTGCAAATCGATTGCACTGCAATTTTTGTGAAAAATTGGTTCAAAACAAGTGCAGGGGAAAAAACACCGGAAAAACTTACACTTGTCAGATGTTTTGGTTTGATACCTACAAAATACAAAAATACACAAGAAAAAAATATTTTTGGGATTGTAATCAGAGGTTAGTAGATAAAATAAATTTAGATCAACACATACGCAAAACACAGTCAGGGTGCTTGGCGATCCTTTGAGAGCAAACTTAAGAATAGGACAACAAGGAGAACCAACACTTCTTTGTGATCTTGATGAATTATGATGATGGGATGATGAAGGATCTTAGGGGCAAAAATTGGGGAACAACACAGAGCAATCCCTAAAGATGACTTTCCACTTCCCCATATTGATATACTGGTTGACAGTACCGCTCAGGCTAAAGTGTTTTCCTTAATGGATGGCTTTTCAGGCTATAATCAAATTAAGGTAGCGCCAGATGATATGGAGAAAAATACTATCATTACACCTTGGGGAAAATTTTGTTACAAAGTGATGCCCTTTGGTTTTAAGAGTGATGGGGAAACATATCAATATGCAATGGTTACTCTCTTTTATGATATGATGCATAGAGAGATTGAGGTGTATGTTGACGATATAATTGTGAAATCTCAGACAGAAGAGGAGCGCCTTATTCGTCTTCTAAAGTTGTATGAAAGATTGCAAAAGTTCATGCTGAGGATGAATCCTATCAAGTGCACCTTCAGGGTGAGGTCAGGAAAATTGATGGGTTTCATTGTAAGTGAAAAAGGAATCGAGGTTCACCCCGCCAAAGTAAAAGCTATACAAGAAATGTGTGTTCCAAGAACAGAAAAAGGGTTCTGGGGTTTCTTAGTGAGGTTGAGGTACATTACTAAGTTCATCTCTCATCTTACATCCACTTGCGAGTCGATATTCAAATTATTAAGAAAAGATCTAACAGCCAGGTGGAATGATAATTGCCACATGGAATTTGATAAAATAAAAGAGAATCTGCAGGAACCTCTGATTCTCTCGCCTCTAGTGGAAGGCAGACCCTTGATCATGTATCAAAACGTGTTAGTGAATTCTATGGGCTCTGTACTCAGTGAACATGATGAGATGGGTAAAAAAGAGCAAGCTATCTACTACCTGCGCAAGAAATTTCACAATTGCGAGTCAAGGTACTCCTTGCTGGAAAAGACTTATTGTGCCCTCGTGTAGGCTGCAAAACGTCTTAGACAGTACATGTTGACTCATACTACTCTGTTGATATCCAAAATGGATCATATCAAGTACTTTTTTGAAAATCCAGCTCTCACGGGAAGAGTAGCCCATTGGGAGATGATCCTCACAGAATATGATATTTAGTATACTACCCAAAAAGCCATTAAAGGTAGTGTATTGGCAAATTATATTCCTCATCAGCCCATGGAAAATGATTATCAATCGATGAAGTTTGAATTTCCCAATGAGGATACTATGTTTATCAGGGATTGTAACATCCCAAGTCTAGAAGAAGCACTCGGACCAGGATCACGGTGGTTGATGTTGTTCGATGGTGCCTCTTATGCTTTGGGTAATGGTATTGGTGTTGTTGTTACTTCTCCATAAGGTTTCCATACTCCTTTCACTTCCATGATTTACTTTGAATGCACCAACAGTATGGATGAGTATGAGGCTTATATCTTTGGGATCGAAGTTGCAATTGATTTGAGAATCAAGATATTGGAAGTATATGGAGATTCTTCTCTACTGATTAGTCAGATCAACGGATATTGGAAGACACGTCATCCTAATATAATTCTATATAGAGAGCATGTAATGAAATTTATGTTGTATTTTAATGATATTACTTTTAATCACATCACAAGGGAGGAGAATAATTTGGCAGACGCTCTGGCTACTCTATCATCCATGTTTAAAGTCATATGAGCAAATGAAGCCTCATCTATCACCATCATGAAGTTGGATAAGCCAGTGTTTTGTTGCGAGATTGAAGAGGAAGTTGACAAAAAGCCTTGGTTTTATGATATCAAAAGGTATTTTCAAACAGAGGAATATTCAGAGGATGCTTCGATCACTAATAAGAAAACTCTACGAAAGTAACCGCCAAAATTTTCCTTAACAGCGGTGTGTTGAATAAGAGAAGCTATGATTCTAATTTGCTCAGATGCATGGATAGACGCAAACCAAATCGAATTATTAAAGGAATTCATGAAGGACCCTTCAAGACTCACTCTACTTGACATACCATGGATAAAAAAATCTTGAGAGTAGGTTACTATTGGTCAACGATGGAAAATGATTGTTACAATCACTCTACAGTATATTACAAGTGTAAGATTTATGACAACAAAATGCGTGTGACACTGTATCTGCTGAATGTATTGACTTCTCCTTGGCTCTTCGCAATGTAGGGAATTGATATGATTGGGCGGATTGAGTCTACAACTTCTAATGGACACCATTTTATCTTGGTTTCCATTGACTACTTCACCAAGTGGGTTGAAGCGACGTCTTATGCCAATGTGACCAAGAAAGTGGTCACTCGTTTCATCAAGAACAATATTATTTGCCGTTATAGGGTTCTTGAGAAAATCATTACTGACAATGGTTTAAATCTCAATAATAAGATGATGATAAAGCATCACAATTCTTCTCCTTATCTCCCAAAGATGCATGGGGCTGTTGAGGCTGCGAACAAGAATATCAAGAAGATTATATAGAAAATGGTTGTCACCTACAAAGATTGGCATATGATATTGCCCTTTGCTTTGCATGGTTATCACACCTCAATGCATAATTCGACTGGGAAACACCATTTTATCTGGTATACGATATGGAGGAACTCTTGCCTATAGAGGTTGAAATTCCCTCTTTGAGAATTATGTCAGACGTGCAACTAGCTGAAGTTGAATGGGTCAGGAATCGTTTAAACAAATTGAATCTCATTGACGAGAAGATACTTACGGCTATTTGTGATGGATAGGTGTACCAAAAAAGGATGAAAGCAACTTCTGACTAGAGAGTACGTCCTCAGAATTTCCAGGCTGGCGATCTCGTGTTGAACAGAATATTGCCTCAAAACAATACAGATGCTCACGGAAAATGGGCTCTGAATTATGAAGGACCATATTTTGTGAAGAAACATGATGCTCACAACTATGGATGGATAGAATTTCCATCACCCCGTCAATTCCGACGTAGTTAAAAAGAGAGAGTGAGCTTAAAGATTGAAAAAAATAAGTACAACCGGTAAGTTGAAAATATGCAAAGGGCGACTTAGGCAGAAAAGGGTATCTTGGTGGATTGAAAACCCGAGAGGAAGGTCCAAGAAAAATTTAGGGATTAAATCGAATGACTACGATCTGTATCTCTATTTTTACTATGGTTGGTTAGCTTGGAAGGGCATGGAATCTAAAAGCAAGATATTGAGGAGCTATGAAGTTCTGGAGGACCGTAGTGGAGTCGAATCCATTGAAAATGTGTCTTCACATTGCCACCCTTGTTTTCTTATTCCATTATGATGTGTACGTGATTACCGCTTTTTAGGAATTAATTCTTTATGTAAATGCTTATTTATAGGCCATTTAATCAATAAAAATCACCTTTTTCTTCAAATTGTGTTTCTTTGTTCTTAATTTTGCTATTTTATATGCCAAAAAGTATAGTATTTTTGACATACTTTGCATCTTTAAATATTGACGTTACTACAACACATGATATAAACATTTGGAGATTGCTCAAAACTATTGGTTGTTTTTGCCAATGTCCAAAGTTTACCACTCTGAGTTAGGAGATATTTGTTGAAATTTTGCATGTTTGTACGAAGTTGAATTTATTCACAGATGAATATTTAAATTAAGGGGTGGAAGGTGGTTGATTTTGATGTCAGAATCAAGTTCCTCACTTCCCAGTAAAATTACGTCCCTAAATGACGTCCATCTTCAGTGAAGTTTCTCTCAGTGGAGAATGCATTCCCAGAAGGGTTAGAAAGGATGGTTTATCCCCAGTAATCCTACTTTGACAATTAAGTTGGTTTATATTTCTCCCCTGTGTAGGTCATATCCTTGACTTAGAGACATCTCCAGCATAACTGATTCTCGACAGATTAGTGAATTATACCTCAGCGGACTGATGTCATTGTATATCCCTAAGGGCTAAGCGCTTTTCTATGGGGAGATCATCTCAGATAAAGATTACCCTGGGGAGTTTTACCCCTCATTATAGTCTTTGTTCGAAAAGAGGTTGGTCCCAATGAATCGTACTTTGGCCTCTATGTCGTTGTATATTCCCCAGTTTACTCCACTTTTTATCCCAAGGGTGGATAATCCCCAGTGAATTTTTGTCCCAAGGGTGGATCCTCCCCCAACGAATATTCCTTAATGAGGTTATTATTTTGCCAGCGAATCACACTTTGATATTTTTTTTATCCTCATGTATTCCTAGTGGTTCCTCCCAACCAGTCTCCTCAGTGAGGTTTCCCATTATGGTCTGGCTTTCAAGATTTTTGTTGTTATCCCCGAAGTTAGGTGATTGTTGTGTTCTCTTTAGTGGATTTTTATCTAAGATATTTGTCTTCCCCAAGTAAATTTTCTCGCATCCCAATTGTAGTATGTAGCGGCAAAAACTGCGAGTATAAGCCATTGAATTAACTTAACTAAAAAAATAACAAAAGAGTTGCCACTGCACTTTTATTTTATCCAAAGGGCTAGGAAAAAGAGAGAATAAAATCCTTAAAAAAAATCAGAGATCTGGAACCGGGGGTTAGTTATGCAAAGGGAATGTTTTAGGCACCCAAAGCATCTACAGTACGCCGTAGGAACCTTTTTGAAAATTTGTATATGTGTGCTAAAAAAGAGTATATGTACAAAATGGATGGATGGGGGAGAAAAGATGTATTTTTATAATTTTTGGTTTGATAGAACTTCCAATGAGCTCTAGGCCTACATACCAACAATGTGCAATGTTGAAATAAAAACCTAGTTATTCGGGTAAAAAAAGACTAAAGTTGTGTATTGGTTGATTTTAAGAAAATGTTTGTTAGAAAAGCTACAAAAAGTTTGGATGAGGTTAGGTGGTTTTTAGTCTTAACAAAAGAAGTCAAAGTATTATTAAATGTATTGAAAGTTTATTAAGAAAAAGAAGTTTCAAAATGCATGGACCTAAGTCCAAGTTTTTTATGAAAGCAGATCAAGTTTTGAAAACAAGAATCCTTTGAAAAAGAGGGAAGATTTTGAAAATTACAGAATGGGGAGGAGATGAAGAGGCTAACCTAAGTGCATAAAGTAAAAGGTAAGGGTAAAGAAAAATCTAAATAGGGTAAGAAAACTAGTACTTGACATCAAGAGCCAATATCATATCCCATCCTTTGGATTACCACATAAGCAACAAATAACCAGACAAAACAACCAAGCTCCAGATAAGTCAATGCCTTAGATGAACTATCTTAATTGAGTATAACGAAATAACCTGCGTACAAAGATAATAACCAAACAAGACAGAATAACACCAAGGGCACATAAATCTCCAAGTTGAGTTAAGGGTCCAAATCCTAAGTCCAAAGATCAAACTCCGAGCATAGGGATAGTAACCAAGTCCAATTAAAAGTATTTTATGTTTAAGTTGAATTATTAGGTATTTTTAAAAAGGGAAATAAAGCTCAAGTGAGAAAATTCAAAATAACAAGAAAATGAAATGCTCAAGTGAGCAAAAGGAAAAATGACACAGAAAATAAATGCTCAAGTGAGCAAAGAAAAAATGACATGAAATGTAAATGCAAAAAATAAAGTGCATAAAAATAAAGAGCATAAAAGTAAAAGCGGAAAAGTAAATAGCGTAAAATAAAAGGTAATTAATAATGGTTAGCAAGATGACTATCTTGAAACTTGTCAAGTATATCATCGAATTGTTAGTAATTAGTCACCAGCAAGGTGACCATCTTGAAACTTGTGCATGAAGTCTTTCTAGAAGCTTGATAGAATCAACACGACCACACGACAAGTTTCAATTGCTTTTTGTCAGGTATATCACCGGTTTTGGAATTATCACATCACTTGATCAAAGACGATTGAGAATTTCAAATGGACAAGGTTAGTGGAAACTTGCTAGAAGCTTGATGAAAAATCAACACAACCACACGATAAGCGCCACATGTGTTGAACCAAAATCAAAGCTCAAGTCATCTTTTGGGGCCTATGTTTGAACATTAAAGCTCATGCCACCAATTGATCATTTTTTCCAAATCGGGACAAAAGAAAAGATAAGATGAAGAAGAAGAATACAAGTTCCAAATTTATTTTGCATCAGATGAATTTATTCGGTCTAACTTCGTCAAAATCAATCAACTTTTTTGGTGGATTTGTCAAGAGACCTATCAACACCCAAATTCCATTGATGTTGAGGAAGTGCATGACTCCAAATAAGTTGAAAAATCAGCAAATTAAAAAGGAATTAAAATAATTAAAATAATGAATAAAACATAATTTTAAAATTAGGTTATTTAATTGGATTTTATTGACAAAATACATAAATAGTATTTTTTTTCATCAAAATAAAATTCCAAGAAAATTACCCAAAGTTAACTAGAGGTCAACAAGTGTTGACAAATTTTTTAAAATTTTCTAAAATTCAGAAAATATTTTCAAAAAATTAAATAAAAAGTGTAATAAACCAAAAAATGGAAAAAATAATAAAATCAGAAATAAAAATAAAATGAGGTCACCAATATTTGTCAAATAACCATTGGATCCTTCCATAAATTTTACAGAATTTTAAAATTTCAAAAGGTATTTAAAAATAATTAAAGACATCAAATAAAAGTTAAAAATCATAAAAAATATCAAATCTAAAAATAAAAATCAGAAAGATGATATTTCAAAATATTTTTGTGAATTTTTCATAATTTTTGAGTCAAAAATGATTTTTCTATGTGTTTTTGAAGTTTAAAACTTTTAAAATATAAAGTCAAAAACTAAAATAAAAACCAGAAAAATCAGGACCATTTGATCAATGTCAAAATGCTGGCAATCTGAACGGTCCATATTTCTGAGAACACGGTAGGCCATGGTCAATGCGCGTGTTTAAACACGAATTCCAAACTGGAAGTGGTTTAAACACGAATTCGAAGTTGCAGAAAATCTGGTTATGGAGGAAGTTTGGCAGAGTTTTTTTGGCTATCAAAGCATGAGGAAATGGGTGGAATGACTTGCTTACTTATATGAGAGGCAAATGGAATCAAAATGGAGGGTGTGTGATGCAATTATGGTGAAATCAGCACACAAAGTGTGACTTGAAAGTGGTCAAAACTCAGCCAAATCATGCGTTTTATCCTTCTAATCAAGCATGGCAACTTTGTTAATCATGTTTAAGTCAAAAACACAAATCAATTTCATCATAAGAAACCACATTATTGAAAACAAAATTTGACTTTGATGAAAACTTCAGTTTCAAGGCACCCTTTTTGCAGCCATGGTTCTCATCACTCAAGGACCTTTATGATACACACTGAACTCTTTAGAATGTTGAGATTACAAGCTTTTTAATGCACTTAGAAAGGTTTCATTTGGTATCCTGAGCTAAAAGTTGCATCCTCTTGAAATCGTGTGAAATCATCTGAATTCCCACCCTTAGAAAAATTCTAAGTTTTTTCACAAAAAATGATTATAATCTTTTTCATCCAAACATGGCATTCCACTCAAAATTATCTTTTGATTTTCCAAGATGATATGAAGTATAACTCTCAAGGAATATTTTGCAAAAAGAATCAACCAAAAACTCCAAAAATTGAGAAAGTTATGGCCTTGAAAAAGTCTTGAAAAAGTCAAAAGGCCATAACTTTCTCACTTTTTGAAGGTTTTGGTAGATTATTTTTGAAAAATATTCCTTGAGAGGTCTAATTAATTTCATCTTTGAAAATCAAAATCTAATTTTGAATGGAAGGCCATGTTTGGACGAAAAAGATTATAAGTCATTTTTTGTGAGAAAACTTAGAATTTTTCTAAGTGTGGGAATTCAGATGATTTCACATGATTTCGAGAGGATGTAACTTTTAGCTCAGGATTCCAAATGACACCATTCCAAGTGCATTTCAAACCTTATAATCTTATCATTCTAAAGAGTCCAAGAGTGTGTCATAAAGGTCCTTGAGTGATGAGAACCATGGCTGCAAAGAGGGTGCCTTGAAACTGAAGTTTTCATCAAAGTCAAATTTTGTTTTCAATAATATGGTTTCTAATGATCAAATTGATGTGCGCTTTTGACTTAAACATGATTAACAAAGTTTCCAAGCTTGATTAGAAGGATAAAATGCAAGATTTGGATGAGTTTTTACAATTTTCAAGTCACACTTTGCTCATGATGCAGGTGTGCACGATTTCACTCAAAATTGCATCACACACCCTCTATTTTGATTCCATTTGCCTCTTCTAAATAAGCAAGTCATTCCACCCATTTCCTCATGCTTTGATAGCCAAAAAACCTCTGCCAAACTTCCTCCTTAACTAGATTTTCTGCAACTTTGAATTCGTGTTTAAGCCACTTCTAGTTTGAAATTAACTACTCATTCTTCTTCCTTGAAGCTAATAGAACAAGAATCGTGCATTGAAGCTCCCTGAATCGTGCTAGCCAAATCAAGTTTCAGACCTATGGAAGTGAACTTCGTTTAGGTAGGAATCTACATCAAATCAAGTACTATTTTATTCTCCTCATCTCCCTAACCCTAGTGATCTTCACTGTTTTCGTTTTCATTGAGAATTGAACTTGCAATTTCAAAAATAAAAGCTCGCTATTATTCTAATTTTTTTTTAAATTCTCTCTACTCGATTTAAATAAATTTTTCGTGAGGGTGAGGTTAGGATCATCTTGATAAGACAATTCCGTTTGATACCAGTTTGAGCTTCAAACAATTCCGTTTGAAGAATCTCATAAAATCCCAATTTGTAGGTGGCTAGAAGTTGAAGACGACCTACGTGTCGTTCTTTAACCAATGATCGTGGGCCAAATGTTTTAATCTGATTAGTTTGACATTTCATTGTTATAAACACGCGCATTGACCATGGCATACCGTGTTCTCACACATATGGACCGTTGAGATTGCCAACGTGTTTAAAATGAAATCAGATCCAACGTTCCTCATTTTTCTTCGTTTATATTTTATTTTATTCTTAAAAGGTTGATCCGGTGTGAATTTCCATAAGGTCCATAACATGCACAGCGCGTCAGATCCATCAGATATGCTTACTAACGCGTTTTGACATTGATCAAATGGTCCAGATTTTTTTGGTTTTATTTTATTTTCTGGTTTTATATTTTAAATATTTTAAACTTCAAAAAATCATAGAAAAATCATTTTTGACTAAAAAATTATGTAAGATTCACAAAAATATTTTGAAATATTATATTTCTAAATTTTATTTTTTTCATAATTATATTTTTAGATTTGATACTTTTTTATGATTTTTCCCTTTTATTTGATGTTTTTAATTATTTTAAAATACTTTTTGATATTTTAAAATTTTGGAAAAATATGGAAGGATTCAATGGTCATTTGACAAATACTGGTGACCTTATTTTATTTTTATTTTTGATTTTATTCTTTTTGGCTTATTTCACTTTTTATTTTACTTTTTAAAAATATTTTCTGAATTTTAAAAAATTCTAAAAAATTTGTCAAGACTTGTTGACCTCTAGTTAACTTTGGATTATTTTCTTGGAATTTTATTTTGATGAAGAAATACTATTTATGTATTTTGTCATTAAAATCCAATTAAGTAACCTAACTTTCCAGAATTGCAGGCATGCTGCAACCAACTTCTCAGCTTTACTGGGTAAAAATATCACTATGCCTTAATAGAGTAGTATTCATACACGCTCTTATGGGGAGAAATCAAGATACTCCATGGGGATATCTTGCTTTGCATTTACGTCTCATGCTTGAAAGAAAATTGTTGCAGGGGTCCTATCGGGACCAACTTCAGCATTATTAATCTTGTTTGGGATTAGGACTGTGTCATTTCATCCTTTTGCTTCACATTCAACGTACTTTCACTTAATTTAAAAAAAAAATTCATAAGTATGTTCTAACAAATCCGTTTGTTTTGAAATCAATTTTCAATAACAAAAGAATATTTTTATAAACTGAATAAAATAAGATTGCAAAGGAATTGTATAAAGGATCAAATTTTATGGATAGAATGGTAGCCTGCCAATTGCATGACTCCATTTATTATTACAAAGTTTTGAAAAATGGTAAATACATGGAAAAGGTACATCGAAGAACAATGAACCCTATTCTCCCTAACAACTTTGAACTCCTTTATTGTAGTCTTCAGTTGAGGTATGAAGATAATCCATACAGATTGTTGCTTCTACGATCAAGTCTTGTCTGATGTAGTTACTTTCCATATAAGTCCCTAACTTTTTCCTAGATTGCCCTTGTAGGTTTTCAGCCTACCAGGAAACTTATTCTGTTTTTGTCTTTAATTTTTTCCTAGACCGGCCTTTCCAGTTTTCAGCCTACCGAGACGCTCTATTTTGCCTAATCCTCCCTTTCGGGTTTTTCAACTTAGCGAGTAGTTATTTTATTTATTTAGGCAAAGTATTTATTGACTACATCAGCATTCAAAGGATGTGAGAACTCCTCGCCATCCATAGTTTCAAGAATCAATGCACCACCAGAGAAGGCTTTCTTGACAACATATGGGCCTTCATAATTGGGAATCCACTTGCCCCTAGAATCAGAGCTTAAAGACACGATCTTTTTGAGCATGAGGTCGCCTTCTCTGAATACACAAGGTTTGACCTTCTTATCAAAAGCTTTCTTCATTCTTTTCTGGTATAACTGACCATGACGCAAAGTAGTCATTCTCTTCTCTTCTATCAAATTCAACTGGTCAAACAAATTCTGAACCCATTGAGCATCAGATAACTCAGCTTCCATGATCGCACGTAAGGATGGAATCTCAACTTTAATAGGGAGCACTGCTTCTATGCCATAAACAAGAAGTCCGAGACCCATACAAAGAAAAAGGTAGAATCTCATGCCAATCCTTGTAGGTGACAACCATCTTTCGAATGATCTTCTTGATGTTTTTGTTTGCATCTTCAACTGCCCCATTCATCTTGGGTCTGTAAGGAGAAGAGTTATGATGAACAATCTTGAATTCTTCACAAAGTTCCGCCATCATCTTATTATTCAAATTCGAACCATTGTCGGTGATAATCGTACTTGGCACACCATATTAACAAATGAGGTTATTCTTGATAAATCGAACCACCACTTGCTTGGTAACATTGGCATAAGAGGCCGCTTCAACATATTTGATGAAGTAATCAATTTCTACCAAGATGAAATGACGTCCATTAGAAGCCTTTGGTTCAATCATCTCGATCATGTCAATGCCCCAAGTAGAGAAATGCCATATGGAAGAAATAACATTTAGAAGTGTAGGAGGCACATGAATCTTATCAGCATAAATCTGACACTTATGGAACTTCTTCACAAATTTGTAACAATCAGATTCCATTGTCAACCAATAGTAACTTGTCCTTAGTATCTTCTTAGCCATAGAGTGTCCATTGGCATGGGTACCAAAAGAACCCTCATGAATCTCATGCATCAACATGTCTGCTTCGTGCCTATCCATGCATCTAAGCAAGACCATTTCATGATTTGTTTTGTATAACACACCTTCATTGAGGAAGAAATTACCAGCTAAACGCCTCGACGTCTTTATATCTTTGTTTGTTGCATCAACCGAATACTCTCGAGTCATCGGGAAATGCTTAATATCATGATACCAAGGTTTATCATCCTTTGCCACATCCACGAAGAATATATAAGTTGTCCTCTCAAGACGCTCAATGGTTATCTGAGGTACATCATTCCACTAGTTCACTTTGTACATGGAAGCCAAAGTTTCCAAGCCATCTGCCATCTGATTTTCATCCCGAGGAATGTTAGGAAGCTCTACTTTATTGAAGAAATTCAAGAGTCTCCTCGCATAATCTTTGTAAGGGATTAAGCCTGGGTGACGAGTCTCATAATCTCCTTTAATCTGATTTATTACTAAAGCTAAGTCACCATACACATCAAGAATTTTAATTCTGTGATCAATGGCTTCTTCAAGACCCATGGTACAAGCTTCATATTCTGCCATATTATTCGTACAATCAAACATCAACCTTATTGAGAAAGGGATGTGAGCTCCTTGAGGAGTAATGATTATTGCACCAAATCCTTTTCCATAAGCATTCACATCTTCATCAAACGCCATTCCCCATCGGGATTCTGGAACTGGACCTTCTTTAGGTAGCGGTTTATCACAACCTTTCATTTTCAAATACATTACATCTTCATCAGGAAACTTAAATTAAACAGATTGATCATCTTCAACCGGCTGATGAGCTATGTATTCTGCCAACACACTGCTTTTGATAGCTTTCTGGGTGCGGTATTCGATATCATATTCAGATAACAACATCTTCCAACGGGCAATTCTTCCTGTGAGGGAAGGCTTTTCAAAGATGTACCTAATCGGATCCATTCGAGAGATCAACCAAGTAGTATGATTCAATATATATTGCCGCAGACGCTTCGCAGCCTAGGCTAAAGCACAACAAGTCTTTTCAAACATAGAATACCGTGACTCATAGTCGGTGAACTTCTTGCCCAGGTAATAAATGGCAAATTCTTTTCTTTTTGTCTCATCTTGCTGTCCCAAAATACAACCCATGGAACTTTCCAACACAGTCAGATACAAAACCAATGGTCTTCCTTCAATAGGAGGGAGCAGGATATGAGGCTAGAGTAAATACTCTTTGATACTTTCAAATGCTTTTTGGCAATCATCTATCTATACGCAACTTTGATCTTTCTTCAACATCTTGAAGATGGGTTCACATGTTGCAGTCATATGAGACCCAACAGTTCCCAAATTGGACACCAAAACTACATTTATTAGGATTCAACCGGAGTCGATACTTCCTCAAACTCTGAAGTAACTTCAACAAATCTACCAAATGATCTTCCTCAGTTTGGGACTTGGCAATCATATCATCAACATACACTTCAATTTCTTTATGCATCAAATCATGGAATAGGGTCGTAATAGCCCTTTGGTATGTTGCACCAACGTTCTTCAACCCGAAGGGCATCAAAAGAATGTTCCCCAAGGTGTGATAAACATTGTTTTTTCCATGTCCTTACAGGCAATCTTAATTTGATCGTATCCAGAAAATCCATCCATAAACGAGAACACTTTTCATTTTGCAGTACTATCCACCAACATATCAATGTGTGGCAAAGGAAATTCGTCTTTCGGACTAGCCTTCCTCAGATCTCGGTAAGCAACACACATGTGGACCTTTCCATCTTTCTTTGGAACTGGCACAATATTGGCAATCCATTAAGGATAAACTGATGTCACAAGGAAACCTATGTCAATCTTCTTTAAAACCCCCTCTTTAATCTTTATTGCCATATCAGGATGAGTTATTCTTTACTTTTGCTTGATTGGCAGACACTCGGGCTTCAACGGCAAGTGATGCTCCACAATATCAGTATCTAAACCTGGCATGTCTTGATACGACCAAGCAAAGATATCCATATATTCCTTCAACATTTGAATCAAAAGACTCTTCACCTCAGGATGCAACAATGCTCCAATCTTGACTTCTTTCACATCTTCATCAGAACCCAAGTTAATGACTTCCAATGGCTCTTTGTATGGATGAATGGTGTTTTCCCGCGCTCAAGCATTCGAGAAACCTCTTCAGGGATCACATCAAATTCCTCTTCTTCGGCTACATATATAGGATGTTCAAAGTTTGAAGAGGGCGCATGGTCATTGTTTTCAACGGTTTTATCAATTAATCTGCACATATGATTAGGATTGATTGTAGAAACTGACACATGTGACAAGTGATTATGCAGATTAATTCAATTATTATATTTTTTGTGAAAGTTTTTTCTGATTACCATTTTTCAAGAAAAAGAAAAAAATAAAAGACGCATTTTTAAAATGAAAAAAAGACTTTCATTAATGATCTTAAATTTTAAAACAACAGATTTTGCCCATACAACATCACTTTCACCTTGGGCAGAGTGGAAGGATTATTTTTTGAATATTTAAACAAATAAAGTGAATTACTTCGACAACTGAATGCAAGTGGGGATGTCAATAGAAGTCCAATTACAAACTTTGGCTCCATGCATCACAAAATTGGGCATTTCTTGCTTTGGCCCATCTTCAACAATGGCATTGACTCCTAGAGTGATCGGATCAAGATAACCAGCACTTCGAAAAACATCTTGATAATTGACAAAAGCAAACTTTGGCTTGAGTACCTCCTTCCTATTCTTCATGGAAAAACCTAAGCTGACACCATTCTTATTCACTTTTGGCTCAACAACCTGTCCCCAAGCATTTCTAGAACCATTATGAACCACATTACGGGCATCCTTCAATGAAGCAATAGAATCTTCACTCCTTTGGATACTATCAATAGATAAATCTTGGAACTGTGTTCCAATAGCGGCTTCATCAGCTTCTACTATGGAGAAAGGGGATAAATGAGACACTAACATAGCTTGCTCTCCTTCTACAATAATCACATCACATTCACGAAAAAACTTAACTTCTAATGGAGAGGAGAAGTCACAGCACCAGCATCATGAATCCAAGGTCGTCCAAACAGACAATTATAAGCAGGAAAAATATTCATCACTTGGAAGGTAATTTAAAACAAATGTGGGTCAACGTGAATGGGTAAATCCACTTCCCCAATAC
Organism: Vicia sativa; assembly: GCA_021764765.1. Lineage (NCBI taxonomy): Eukaryota > Viridiplantae > Streptophyta > Magnoliopsida > Fabales > Fabaceae > Vicia > Vicia sativa. The sequence goes on along the minus strand of CM038794.1, from coordinate 46,447,627 downwards.
CAATAGGACGCATTGGTGGACCTTTATATTTGAGCTTTGAAAGGGTACTTTTGGGAATAACATTTAGCGCGAAACCGTTATCAATAAGCACGTTGGACAATGCATCATTCTTGCAATTCATGTAAATGTGCAAAGCCATATTGTGATTCTTTCCTTCAGCGGGAAACTTTTCATCACTGAAACTCAGATTATTACAAGTCGTTATATTTCAAACCACAGTATTGAAAGTTTCAAGAGGCACATCATAATCAATAAAAGCCTTATCCAAAACCTTCATTAAAGACTCTCTGTGAGCTGAAGAATTCATCAACAAAGCCAGGATTGAAATTTTTGACTATGTCTGCAGCAACCACTCAATAATCTTATAATCACTCATCTTGATAATCTTCAACAAATCATCCATTTCTTTCTCTTGGGTTACACCACTAGTATGTCCTTCACGCTTCTTGGATTCGGTACTAGTTTCCACAATCTTCTTACCATCATCAGTCGTTTTTGGAAACACCAGAGCAATCACACGACCACTTCTGGTCATTAGACTAGCATCAGAGGTATTTCCTATTTAAGGTAACGGTTGAATTGGAACCTCAACATCTTTGTCTATAATTGTGGCATTGTACTTCTATGGAAAATATTTATTGGAACTATATGGGATAGGTCAAGGTAAGCTAATAACCAGAGGAGAAACTGGAGGTTTGTTGTAGTAAGTCACCTCCACAAGAGTTTGAATATCAAAATATGGCACAATGGCGTTTACATATACTTCTTCACCAGGCTCATCGGCGGTGAAATACTCATCAGCAGAAATATATTCATCATCAGACTCATTAAACGATTCCTCAATCATATTGACGTTATTGTTGAAACCAACCCTACTGTCATACCCCAAAATTTGCCCTCCATCTTCTCAAAAGATTTCATACATCCATACTCAAGGATTCCTCAAGAGTTGACCAGACAAACTCTCTCCTAGACAATCAACCCAAACTAGGGTTTGGTATCTCTCAAGTTAAGATGAGTTTCCAACACCTCCAATGGTCTTCATGCTTCCTCATATGCTTCAGAGGTTCTCCATGTCAAGTTTCAAGCTTCACAAGTCAAGTTTCCTCAGACAATTGCTCAGATGGTTGAAAATCGGGTGTATTGGACAAAAAGTCAACTGTGGTCAACATACAGTCAAAAATTCTGATTTTTGGTCAACATCCTCATTTTGAAGTTACATTCATCATTTGATCAAGGGTTGATCATGATTCATCAAGAAAACTCAAGATTTGCTCAAAAGTCAAACTTTCTAAATTAAGGTTTCTAGGTGAAAAGTCAACTGAACTTTGACTGATCATAACTTTCTCATACTTTCTCAGAAATTTTTCCACCACCTCTTGTTTTGAAGGAAATTCAATTCTCTACAACTTCATGTCTCACAAGAATGTCCAAAAAATGCTTCATTTGAGAGGTATAGCTCAAAACATTGGTCATTTTCAAAGTCAACAAAAAGTCAACTTTTTGTTTTGAAGATATATTGAGCATGGTAACTCCAATTGAGATGAGACCAAAGACATTGGTTAGAGGACTCTTAGAGCTTTCCAAAAAGTCCAAGAACACTCAAAAATGTGGAAAATTGAGCAAGTTACACCATCCACAAGTTGGGCAATTTTGGAAGAATACACAAGAGAGATACTTCAAAAAATCAAATCTTTTGCAAATGGGCCTACTTTTTCTTCATCCTAACTTGTTCCTCAAGCAATTAGGAGTGTCCAAGCCCAAAGCCACGAATTTTTGATTTATTTTTCTATTTAATTTGTAATTTATTCATTTAAATGCAAATTAAATCTTAAAATAAATTATAAAATTGAAATTAATGGCAAAGATTGATTTTATTCTTTCCTTAAGGTCCAATTAACTCACAAATGCCAGCAAATTCGAAATTGGAGCAAGAAAGGCAAGATTGGATTGAAATTGATCAAGCTTTGAAGATTTGATTTTCATGGAAATATCAAATTTGATTTCCATTGAATATTGATTGATTCTTTCCAAATTCAATCCCAAATCCATCCAGTATAAATACATGATGCATACCTATCAAGAAAGAACGAAAAAATTGCTCCAGAAACCCTAGTCCAAAGCTCAAAAATCCGTGGTCTTCAAAAACTTGCAGCCGTGGTTTTGGATTGTTTCAGTCGATTCCAAGCATCAAAACATATTCCTTGACACCTCTTGAGTCGATCCAGATACTCACTTCATCCAAAACCATCCAGAATCGTGAAAACCGAATTTGGTTTGTTCTTGAAATTTCAAAATTCGATTTCTAACATTCATGCATTATTAATCTGTTTTGATTGTTTGTTTGTGATTAGAATCAAGTTTGCAAGCGATCTGGGCAAGCCAATCGTGTTTCCATGGCCTGAATCGATATATACCATATCTAGGGTTTCTGAGCTCGAATTGGGGTTTTGTTTAAATGGAAAAATTGGACAATAGGACCTGTACCATCGTGTTCGGAATGCTCCAAGGAATCGAACCATGGCCTTAGATTTCATTTATATTATGTATACTGCATTTTTGATTTTGCCAGGGTCTGTAGCGTCGAACCAAAGCCGACGCTATCTTTCAAAAATTCAAAACGAAGAAGATGATGAATTGGCGCGAGCGGGAGGAAGCAGACGAGTGACGCGTGTTATTTTCAAATCATTCCGTTTTCAAACAGTAGAATGTGCTGGCTCAGTTGGTCAAAGCGCTGGTTTTCCAGGTTTGAAAGGGATGTCCCCAGTTCGATTCCTGGTTCAGACAATCCCTTTTTCACTTTACAAACTCTAATTATTTTCCATATTTTCTTATTTTTAATATTTTCCATTCATTTTAATTTGTTTTCATAATTTTTATTCTGCATTTTAAAAATTACCAAAAATATTTTTATTTTTACATTACTTTCATAAAAACCTTTATTTAATTTAATAAATTAAAAAAATATAATTTTTGCATGCATATTTATTTTATTTTTATTTTTGCATTTAAATCATTATAAATTGCATTTTAATTATTAAATCTTTTCCAAAAAATCCCAAAAAATTATTTTAATATATTTATCTTATTTCCAGCATATATTAATTTTCTCATATTAAAAATTGCATTTTTTCTAACATTTTCTCTTATTTCAATTTCATCATATTTCCCGATTTTCCCATTCTTTCACAGGTTGCTCCGATTCGGACGTTTTTCTTTTATCATTTTTTATTTTCCAATAATGTAACTGCTCATGGGATGTAATAGTTTAAATTAGGCTTTTATTTTCCGCATTTTAAATTATGTATCTGCCCCAAAGCCATGTAATAGCGTAGGACATTTACCTTTCCGCACTTTACATTCCGCATTTTATTTCCGCACCCTTATCAATTGCTAGTAATTAGGCGCGTGTATGGCAAGATAATAATTGGACATAGCTCACACTAATCTTCAAGATAGAATATCTGAATTTGACACACTTCTCTCACACATGCACCCCTTAGGGTAATTCTCTCTCGATGCCTTTCGATTTCAAATGGTCATGTCCCTCGAACGTAGAGGTATTCTAGCACCGTTGCCTTCCAAACAAATCATCATAGTCCCTTCGATACAAAGATCATAAGACCCACGATGTCGCCTCCGAATACATGATCTTGACCCTCGATTGTCGCCTACGAAAAATGATGATAGTCCCTTCGAATGTGCTAGGATACTTCCTACAAGTTGCCTTCTATGACCATCCGATGTCCCTTCGAATGTCCCGTTTACATCCAAACGAATGGAGCTACCTACTAACTAATGGTATGGCTAGCGCTATTCTAAAGGAACGTAGAAGTACAACAAAACGACCAATTCTGAGTGGGTAAATAAGTCTTTTAGTTGCTCGCTCTATCAAATGCTTTTCACACCACACACTTTTTTTTTAAGTTCAAATTCTTTTCAAAACAAAAACATTTCCGAACACTTTGTATACACTCCTACATGAGTCATTACAAAGTCAAAGCGAAATGCCCTTTTTTTCAAAACATTTTTGTCAAACACACAGAAAGCAATTTTAAAAAGTTATCTAAGAGCAACTAAGAGCCCGTAGAATAAACTACGGATGGAAAGGGGTGCTAATACCTTCCCTTTTCATAACCATTCTCCCGAACTCAGAATCTAACGAAGGTCTTTTTCTGTTACTTTTACCTTCCCTTAATTGGATAAAAATAAAAGTCGGTGGCGACTCTTGCTATCCGCACATTTGGATACAAAAATCCTACAAAGTCAGTTCACCGTATTACACCTACTCACTACGATTTGAATAGTGCCCTCGCCTAGCAGACGCTGAATATCTCTTTTCACAACATCACAACCACAATGATCTATACTACATACTGAGCATTCACTATATTGGTGAACTTCTTTCCCTTCTATGAAATTGAACGCGGCATGTAAATTCACCAAATTAGCATTAGTCTCTTTCACGTCACATATTTGAACTTCTCTAGGAGTACCATAGATATCATTCACTTCAACTTCAGGCTCATCTTTCAACCTGATAACCTGAATAAGGTTCTTGTTCATCATATCTTGAAGATCACTCTTTATCTTATCACAACCATGAGTATCCTCCCTGCACACATTACAAGCAGCATGATCATGAGTGCAATAACCAACTTTACAGAGGGTAACATGAATATTCACAAGATCTCCAATGATCAAATTCACATCATAAACCCTGATCTCCCCGTCAATCATATTCACGGCATTTCCATGTTTGGTAAACAGATTCCCGTGCACATTAGGACTCATGTCCTGAAAGACAATAGACCTGATCTTGCCATCTTTTTCACTTCTGACCTCAATGAATAACAATTCTCAATATTGTGCCCTGGAGCTCCTTTGTGGTATGCACAAGTCTGATCATCTTTGTAATACCACATAAAAGGATTTAGAACAGCGGGAGGATCCCTTGGTTGCACCACGTGCCTCTAAATCAATGTTGGATACAACTCCACATAATTCATCGGAATCAGATCAAACGACTCTCTCTTTGGGCCTTGCCCTTGCTGAGATACTTTGCAATAGGGGATAGTAGTTTGAGCAACAACAACAACAAGGGTTACAGTAGCAACTTGTTGGTTCTGAGGACATTTACTAGGAAGCCTAGTTCTCCTTTCTTGAACAACATTATTAATATCTTCTTTATTTTTAGAGAATCCAAAGGATGGCTTCTTAACTCCACTCGATCCATCTTCCTTCGAAAATCGTCCCTCTCGGGCAGCTTCTTCTAGACAGACTCCCATGTTTACTGTAACACCCTCCTAAAATACCCCGCGAATATTAATAATCAAATCATAGCTAACATGTAAAATAAGGGCATTACAATTCAATTAAAAAGAAAGTCTCATACAAATGTCATGCTTCACTGAAGAACTTCATTAGAGTAATTAAACCAATAAACATGTTCTACACAGCAGAAAATACCATCAAAACCGGAATAAATTCAATCAATAATTATTCCCAAAAACAACCAAAAAGAACAACAGAGTTTTAAATATAACTTGCAAATAACGTTCCCCAGTGTTACAACTACCAGAGCATAACACTAACACGCTGATAAACTAAATGCATAGCTCAAGATCCATCCTCACCAACTCCTAAGCAACTAAGACTTCAATCTGAAATCATCAAAGTAAGGGTGAGATTTTATCACAATTAAAATGCATTATAAGTTCATCAAAAGTAATAAAATATCATAAGACATCAGTCCACCCTATTCAGCATAATCAGGTCTGCTTCATACACAAGTTACAAATATACGTCATACACAAACAACAGACTATAACCCTGGAATCCATCCTAACATGTTATAATCCAAAAAAATAATGATGCAGACTCTATGCATGTGGTACCGACAGTGAACTAAATTCACACATTGTTCCATTCCAACTCCTGGACATACCGTCAAATTCCACACATTTCCACTAGAACATTCATGCACTGAAGCATGCAACATCACAACCATCAACAACAACATTCCATGAATAAACAACATCGACAACAGCACATGATATCAATACAATCATGAATAAACAATAGGGAAAACAACACATAAGCATCAGAACAAATCTAAACCAGTTCGTCCACCATTCCTAGAACTCCCATAGTCCACAAATCAGGAAAATCAACGCTTTTAAAATAAAATTCCATTAATTAGTGTTTTCTTCATTTCATAAAATAGAGTATTTAATTTAAGAAATAACGTCCAAAACGACGACTAAAACGGACTTACGATTTGAGAGTAATGAATTTTTAAAGTTTAGTATTTTTCAAGAAGTAACAGTGGGAACGGGTTCCTCCATATAGGGAACCGGTTCCTGCAAAAAATGTCAGTTTCATGTGTAAAATTTGCATTGGGAACCCGGTTCCTCCCCAGGAGTAACTGGTTCCTACGTTTAAAAATGACAATTTTAGTGATTTTTACAAAGGGAACCCGGTTCCTCCATACAGGGAACCAGTTCCTGAGACACAAAATTGTTCCCTCTCTAGAATTTACTCTGGGAACTCGGTTCCTCCATACTAGGAACCGGTTCCCACTCGTTCTGTAGTAGAAAATACTCAATTTGACAGCATCGTTCTTCCCAACTCAAAACCAATCATTCCTTTACAAACCTAGAGAATCCTAAATTGGGATTTCTAACATGTTAATCAACCCTATTGATTATCAAAACTCATAAGGCATAACAATCGGATAAGATCACCCCTTACCTCAAAGATCCGTCAGATTCTGACACTTTTGGCTTTTCCTCCTTCCTTTTCCTCTTCTCACTTTCACGTAGAATGAATATACCCAAATGGCTTCTCTTTTCCTTTCCTTTTGTTCTTATTACACTAAAATAATAATAATAAAACAAATAGTGTAAGTAGAGCCTTTTACTCCTCTCACCCCCACTTTACACTTCACACCACCAACAATTCCACTTTTATTTTAATTAAATAATTCCAATAATCCAAAAATACCAATAAATAAATTTCTAATTAAATTAATAATTAAAAATTATAATTATTTAATAATTGAAATATTGGAGTGTCACATTTACCATTTCAACAAAATCATTATGCGCACTGTCCACCATTTTCCTGTAATAGAAAGGACCCAAAGTCTTTAGGAAAACCTTGGTCATTTCTTGTTCACTTAGTCTATAACATGTGCAGCAAGTTCACGCCAACGCTGAGGGTACTCTTTGAATAATTCCTTATCATTTTGGACCATTGCCCTTAGCAGATCACGTTCGGGCGCCATGTACATGTTGTAGTTGTAATGCTTCACAAAAGCTTCACTCAAATCATTTAATGTATGGATGTCACTGCTGCCTAGATTCATATACCACCTCAGAGCTGCACCGGTCAAACTATCTTGAAAGAAGTGAATGAGCAGACGCTAGTCTTTAGTATGGAGAGATGAGATCTTCCTGACATAATTGTGCTTTCCAATTAGAACTTATAGTCTAAGAAGAACAAGGTAATAATTCTGCTTAGAGACTAGAGTTCAAACCATAATCAAGATAGGGAATGGTGATTTGAACAATCACATAGGCTTACAAAGAGGGTCGAGAAACTATTCTTCTTCAAGGGGTAATTTAGTGGAGAAAGCGGAAATATGAATTTTTTCTAATTAAAGCTGACATTCTATTGGAAAGATGAAACATACTCTGATTATCAACATATGCGAATGAAGTTTAGCTATGCATAGTGTATAAATGAATTTATGTGATATGCATATGGACATTTTATTGAGAATCAACATGGAAAGTTGCCTAATGCATGGACAACACTCAACCAAAATGAAGTTTTCACAAACCATCAACGGAAGGGTAGCTCTTTATTGCATCAAATTTCAAAAGAAGCTGCAGGCATATCATAAACATTCCCAGGTTCCTTCTGATGGAAGTGTCCCATGGGGTGTCAACATGTCTCATCAGAGCGCTACTCTTACCAACTCTTCTGGGCGGAAATTGGACATTCTGTGGGAACAATCTGCTTTGCACTTATATCTCATATTCAACATTATCAAACTTGTTTGTTATTAGGACAGTGCCATCATATCCCTTTGCTTCACATCTAAAGTAAACACACTTAAATTGCAAAATTTCCGCAAGTATGTTCTAATAAATTTGTTTGTTTTGAAATGCATTTTCAATAATAAAAGAATATTTTTAGGCAAAGTGGTCCTTTATCTTTAAAAAGTTCCAAAGTGGTCCTTTAATTGTACAAAAAGGTCCATGTTAGTCCTTTCTGTCCAATTTTTTGAAATGGCGTCAAATTTTTCTTGGGTAGCATCTGGCGTGGCGCCTGTTTGTACGCGTGGCATCTAAGATTCAAACTAAGGACACATTGAGTGCTGCACGACATGTTTACCACTAGGCCATTTTGCTCCATGTTAATATAAGTTACAAATGAAGTATATATTTATATTTCATCTTTTTCTTAAATTTTTGTCTTCTTCCATTCTCCAATTAGAATAGCCCGTTGGGTTGATAAATTACCATTATGATTCCAATTCCAAATCCTCCACTAGATTTCACAACCCTTTTGGATCAACAATACTAAGAACTGCGTTTTCTAAGCATTGTTCACTCTCCCTTTTATAAGTTCAATCATAGTTGGAAAAAAAACCCAATTGAAAGATGAATAAGAGGAATAAAGATGGAAAAATCTGAGATACCAAAGCCAAACCCCTTCGACGAAAAAGGTAAGGAAGATTTTTATATTAATATGTGATTTCCAGATGAAACGAAATTGGATACTTCCCATAAAAGGATCCTCACTACAATCATCACCCCTTTCAATTCCGTCATAAAAATCACAATTGCTAGGGTTTCACTTTTCCTAAAATCTGCTCACCAAATCGACGACGCTTCTTTTTGATGATTTGTCTCAATATCACTTTGCTGCTGTTTTTTAAAAGATTTGTGAAATGTTTTTAGAAGATAAATTGCTTATACGTGTATCAGTATCTAGTTTATATGGTTTTGTAGAACTTGTATTGGAAAGATTATGTTATGGTTAATTGGAATAAGGAACAAAGTTATTGAGAATAAAATTGAAGGTTGAAATTTTAGGTTGAATATAATTTGTATAATGATGTGTTGAAATTTAATTTTCTTTTGGAAGAAGGTAAGAGCAAGAAAGTGGACAAGACGAAGATGGATGTGGAAATAGAATGAGAAACATTCATTTTAGAGATTGTATTGGGGATATGCTATATGATTTAATTTGATGATTTAATTTTGAGACATTGATTTGATGACTTGAAGCCAGTATATAATAAGTAAATACGAATGGCTAAGTGGTAAAAAGGAGCACTTGTAGCTAGTAGATCAGGGGTTCGATTCCTGGATTCAATAATATTTTTTAGAATTTTTCAAAGAATTTAATGACCTTGAAGAATAATGTGTGCCAAGTCACTTGAAACATGTATGACCAAGTGACACATCAAATGCTACACAAGCAAAAGTTTACGTCGTTTGAGAAAATTGGACATAAAGGACTAACGTGGACCTTTTTGAATAATTAAAGGACCACTTTGGAACTTTTTAAAGATAAGGGACCAGAATGTACCCCGAGGTAAACTTAAGGGACCAAAAAGGGCATTTTTCCATATTTTTATAAACTGAATAAAAATAAGATTGACAAGGAATTAGATAAAGGCTCAAATTTTATTGATAGAATGGTAGTCTGCCAATAACATGACTCCATAGATGATTACAAATTTTTGAAAAATGGTAAATACATGGAACATACATCGAAGAACATTGAACATTATTCTCCCTAACAACTTTTAACTCCTATATTATAGTCTTCAGTTGAGGTATGAAGATAATCCATGCAGATCGTTGTTTCTATGATCAAGTCTTGTCTAATGTAGTTACTTTCCATATAAGTCCCTAACTTTTGCCTAGACTGCCCTTGTGGGTATTCAGCCTATCGGAAGATTTATTCTGTTTATGTCTCTAATTTTTTCCTAGACCTCCCCTTCAGGTTTTCAGTCTACTGAGACGCTCTTTTTTGTCTAAGTCGCCCTTTCAGATTTTCAACTTAGAGAACTATTCTTTTATTTATTTAGGAAAAGTATTTCTTGACTACATCAGCATTCAGAGGACGTGGGAACTCCTCGCCATCCATAGTTTCAAGAATCAATGCACCACTAGGGAAGGCTTTCTTGACAACATACAGGGCTTCATAATTGGGAGTCCACCTGCCTATGGAATCAGAGTTTAAAGAAATGATATTTCTAAGCACGAGGTCGCCTTTTCTAAATACACGAGATTTGACCTTCTTATCAAAGGCTTTCTTCATTCTCTTCTCTTCAATCAAATTCAACTGGTCAAACCGATTCTGAACCCATTCAGCATTAGATAATTCAGCTTCCATTATCACACGCAAAAATGGAATCTTAACTTGAATGGGGAGTACTACTTACATCCCATAAACCAAAGAGAAAGGGGTCGCCCCCATTGAAGTGCGTACCGAAGTGCAATATCCATGTAATGCAAATGGCAGCATTTCATGCCAGTCTTTGAAGGTGACGACCATCTTCTGGATTATCTTTCTGACATTCTTGTTTGTAGCTTCAACTGCCTCATTCATCTTGGTTCTGTTAGGAGAAGAGTTGTGATCACTACGCCAAAAAGGGTTTTAGGAAGCGCACCTTAGACAACACTTTTCCCTAAAGCGTTGCTATAAGTTAAATTTAAAAAAATAATGAAAATATAAACGAAATTATGTAAAAGCGCTGCTAAAAGGGACACCATAGATAGCGCTTCTCAAACGCGCTGCTAAAGGCCCTCTTTGGCAGCGCTTTTCAAAAGCGCTGCTAAAGGCCCATGTATAAAGCGCTGCTAAAAGGGCATATTAGAAAGCGCTTTGAAAACCGCTGCTAAAGGCCCATCTTAGACGTCGATTTTCAAAAGTGTTGCTAAAAGGCCGTGTATAAAGCGCTAATAAAGGGGCCTTTTAGAAAGCGCTTTTAAAAGCGCTGCTGCTAAAGAAAGAGAAAGCACTGGTAAAGGCTCACACGAGACAACGCCTTACAAAAGCGCTGCTTAAACCCCTGAAAAATTAAAATTAAAAAATATATTTTAATCCCACTATTTTATTCTCATATTTTCGTCTCCTTCTCACGAAAACTCTTGAGTCAACCAGATACTCTCAAGTCATCAGGAAGTTCTTGATGTCATGATACCAATGTTTATCATCCTTTGCCACCTCCATGGCGAATATATAAGCTGGCCTCTCAAGGCGCTCAATGGTGATCTGAGGTACATCATCCCACTGGATCACTTTGTACATAGAAGCCAAAGTTACCAAGGTATCTGCCATCTAATTTTCATCTCGAGGAATATGGTGAAACTTTACTTTATTGAAGAAAGTCAACAACCTCCTTGCATAATATTTGTAAGGGATTAAGCCAGGGTGACGAGTCTCCTAATCTCCTTTAGTCTAATTTAGTACTAAAGCTGAATCACCGTACACATCAAGTATTTTGATTCTGAGGTCGATGGCTTCCTCCAGACCCATGATACAAGCTTCATATTCTGCCATGTTATTTTAATCAAACATTAATCTTGCTATGAAAGGAATGCGAGCTCCTTGAGGAGTGATGATCACAACACCGATTCCTTTTCCACAAGCATTCATAGCTCCATCAAACATCATTCCTCATCGGGATTCTGGATCTGAACCTTCTTCAGATAAAGGTTCATCACAATCTTTCATTTTTAAATACATCACATATTTATCAAGAAAATCAAATCCAACGGTGATTATCCTCAACCGGTTGATGAGCTAGGTATTCTTCTAGTAAAATGCTTTTAATAGCCTTCTAGGTGCGATATTCACTATCATATTCAGACAGAGGCGATACTTCTTCAAACGCTGAAATAAATTCAACAAGTCTTCCAAATGATCATCCTCATTTTGGGACTTGGCAATCATATCATCGACATACACTTAAATTTCTTTATGCATCAGATCATGGAATAATGTCATCATGGCCCTCTAGTACGTTGCACTAGCGTTCTTCAACCTGAAGGGCATCACTCTGTAACATAATGTTCCCCAGGGTGTGATAAATGTTGTTTTTTCCATATCCTCAAGAGCCATCTTAATTTGATTGTATCCAAAAAATCCATCCATGAACGAGAACACTTTGCATTTTGCAGTACTGTCCACCAACATATCAATGTGTGGCAAAGGAAATCATATTTTGGACTAGCCTTGTTCAGATCTCGGTAATCAACACACATGTCGAGTTTTCCATCTTTTTTTTTGGTACTGGCACAATATTGGCAATCCATTGAGGATAGTCTGATGTAACAAGGAAACTTGTGTCAATCTTCTTTAAAACTTCCTCCTTAATCTTTATCACCATATCAGGATGAGTTCTTCTTAACTTCTGCTTGATTGGCGGGCACTCAGTCTTTAATGGTAAACAATGCTCCACAATATCAATATCTAACCCTAGCATATCTTGATACGACTAAGAAAAGATATCCACATATTCTTTCAACATTTCAATCAAACGAATCTTCACCTCAAGATGTAGCAATGCTCTAATCTTGATTTCTTTCACATCTTCCTTACAACACAAGTTAATGACTTTCAACGGCTCTTTGTACGGCTGAATGGTGTTTTCCTCATGCTCAAGCAACCGAGAAACCTCTTCAGGGATCTCATCCAATTCCTCTTCTTCGGCTACATATACAGGATATCCAAAGTTAGAAGAGGGCGCAGGGTCATTGCTTTCAACGATTTTAAGAATTAATTTGCACATATGTTTATGATCGATTTTTAGAAACTGACACATGTGACAAGTGATTATGCAGATTCAATTTAATTATTATTTTTTTGTGAAAGATTTTTTCTGATTACCATTTTTTCAAGAAAAAAAAACAAAATAAAAGACATAATTTGTAATGAAAAAAAAACTTTTATTAATGATCTTAAATTTCAAAACAAGCAGATTTTCCCATACAACATCACTTTCACCTTGGGCAGAGTGAAAGGATCATTATTTGAAAATTTAAACAAGCCAAAGTTAATTACTTAGACACGCAAATGCAAGTGGAGATGTCAACAACATTCCAATTACAAACTCTGGTTCCATGCGTCACAAAGTTGGGCATTTCCTGCTCTGGTCCATCTTCAACAATGGCATTGACTCTTGGCTCTTCGTGGAAAAGCCTAAACCAAAACCATTATTATTCACCTTTGGCTTAAAAATTTACCCCTGGACATTGCTAGAACCTTTTTGAACCACATTATGGGCATCCTTCAACGAAGCAATATAATCTTCACTCGTTTGGACGCTATCAGTAGACAAAGCTTAGAACTGCGTTCCAACAGCGGCTTCATCGTCTTCTTCTATGGAAAATGAGGATAAATGAGAAAATAACATAGCTTGTTCTCCTTCCCCAAACAATTGCTCAAACAATTGCTCAGATGGTTGAAAATTAGTTGTATTGGACAAAAAGTCAACTGTGGTCAACGTACAGTCAAACTTCCTGATTTTTGGTCAACATCCTCATTTTGAAGTCACATTCATCATTTGATCAAGGGTTGATCATGATTCATCAAGAAAACTCAAGATTTGCACAAAAGTCAAACTTTCTAAATTAGGGTCTTTCAATGAAAAGTCAACTGAACTTTGACTGAGCATAACTTCTTCATACTTTCTTAGAAATTTTTCCACTACCTCTCATTTTGAATAGAATTCAATTCTCTACAACTTCATGTCTCACAAGAATGTTAAAAAAATGCTTCCTTTGGAAAGTATGGATCAAAACATTACAGGTCCTCTTCAAAGTCAACAAAAAGTGAACTTTTTGTAATGAAGTTTTATTGAGCATGGAAACTCCAATTGATATGAAATCAAAGAGGTTGTTTAGAGGACACTTAGAGCTTTCTAAAAAGTCCAAGAACACTCAAAAATGTGGAAAATTGAGAAAACTACACCTTGTACAAGTTGGACATTTTTGGACAATTGCACGAAGAGAGATATTTGTCAAAATCCAATTTTTTCCAAATGGCCCTATAATTTTATGATTCAAACTTGTTCATAATATTATTTGTGACCTATTGATGCCTTGCCACGACCACATTCTATTTTTTTGATTTATTTTTGAATTTAAAAGCATTTAATTCAAATTTAAATTATATAAAATATGAAAACAAGGTATATTTTCAAATGGATTGGATTTTTGTCAAACTTGAGGTCCAAGATAGCCCACATAACTTGCCAAATTCGTGCTAGCTCTCATATGGAAGAGAAAATCTAATTTTCAAAAGATTTGATTTTATTTGAAAGAGAAATTTTTTGCATTCAAGAGGAGATATTTTTTCATTCTGTTTGCTCTCATTCCTTACTCTATAAATACTGATCATATTGCACAAAGCCAAGGACGAAACCCTAGCCCTTACAACAGCCCTTATTTTTCTCAAAATTTCTCCAAATTTGTCAAATTCGAATTTCAAATTCCAGCAGGTTTCAAGGTGTTCAAGCCATCCAAACGTGTTCCTGAGGTTCCCAGGGATTGTTCCCAATCCTTACTTGAAGGCAAGACTGCCCAGATCGTGCTCCCTAGCTTGCTCCGATTTGGTATTCTTTTGAATTTCGATTTCATAAATTCATGCATTGCTAATTGTTTTTGTGTGTTTATTTGAACTCAGGGCATGTATTAGATCACATTTGAACCATTACATGCAAGCTTAAACGCAGGAAAATCGATTTGCCATGGCTAGGGCTTTTGGAGCTGTTTGAATCGAACCAGTTTATACAGGCACTTTCAGGGAAAACTAATGCCACCATTGGATTTGCAAGGGTCGATTTAGGGGGGTAGGGTATTCCTTTTCCATTTATTTTTCGTATTTCGCAGGTTTGATGATTGAGGTCGCCGGAGAAGACGACCGGAGCTAGGGCTCCGGCGTCGTGGACTTTGTTGACCGGTGGCTTGCATGCGTGGCGCGATCGAGTTTCCTGATTCGTCCATCCATTCAACCTGGACCCCACACGGCTGACTGTGCGTTGAACTTCACAAATCCAGGACACGTTTACACTTATATTCACACATTTCCAATTCCCAAACATCAAAAGCACTTTGGCTCAGTGGTAAAGGCAAGCAGCGTGTAGATTCCCTCAATGGTCACAAGTTCGATCCCTGGTAAGACCATCTTCTTTTTTACTTTACAAAACTAACTTATATTTTTCTATTTTTCTTTAATATTTTTCATGCTATTTAATTTATCTTTAATATTTTTTATCATGCATCTAAAAAACACCAAAAATATTTCTTTTTTGCATTATCATCAGAAAAATGTTTATTTAATTTTTAATATAAAAATTATTATTTTTGCATGCATATTTAATTTAATTACTAATTAATCATTTAAATGACTTTTAATTGTTTTTAAATTACCAAATCGATTCAGAAAATTACCAAAAATTTATCTTATCATATTAATGTCATTACTAACATAAAACCTTTTTCCTCATTCAAAAATATTTATTTTTACTAACATTTTCCTCTTATGCAATTTTCTCGTATTTCCGATTATGTATCTGTTTACAGGTTGTAGCATTTCGGACGATTTTTCTTGCTTTTCTTTTTCAATTATGTAACTGCCTATGGGATGTAATAGTTTAATTAGGACTTTTATTTTCCGCACTCCTATTATGTAACTGCCCCAAAGTCATGTAATAGCGTAGGACATTTACTTTCCGCACTTTACATTTCCGCAATTTACTTTCCGCCCCCTATAAACTGCTAGTAACTAGGCGTGTATGGCAAGATAAAATTGGACATAGATCACTCATAATTTCAAGATAACACATATCTAAATTTAACACACTCTTTTCACACATGCACACCTTAGAGGTATCCTAGCACCGTTGCCTTCAAAACAAATCATCATAGTCCCTTCGATACAAAGATCATAGACCCACGACGTCGCCTACGAATACATGATCTTGACCCTCGATTATCGCCTACGAAAATGATGATATTCCCTTCGAATGTGCGAGGATACTTCCTACAAGTTGCTTTCTATGACCATCCGATGTCCCTTCGATTGTCCCGCTTACATCTAACGAATAGGGTTACCTACCAACTAATGGTACGGATAGCACTATTCTAAAGGAACGTAAAATAACACGAAAACGACCAATTCGGAGTAGGTAATAAGACTTTTAGTTGCTTGCTCAATCAAATACTTTTTACACCTCACACTTTTGTTAATGTTCAAACTCTTTTCAAAACGAAACATTTTCGAACACTTTGTATACATTCCTACATGAATCATTACAAAGTCAAAGCGAAATGCCTTTTCAAAACATTTTTGTCAAACACACAGAAAGCACTTTTTTTGAAAATGATCTAACAGCAACTAAGAGCCCGTAGATAACTACGGATGGAAAGGGGTGATAATACCTTCCCTTTTCATAACCTTCTCCCTTACTCAGAATCTAACGAAGGTCTTTTCCTGTTCCTTTCACCTTCCCTTAATTGGATAAAAGAAAAGTCGGTGGCGACTCTTGCTATCCGCATATTTGCGATACAAAAATCTCAAAGTCAGTTCACCGTATTACACCTTTCAACCTTCTTGGGTTCAACACTAGTTTCCACAATCTTCTTACCATCATCAGCCAACGTTGGAAATACAGGAGCAAATACACGACCACTTCTGGTCATTCGACTAGCATCAACAATATTTCCTACTTGAGGTAATGGTTGAATTGTAATGTCAACATCTCCTTCTAGAATGGTGGCATTGTACTTGTATGGCACAACCTTGTTGAAACTATACGAGACAATTCCAGTAAGCTAATAACCAAAGGAGTAATTGGAGGCTTATTGTAATAGGTCACTTCCATAGGAGTGGGAATATCAAAATGTGGCACAAATATTTTTACATCTTCTTCTTCATCAGACTCATCAGCGAAAAAATACTCATCACAGGAATTTATTGATCATCAGATTCATCAAACGATCCTTCAATCATATTGATGCCATTGTTGAAACCAACCCTACTTACTACAATCTGAATAATGCCTTCATCTAGTAGACACTGAATATCTCTTTTCACAACGTCACAACCACGATGATTTGTGCTACATACTGAGAATTCATTATATTGGTGCACCTTTTTCCCTTCAATGAAATTGAACTCGGTGTGCAAATTCACCAAATTAGAATTAGTCTCATTCACACTACATATTTTAACTTCTTTAGGAGGATCATAAACATCATTAAATTCAACTTTAGGCTCATCCTTCAACTTGATACCTGAATAAGGTTCTTGTCCATCATATCTTGAAGATCATTATTTATCTTATCACAACCATGAGTATCCTTGTTGCACACATTACAAGCAACATGATCGTGAGTGCAATAACCAACTTTACAGAGAGCAGCATGCATCTTCACAAGATCTCCAATAATCTAATTCACATCACAAACCCTGATCTCCCTGTCAATCATATTCACGGCATTACCATGATTGAGAAACGTATTCCCTTTCACATTAGGACCCATGTCCTTGAAAGACAAAAAGACCTGATATGACCATATTTTGCACTTCTGACCTCAACAAATAACAATTCTCAATATTGTACCCTGGAGCTCCTTGGTGGTATGCACAAGTCTAATCAGCTATGTAAAACCACGACAAAGGATTTGGAACAGCTGGAGGAGCCCTTGGACAACCGTCCCTCTCGGATAGCTTCTTCTAGACGGACTCCCGTGCTTACCATTTCAGCAAAATCATTAGGCGCACTGGCCACCATCTTCCTATAATAGAAAGGACCCAAAGTCTTCAGGAAAACCTTGGTCATTTCTTGTTCACTTAGTGGAGGTATAACCTGTGCAGCAAGTTCACACCAATGCTGAGTGTACTCTTGAATGATTCCTTATCTATCTGAACTGTTTCCCTTAGTTGATCACAGTCAGGCGCCATATACATGTTGTAGTTGTAATGCTTCACAAAAGCTTCACCCAAATCATTGAATGTATGGATATCACTGCTGTCTAGATTTATATACCACCTCAGAGCTGCATCGGTCAAACTATCTTGAAAGAAGCGAATGAGAAGACGTTGGTCTTCAGTTTAAGTGGACATCCTTCTCAAATACATCATCAAATGGTCATGAGGACAAGAATTTCCCTTGTACTTCTCAAACTATGGAACTTTGAATTTAGTAGGCACTTTCACATTAGGAACTAAGCACAGATCATTGACATTGTCACCAAAAAGCTCTTTCCCTTTGAGGGCTTTCAGCTCTTTCTACATCATGTCAAACTATTCCTGAAATCCATCCATTCGATCATAGAAGTCCAAGCTTTCACTCGGAGGAGGGAATGGATTATCAAATTCTTTTTTGAAAACATGAGTAGCATGCACCATAGGAGAAGCAGAAGAAACAACAAGTTGGGCCAAGAAGGTCACTTGAGCAGCAGGGTTGTAACCTTCAGGAATGAAATTCTCTGGCATTCCCCAAGGATTACCAGGAGGCATACGGTGTTGGATGGTAGAAACCACTGGTACAGTAGAAACACGATTATCTTGAACTTCAAAGACAACAGTTGTTTGTTGAGGCTAAACAATACGAGGAGAAGGTGGAGGAGGTAGTGGCTGTTTTTGAGCAACCACCAACTGTTCCATCATAGCAGTCAAATTGGCCATACTGGTCCTCAGGGAGATAACCTCTTCATGCAGCTCGCGATTCTATTGCTCTAGATTTTCCATCTTCTTCTTGGAGTTGGCTCGAGTGTTATACCGATGCAACAGCTTGAAGACTGAACGAAGCATAGAAATAGATAAGACACCTGGTAGAGTATGAAAATGTAAGAATGTGTGTGTCATGATGCAAGACATGCAATGCATATGATTTGTTTTATTTTCTTTAAAAGTCAAGGAACTTAATAAAGAATATTTAATTTGCAAATATTTAAGTATAACACAATTGAAATCCCGAATAAACTCATATCATTAATACAATATTTGAGGATTACAACTCTTCAATACAAGTTTCAGCAAACCCAAGTACAAGAAGAAGATGCTCATTCTCTAATACATACCTGTCAACATAACATTTCCAAGCTCCAGAATTGGGAGGAGTGAGAGAATAAGTAGGAGTGCTGAGAACTGGGTGAACATTAGAAGAAAGTAGATCTTCCTGCTTCTCCATCATCTCTATAGCACGACTCTCAAGAATGCCAATCAAATCATCCTTTTCCTTCAATTTTGCTACATGAGACATCTTCAAGGTATGATACTTATTCTTCGAAGCTTCATTCTCTTCTTGCATCATAACCATAACAAAATGAAGATCTTCTTTGTCATCTGAACTAGGAGTAGTAGCCAAGAATAAATCAGTGAAAGGCTCCTCACAAGAATACGACATCTTCAACTCAATAGCTCTTGCTTGAACCCATAGAAGATAAGGCTCAAAAGAAACAACTCCTCTTTTCCCTAGATTCTCTCTTACTTTCCTATGAATATGATGCCAAGCTTTCTCTACATCCTTCCTAGCTGCACTATGGTCTTCACCCTCTTTAAGAAAGAAGCCACTCACATGAATATCCTTTGGTTTATCCCTTATCGGATAACCAAGCTGGCGATGCGCAAGAACATGATTGTAGCTAATACATCCCTTTGTACCAAGAAGAGGCACATTGGGAAAGCTACCACAACTCTCAATAATCTCCACATCATAATAAACTTGACAATACCATATAATATTGGAATGAGTGAGAGCCATAATCTTTGGTGCCCAATGAGGTTCCCTTCTAGGACTCCAAAAAGCATCAATTATAGCAAAATGAGAAACAAACCAACAGTATAACAATGGTGCACAATAGATAATCGCTCCTTCTCGACGGAAGTTTCGAAGGTGAATAGAATAAAAAGTATCATCAAGAAGTATGGGAATTGGATTCCCAATCATGAAGATCCTTATAGCATTAATGTCAATAAAGTTGTTAACATTGGGAAACAAGAACAAACCATAGGCAAGCAAGGCAGAGATGGCTTCAAAAGCCTCCATACTATTCATATCAACAAAATAACGAGCCTTATTCAAAAGAAATGCATTCGGTAATCCTCTGATACATCCCTTGGTAGTCATATTATCTTCAATCTCAGACCTCTTCAGATGGGTAATAGCAGTAATCTCATGAGACTTAGGCTCCTCCTCTAAACCAGTGAAAGGAACATCACTAGTAATAGGTCGATCGAACATATAAGAATACTCCTCCAAGGTAGGAACTAACTAATAGTCAGGAAAAGTAAAGCAATGGTACAACGGATCATAGAACTGAACCAAAGGGTAAAGAAGTCCTTCCTTCATCTTCGTCTTCATCAAGGATAAAGTAGTCCCATATTTCTTCTGGAAATCCTCTGGACTCTCAATCTCATCAATCAAACTCGTCAGTCCCTCAATCTTAGGTTCCTTGAAATTGTATTTCTGATTCCTTCTCTGTCCATAATCCATGGTCACGTTATACCTGATATATTTGCAAAGGCCAGTCTTAAGTTCCTTGAACAACTGTTTGAAAAATGCGTACGGGTGCATGAATGCATGATGCAACAATCACACACAAAGATCACAAACATGGGGTCCATACGTTCGACATCATGAGCATGGAGTAAGAGGCTACTACCCACAAGGTATTCTAATATTGATCACCTACAGATCAAGGTTCTAAAAGGAATCCCCAGATTTTCATTCCTCCATCAAATACTACTAACTTCCTGATGTACTCAATAATTAGCAATATCGTCGTGTGAAACTCGTCTGAATGCAGTATCGCATAGAAACTACTTCTGGATAACTCCGTAATAGTCCCCTCACACCCCTAAATAGTCTAGGATGGGTTAAGGGTTCTACGGCTGCTCAGCTTCACGGACTCTCAGGTCGAAAGTAGTCATTTCCTCCCGATTGCTCGGTTAAACAAAACACCATAGTCAAGGAGGTATCCACTGAGTGGGGGATCTCATGTCTCATTCTTTGGGATTAATCCCTAAAACTTAACATGACTATATCGCCCGTCCTATATTAAGTTTGCCCGAGTCCAGGATAGGACTCAAAATGAAGATCACCAAGCACCCTTGAAAAACCAGAAAAACAACCAGACAAACAAGTACACAATATATACAAAATATAGCACATATATACAAATAAACAAAAATAGGGTCAACCCACTTAGAGATGGTTCAGCAACAGTACAAACATCCCTAGCAGAGTCGCCACTTTTCTGTAGCGGGAAAAATTGGGAGTATAAGCCATTGAATTGGCTTAACTCAAAAAATAACAAAAGAGTCACCACCACGCTTTTATTTTATCTAAAGGACTAAGAAAAAGAGCAAATAAAATCCTTAAAAAGAAGATCAGAGATCTGGGACCGGGGGTTAGTTATGCAAAGGGAAGGTGTTAGGCACCCAAAGCATCTACGGTACTCCGTAGGAACCTTTTTGAAAATTTGTATATGTGTTAAAAAAGAGTATATGTACAAAATGGATGGTGGGGGAAGAAAAGAAGTGTTTTTTTATAATTTTTTATTTGATAGAACTTCCAATAAGTTTCAGGCCTACGTACCAACAATATGCAATGTTGAAATCAAAACCTAGTACTTCGGGTAAAAAAAGACTAAAGTTGTGTATTGGTTGATTTTAAGAAAATGTTTGCTAGAAAACCTAAAAAAAGCTCAAAAAGTTTGAATGAGGTTATGTGTTTTTTAGTCCAAACTAAAGAAGTCAAATTATTATTAATTGAATTGAAAGTTTATTAAGAAAAAAAAGTTTGAAAATGCATGGACTTAAGTCCATGTTTTTTATGAAAGTGGTTCGAGTTTTGAAAACAAGAATCCTTTGAAAAAGATGGCAGATTTTGAAAATTAAATATCCAATACCATATCCAATCCTTTGGACTACCAAATAAGCAAGAAATAACAAAACAAAAAAATGAATCTTCGGATAAGTCAATGCCTCAGATGAACTTTCTTGTCTCAAGAAAATAGGGAAGAGTAACGGTTGTATTTGGAGGAAATCCACTCTTAATCGAGTATAACAGAATAACCTGCATACAAAGATAATAACCAGACAAGACAGAATAACACCAAGGGAACATAAATCTCCAGGCTGAGGTAAGGGTTCTAATCCTAAGTTCAAAGATCAAACTCCGAGAATAGGGATAATAACCAAGTGCAATTAAAAGTCTTTTATGTTTAAGTTGAATTATTAAGTATTTTGAAAAAGGAGAATAAAGCTCAAGTGAGCAAATTCAAAATAACAAGAAAATAAAATTCTCAAGTGAGAAAAAATAAAAATGACATAGAAAATAAATGCTCAAGTGAGCAAAGAAAAAACGGCATGAAATGTAAATGCTAAAAATAAAGTGCATAAAAATAAAGAGCAGAAAAGTAAAAGCGGAAAAGTAAAGAGCATAAAATAAAATGCAATCAATAATGGGTAGCAAGATGACCATCTTGAAACTTGTCAAGTATATCATCGAATTGTTAGTAATTAGTCGTCAGCAAGGTGACCATCTTGAAACTTGCGCATGAAGACTTTCCAGAAGCTTGATAGAATCAACGCGACCATGCGATAAGTTTCAATTTCTTTTTGTAAAGTATATCACCGGTTTTGGAATTATCACATCAATTGATCAAAGACGATTGAGAATTTCAAATGGACAAGGTTAGTGGAAACTTGCCAGAAGCTTGATTAAAAGTCAACACGACCACACGACAAGCGCCATAGGTGTTGAACCAAGATCAAAGCTCAAGTCATCTTTTGGGGCTTATGTTTGAACATTAAAGCTCATGCCACCAATTGATCACTTTTTCCGAATCGGGACAAAAGAAAAGATAAGATGAAAAAGAAGAAAACAAGTTCCAAATTTATTTTGCATTAAATGAATTTATTCGGTCTAACTTCGTCAAAATCAATCAACTTTCTTAGTTAATTTCGTCAAGAGACCTATCAACACCCAAATTCCATTAATGTTGAGGAAGTGCATGACTCCAAATAACTTTAAAAATAAGCAAAATAAAAAGGAATTTAAATAATGAATAAAACATAATTTTGAAATTAGGTTATTTAATTGGATTTTATTGACGAAATACATAAAAATTATTTTTTCATCAAAATAAAATTCCAAGAAAATTACCCAAAGTCAACTAGAGGTCAACAAGTGTTGACAAATTTTTAGAATTTTTTAAAAGTCAAAAAATATTTTAAACAATAATATAAAAAGTGAAATAAACCAAAAATGGAAAAAATAATAAAATTAGAAATAAAAATAAAATGAGGTCACCAATAATTGTCAAATGACCATTGGATCCTTCCATAGTTTTTCCAGAATTTTAAATTATCAAAAGGTATTTTAAAACAATTAAAAATATCAAATAAAAGGAAAAAATCATAAAAAAGTATCAAATCTGAAAATAAAATTATGAAAAAAATAAATAAAAATCGAAAGATAATATTTCAAAATATTTTTGTTAATTTTTCATAATTTTTGAGTCAAAAATGAATTTTCTATGATTTTTGAAGTTTAAAACATTTAAAATATTAAATCAGAAAATAAAATAAAAACCAGAAAAATCTGGACCGTTTGATCAATGTAAAAAACGCGTTAGTAAGCAGATATGATGGATCTGACGCGCTGTGCGTGTTATGGACCTTATGGAAATTCACAACGAATCAACCTTTTAAAAATAAAATAAAATATAAACGAAGAAAAATGAGGAACGTTGGATTTGATTTCATTTTAAACACGCTGGCAATCTGAAAGGTCCATATGTGTGAGAACACGGTAGGCCATGGTTAATGCGCGTGTTTATAACAATGAAATGTCAAACCAATCAGATTAAAACATTTGGCCAACGATCATTGGTTGAAGAACGACACGTAAGTCATCTTCAACCTCTAGCCACCTGCGAATTGGGATTTTATGAGATTCTTCAAACGAAATTGTTTGAAGCTCAAACCTGTATGATTGGATTCGTCTTCTCAAGACGATCTTAACCTCACCCTCGCGAAAAATTTATTTAAACCGAGCAGAGAGAATTTTAAGAAAAAGCAGAATAACGGCGAGCTTTTATTTTTGAAATTTCAAGTTCAATTCTCAATGAAAACGAAAACAGTGAAGATCGCAAGGATCGTGGAGATGAGGAGAATAAAATAGTGCTTGATTTGAAACAATTTGATGGAGATTCCTACCGGAACGAAGTTCACTTTCAGAGGTCTGAAAACTTGACTTGGCTAGCATGATTCAGGAAGCTTCAATGCACGATTCTTGTTATGTTAGTTTTAGTGAGGTTCAAGGAAGAAGAATGAGTGGTTAATTTCAAACTGGAAGTGGTTTAAACACGAATTTAAAGTTGCATAAAATCTGGTTACTGAGGAAGTTTGGAAGAGGTTTTTTGGCTATCAAATCTTGAGGAAATGAGTGGAATTGCTTCCTTAATTATAGGAGAGGCAAATGGAATCAAAATGTAGGGTGTGTGATGCAATTTTGAGTGAAATCATGGACACCTGCATCATGAGCCAAGTGGGAGTTGCAAGTTGTCAAAACTCAGCCAAATCGTGTGTATTATCCTTCTAATCAAGCTTGGAAACTTTGTTAATCATGTTTAAGTAAAAAATGTGCATCAATTTGATCATTAGAAACCACATTATTGAAAACAAAATTTGACTTTGATGAAAACTTTAGTTTGAAGGCACCCTCTTTGTAGTCTTGGTTCTCATCACTCAAGGACCTTTATGATACACTCTTGGACTCTTTAGAATGCTGAGATTACAAGCTTCGCAATGCACTTGGAAAGGTGTCATTTGGCATCCTAAGCTAAAAGTTACATCCTCTTGAAATCATGTTAAGTCATCTGAACTCCCACACTTAGAAAAATTCTAAGTTTTCTCACAAAAAATGACTTATAATCTTTTTCATCCAAACATGGCCTTCCACTTAAAATTAGCTTTTGATTTTTAAATATGAAATGAATTTGAACTCGCGAGGAATATTTTGCAAAAAGAATCAACCAGAAACTCCAAAAATTGAGAAAGTTATGGCCTTGTGAAGTTGAGGGAAATTTGTGAAATGACCTATAATCTTTTGACTTTTTCAAGCAACTTCCAAACACTTTCAATCTTAAAAACTTATATGAAGATAAAGTTCATGTATTCAATATTGTTGTGCAAAAATAAGGAACTCAAGGCGATAAGTGATGATCAAGATATGATCTCTTGAAGTTTATTGACCAACAATTGAGAAATTCATCAAGGACTTGTAATCTTTTGACTCCATAGGAAAATTTTCAAGCATTTTCTCTTCTTACCAATTGAACTAAGTTGTATTAGATATCCTTAGGTTCATTGTGAAAGAATAATGAGCTCAAGGAGACAAGGGATGACCAAGTTATGATCCTTTGAAGTCATACAAGATAGAAGAAGTACCAATCTAGAGAGTGGGCTATCGTAGACCTCCAAAACAATCTTCTCACCAATTAAACTTCTTGGATCAAAGCATATTCATATTAGAAGTCCTTTTAAGAATCAAATAGCTTTTAAATCATCCACAAACTTCATCCAAACACCAA
The DNA here is from genome assembly GCA_021764765.1 of Vicia sativa. Taxonomy (NCBI): domain Eukaryota; kingdom Viridiplantae; phylum Streptophyta; class Magnoliopsida; order Fabales; family Fabaceae; genus Vicia; species Vicia sativa. The sequence goes on along the minus strand of CM038794.1, from coordinate 46,421,987 downwards.
GATATGGTCCTCAGAAGTCCAAGACCCGAAGTTCAAGATAGATGGTCATAGCATGGAGAATTCTTCAAATTTGTTGATTTCTTTCAAACATGAAGCATATATTTAAAATGAGAGACCATGGTTTATGACAATAGAAGTCTTCAATGGGATACAATGATTTCAAAATATTTGAGTTGAGGAGAGAAGGCATTGAAATAAACACATGAACCTATTGACCCCTTGAGTAAGAAACTTGTGCACCATTCACCTACATCAAAACATCTAGAAGATATATGATATACACATCATGATTAGCCAAGTACAAATTAACACATACATAGTCAAAGGTGCTTGGTGATCTTTTAAGGCAAAACCCAAAGACAATAGAGAGAGGGGGAGAGAGAGACCATTTTATCTTTGTGTAATGCAATGGTATGAAGTATGAGTGAATCTTAGGGGTAAAAATTGGGGTACAACAATGTATGATGCCAAATTGTTTGCATTAGATGCATGTGACTTCTTGTAGAGGTCTTGTGGACTCTAAATGATCGGATTTTTTTAACCCTGGTGAAGCTTTTCCGATTACCCCAGTTGAGAAGAAGAATTTGATTCCCTAGAGAAGTTGTTATGCATCCTTAAGTGAAGGACGGTAGATATTTTCCCCAGGAAGTCAAGTTTTTGTTAAAGCCAGTTATTTTTCCCCAACTGTAGAATGTTTAATCTCCATAGAACTGCAACTTATTTTTGTGGCGATTTCCATAAAGTCCACTCCTCTGTGGCATTTCTTCTTGGAATTTGTCGTTTCAGACATGCAAATTCCACCATTTAAGTTCAATCCATCCACCTTGGGCCGAGATCAGACATTCTTGGTTTCTTGGCAATTTATCATTGTTATCGGCATTTATCATTTAGCCATTTAGACATGCATTCATTATAGTGCATCTGTTTCAAATGCGAAGCATTCTTGTAGAATGAAGCATTGCGTCACAAAAGAAACATCAATCATGCATTTACGTGTTTGCCAATTGTGTTATTAACCAAAAATAACCGAGTTGTATATACTCAGAAGAAATGAATATTCCACGATTTATCCCCAGGTTTCTTCTCAGTAATTTTATTTTCCCCAGATCGCCACTTCTCCTGACATTTAACCCTATTGTTGAGTTCAACTTTTCGTGGTGCTCTCTTCGGTTAGCTCGCCTTCTCCCGACACTTTCTCCATTGGTAAGGTTCACTTTAACCTAGTGTTTCCTTTCGGTGTTGATTTGGCCTTCTCCCGAAGATTTATCCCTAGTAAGTCCGCCTTCTCCCGATGTTCTTTCTATTATTAAGGATTCTTCTTCTCCCTTCGCCTCTCTTTGGCGTTGATTTCACCCTCTTTGCTCTTCCTCCAGTAAGTTTGTCTTCTCCCGATATTCTTTCCATTGCTAGTTCGTCTTCTCCCTACGTCCTATCCCCAGTAATATTCGTCTTCTCCTGGAGTTTCTTCTTATTGTTAAGTCTCATCTTCTGCCCATGTTTCTTTTTGGTGTCGATTTCGCCCTCTCTTGACGACCTTTTCGTACATTTGGTTTACCTTCAGCTGGTGTGATTTCTGTTTGTTATGATATAAAACCCAAAAATATAATTATTCTTGCTCGTCTTCAGAGTGCAAATTTTTCAGTTCTATTAAGTATTCAATCCTCTCCCACCGTGTCAATTCAATTGGCTTGCGCCAATCTCACCCTCGGTCGAAGAAGATTGAATAGGGACAACTATTGTACCCCAAAATTCGCCCTCTTTATTTTCAAGAAACAATTTTTCTTGCACTTAATTTTTAAGTGCATTGCATACATGTCATTTGTGCATTAACCATGGGTTTGAGGTAATTCCCTGTGAAAATTTATAAAAAAGAGCAATCGTTCTGTCAAACATCAGTTAAAGCAAGATTTTGTTTCTCTGAGCTTAATTGCGTTATGTGGCTTCTCAAATATATCAATCATTTTTAAACCAAGTCATCATCATGGCAAGGTCTTGTCTATTTTAAAACATTTCAAATGGAGGAGAAATTCAAGCGTTTCAGTTGATTTGCAACAGTTCGGATTAGAGACAACAATTTTGCTGGATCAAACTCAGAAATTCACAACTTTCGACTGAAGAATTATTTTTAATTAGTTCCTCGGGCATTAGTACTATCTTGATATTATATTCATCTTTCGTGTTTGGGCTGGAAGCTTATTCATCAAGGAAAGCCTTCGAATAATTTAATCTTTGTGAAACAGAGTTGTATTATATGCAGGTTATTCACTTTTCCTAGCTCAGAAATTCATAACTCTTAGCTTGTTTGGTTTTGGATGATTTTTGAACAGCGGATTCATATTGATGTTACCTACACTTTTCATGTTTGGGTCGAAGGCTAATTGTGTGTAGAAAAGGCCTTGGAAATTGAGCTTTCAAGAGCATTAAACAAAAAATTTCTAGCTGAACAGTGCTTTCGCGCGTACTAAAACATTCATAACTTCTTACTAGAATACCGTATTTGAGTGGCTCCGGTGCCCAAAAATATTTCTCGACGTCCTCTTTAACTTTTGTGTTCAAGCCGAGAGATGATTCATTAAGGGAGGTCCCTGGAATTAATGATTACTGAATATGTTTTTGAGTTGAACCAAATTTCTGTTTAATCGGTCCCAAATATTGTAAAATTTGTATCTCCTTCGATTTTTATCGTATCGCGCAGGAATAGTTCCAAAATTTCACAATTTCGTTAGGTCCAACATTGTCTCAGATTCCAAGTTAAAATTTTGATCTGAAGACCTTCGTTCGAGACGATATTTCAATGTCAAACAGAAAATTTCGCAAGGAAATTCTACACTGTGCAATTTTTGGCTCAGCGTCAGTGCACTCAAAACTTCATAACTCTTTCATTGTTTATCCGATTTAGCTAAAATTTTACTCTAGATTTACAAAATTTCGATCCAGACATTTTTCTTGTTGACCCCATTTCCAAATTTCGTACAGTTACCAATGATTTTGCGAGATGGATGTTTTTGACTCGAATAAAGTCGATTTGGGCCCCATTATAGTCAAATTTCCTTCTAAGGCCCATTTTTGGAGGGAGTACTTATTCAAAAGTCTTAATTATCAAGGGAGAGAGATTATAATTTTCATTCACCATAAAATACTTCTCATGTTTTCCCTCTTCTTCTCTCTTGTTCAAACTTGCACAACCACCACAAACCACCCACACTTCTCGCCGGAAAATCAAAACCACAGTGCCAGAAAATTCATTTTTCCTTTTTCTTCTCCTATTCTTCTCCAGAACCATCGCCGATCGGTCCGCCTCCAACCAGTCTTTGTGCGTCCCTCCGCCATGCTCCAATCAAACCAATTTTTAACTCCCTCCGTGCATCGCTGTAATACGGTGAACTGACTTTGTAGAATTTTGTATCGCAAATGTGCGGATAGCAAGAGTCGCCACCGACTTTTCTTTTATCCAATTAAGGGAAGGTGAAAAGAACAGGAAAAGACCTTCGTTAGATTCTGAGTAAGGGAGAAGGTTATGAAAAGGGAAGGTATTAGCACCCCTTTCCATCTGTAGTTATCTACGGGCTCTTAGTTGCTCTTAGATCACTTTAAAATTGTGCTTTCTGTATGTCTGACCAAAAATGTTTTGAAAAGGCATTTCGCTTTGACTTTGTAATGATTCATGTAGGAATGTATACAAAGTGTTCGGAAATGTTTCGTTTTTGAAAAGAGTTTGAACTTTGACAAAAGTGTGAGGTGTAAAAAGTATTTTGATAGAGCAAGCAACTAAAAGTTTTATTACCTACTCAGAATTGGTTATTTTCGTGTTATTTTACGTTCCTTTAGAATAGTGCTATCCATACCATTAGTTGGTAGGTAACCCTATTCGTTGGATGTAAGCGGGACATTCGAAGGGACATCGGATGGTCATAGAAAGCAACTTGTAGGAAGTGTCCTAGCACATTCGAAGGGACTATCATCATTTTTCGAGGGTCAAGATCATGTATTCCGAGGCAACATCGTGGGTCTATGATATTTGTATCGAAGGGACTATGATGATTTGTTTGAAGGCAACGGTGCTAGAATACCTCTACGTTCGAGGGACATGACCAATTGAATTCGTAAGGCAACGAGAGAGAATTACCCTAAGGGGTGCATGTGTGAAGAGAGTGTGTTGATTCAGATATTTTATCTTGAAAATTAGAGTGAGCTATGTTCAATTTTAGCCATACACGCCTAATTACTAACAGTTTATAGGTGCGGAAAGTAAATTGCGGAAGTATAAAGTGCGGAAAGATAAATCCTACGCTATTACATGGCTTTGGGGCAGATACATAATTGAAAGTGCGGAAAATAAAAGCCCTAATTAAACTATTACATCCCATAGGCAGTTACATAATTGGAAAAGAAAAGCAATAAAAATTGTCCGAAACGAGATAACCTGTGAACAGATGAAAAATCGGGAAATACGAGGAAATCGAATAAGATGAAAATGTTAGTAAAAATAATAATTTTTGAATGAGAAAAAGTTTTCATGCTAGAAATAACATTAATATGCTAAAATAATTTTTTTGGGATTTTTTGGAGTTAATTTAATAATTAAAAATCAATTAAAAGCTATTTAAATGCAAAATAGAAATTAAATTCAATATGCATGCAAAAATAATAATTTTAATTTTAAAAATTAAATAAACATTTTTATGATGAGTATGCAAAAAATAAATATTTTTGGTGTTTTTTAAATGCATGATAAAAAATATTAAAGATAAATTAAATTGAATGAAAATATTAAAAGAAAATAAAATAGGAAAATAGAAAAATATGAAGTTTTGTAAATGGAAAGAAAAGTTTGGTCTTGCCAGGGATTGAACTCAAGACCTCCTGGAGAATCTTCCACATGCCACGCCTTAACCACTGGGCCACATTGCATTTGGTGTTTAGAAAACTGGAATCAATTGTTTTTGAATGATTACGTGTTCTGGGAATATTTGAAAACGAGTCAGGATGCGTGGACCCCAGTTTGAACGAGAGAGCGAATCAGAGAGAGCCATCGCGCCACGCCAGCTTCCCACCGGTCTTCACCAGTCAACGACGCCGAAGCCCTAGCTCCGATCGTCTTCTCCGACCAACCTGAAATCGAAACTGGAAAAATACGTGAAATAAAAAGTTCTAAGGTACTCTACCCCCCTAAATCGAGCATTTCCGGATTCAATGGTGGTGTTAGTTTCGATTGAAAATGCCTCTATCATTCAGTTCGAAGCTCCACAGTTCGAAAACCCTAAACATGGCATTAAGCGATTCCGACGTTCAAGCTTGCTAACGATTGCCCAGATCAATCATATGGAGTCTCATGAACACAATAAAATCATTAGAATCGATTAAAACAAGCAGATAATAAAAATGAAATTTCAAGAAAATTTTGAATATGTATGAACATGTATGCATCGATTCAGGCTGTTTTGATCATTGGCAATGATGTATACTCACTCTAAATTACCTCAGGAACACGTTTGGATGGTTGAAAGAGGCTGAAAGTGGCTAAAAAGTAAAACTCAAATTTTGACAATTTGAGAAATTTTTTGACAAAATAAGGGTTGTGTATGGGGCTAGGGTTTCGTCCTCTTTGATGTGCAATAGGCTGAGTATTTATAGAGTGAATTGAGAGGGCAAAAAGAAGGAAAAAAGATTGGATCATGAATGTGCAATAAATTTTTTCAAATAAAATCAAATTTTGGAAGAAATTTGATTTTCTCTTCAATGTGAGAGCTAGCACGAATTTGGTATGTTCCATGGGCTATCTTGGACCTCAAGTTTGATAGAAATTGACTCCTTTTAAAAAAATATCTTATTTTCATATTTTATATAATTTAATTTTGAATTAAATGGTTTTAAATTCAAAAATAAATCAATAAAATAGAAAATTGTCATGGCCAAGCATCAATAGGTCACAAATAATATTATGATCAAGTTTGGATCATAAAATTATAGGCCCATTTGGAGAAAATTGCATTTTGACAAATATCTCCTTTTGTGCAATTTTTAAAAATGCCCAACTTGTGAATGGTGTATCTTGCTCAATTTTCCACATTTTTGAGTGTCCTTGGACTTTTTAGAAAGCTCTAAGAGTCCCCTAACCAACCTCTTTGGTTTCATCTCAATTGGAGTTTCCATGCTCAATATATCTTCAAAACAAAAAGTTGACTTTTTGTTGACTTTGAAAAGGACCTGTAATGTTTTGATCCATACCTTCCAAATGAAGCATTTTTTGAACATTCTTGTGAGACATGAAGTTGTAGAGAATTGAATTTCCTTCAAAACAAGAGGTGGTGGAAAAATTTATGAGATAGTATGATGAAGTTATGCTCAGTCAAAGTTTAGTTGACTTTTCACTGAGAAACCCTAATTTAGAAAGTTTGACTTTTGAGCAAATCTTGAGTTTTCTTGATGAATCATGATCTACCCTTGATCAAATGATGAATGTAACTTCAAAATGAGGATGTTGACCAAAAATCATGAAGTTTGACGGTATCTTGACCACAGTTGACTTTTTGTCCAATACAACTAATTTTCAACCATCTGAGTAATTGTCTGAGGAAACTTGACTTGTGAGGCTTGAAACTTGACATGGGGAATCTTTGAAACATATGAGGAGGCATGATGACCATTGGAGATGTTGGAAATCCATCTGGACCTGAGAATTGACAAACCCTAGTTTGGGTTGATTGTCTAGGAGAGGGTTTGTCTGATCAACCCTTGAGGAATCCTTGAGCATAGGTGTATGAAATGTCTTGAGAAGTAAGAGGGCAAATTTTGGGGTATGACAATCGCGTTTTCGGCTGAACCGACCTTTCTCCATGTGTAATACGGTGAACTGACTTTGAGATTTTTGTATCGCAAATGTGCAGATAGCAAGAGTCGCCACTGACTTTTCTTTTATCCAATTAAGGGAAGGTGAAAAGAACAGGAAAAGACCTTCGTTAGATTCTTGAGTAAGGGAGAAGGTTATGAAAAGGGAAGGTATTATCACCCCTTTCCATCCGTAGTTATCTACGGGCTCTTAGTTGCTGTTAGATCATTTTCAAAAAAAGTGCTTTCTGTGTGTTTGACAAAAATGTTTTGAAAAGGCATTTCGCTTTGACTTTGTAATGATTCATGTAGGAATGTATACAAAGTGTTCGGAAATGTTTCATTTTTGAAAAGAGTTTGAACTTTGACAAAAGTGTGAGGTGTAAAAAGTATTTTGATAGAGCAAGCAACTAAAAGTTTTATTACCTACTCAGAATTGGTTATTTTCGTGTTATTTTACGTTCCTTTAGAATAGTGCTATCCATACCATTAGTTGGTAGGTAACCCTATTCGTTGGATGTAAGCGGGACATTCGAAGGGACATCGGATGGTCATAGAAAGCAACTTGTAGGAAGTGTCCTAGCACATTCGAAGGGACTATCATCATTTTTCGAGGGTCAAGATCATGTATTCCGAGGCAACATCGTGGGTCTATGATATTTGTATCGAAGGGACTATGATGATTTGTTTGAAGGCAACGGTGCTAGAATACCTCTACGTTCGAGGGACATGACCAATTGAATTCGTAAGGCAACGAGAGAGAATTACCCTAAGGGGTGCATGTGTGAAGAGAGTGTGTTGATTCAGATATTTTATCTTGAAAATTAGAGTGAGCTATGTTCAATTTTAGCCATACACGCCTAATTACTAACAGTTTATAGGTGCGGAAAGTAAATTGCGGAAGTATAAAGTGCGGAAAGATAAATCCTACGCTATTACATGGCTTTGGGGCAGATACATAATTGAAAGTGCGGAAAATAAAAGCCCTAATTAAACTATTACATCCCATAGGCAGTTACATAATTGGAAAAGAAAAGCAATAAAAATTGTCCGAAACGAGATAACCTGTGAACAGATGAAAAATCGGGAAATACGAGGAAATCGAATAAGATGAAAATGTTAGTAAAAATAATAATTTTTGAATGAGAAAAAGTTTTCATGCTAGAAATAACATTAATATGCTAAAATAATTTTTTTGGGATTTTTTGGAGTTAATTTAATAATTAAAAATCAATTAAAAGCTATTTAAATGCAAAAATAGAAATTAAATTAAATATGCATGCAAAAATAATAATTTTAATTTTAAAAATTAAATAAACATTTTTATGATGAGTATGCAAAAAATAAATATTTTTGGTGTTTTTTAAATGCATGATAAAAAATATTAAAGATAAATTAAATTGAATGAAAATATTAAAAGAAAATAAAATAGGAAAATAGAAAAATATGAAGTTTTGTAAATGGAAAGAAAAGTTTGGTCTTGCCAGGGATTGAACTCAAGACCTCCTGGAGAATCTTCCACATGCCACGCCTTAACCACTGGGCCACATTGCATTTGGTGTTTAGAAAACTGGAATCAATTGTTTTTGAATGATTACGTGTTCTGGGAATATTTGAAAACGAGTCAGGATGCGTGGACCCCAGTTTGAACGAGAGAGCGAATCAGAGAGAGCCATCGCGCCACGCCAGCTTCCCACCGGTCTTCACCAGTCAACGACGTCGGAGCCCTAGCTCCGGTCGTCTTCTCCGGCCAACCTGAAATCGAAACTGGAAAAATACGTGAAATAAAAAGTTCTAAGGTACTCTACCCCCCTAAATCGAGCATTTCCGGATTCAATGGTGGTGTTAGTTTCGATTGAAAATGCCTCTATCATTCAGTTCGAAGCTCCACAGTTCGAAAACCCTAAACATGGCATTAAGCGATTCTGACGTTCAAGCTTGCTAACGATTGCCCAGATCAATCATATGGAGTCTCATGAACACAATAAAATCATTAGAATCGATTAAAACAAGCAGATAATAAAAATGAAATTTCAAGAAAATTTTGAATATGTATGAACATGTATGCATCGATTTAGGCTGTTTTGATCATTGGCAATGATGTATACTCACTCTAAATTACCTCAGGAACACGTTTGGATGGTTGAAAGAGGCTGAAAGTGGCTGCAAAGTAAAACTCGAATTTTGACAATTTGAGAAAAATTTTGAAAAAATAAGGGTTGTGTATGGGGCTAGGGTTTCGTCCTCTTTGATGTGCAATAGGCTGAGTATTTATAGAGTGAATTGAGAGGGCAAAAAGAAGGAAAAAAGATTGGATCATGAATGTGCAATAAATTTTTTCAAATAAAATCAAATTTTGGAAGAAATTTGATTTTCTCTTCAATGTGAGAGCTAGCACGAATTTGGTATGTTCCATGGGCTATCTTGGACCTCAAGTTTGATAGAAATTCACTCCTTTTAAAAAAATATCTTATTTTCATATTTTATATAAATTTAATTTTGAATTAAATGTTTTTAAATTCAAAAATAAATCAATAAAATAGAAAATTGTCATGGCCAAGCATCAATAGGTCACAAATAATATTATGATCAAGTTTGGATCATAAAATTATAGGCCCATTTGGAGAAAATTGCATTTTGACAAATATCTCCCTTTGTGCAATTGTTACAAAATGCCCAACTTGTGAATGGTGTATATTGCTCAATTTTCCATATTTTTGAGTGTCCTTGGACTTTTTAGAAAACTCTAAGAGTCCTATAACCAACCTCTTTTGTTTCATCTCAATTGGAGTTTCCATGCTCAATATATCTTCAAAACAAAAAGTTGACTTTTTGTTGACTTTGAAAAGGACCTGTAATGTTTTGATCCATACCTTCCAAATGAAGCATTTTTTGAACATTCTTGTGAGACATGAAGTTGTAGAGAATTGAATTTCCTTCAAAACAAGCGGTGGTGGAAAAACTTCTGAGATAGTATGAAGAAGTTATGCTCAGTCAAAGTTCAGTTGACTTTTCACTAAGAAAGCCTAATTTAGAAAGTTTGACTTTTGAGAAAATCTTGAGTTTTCTTGATGAATCATGATCAACCCTTGATCAAATGATGAATGTAACTTCAAAATGAGGATGTTGACCAAAAATCATGAAGTTTGACTGTATGTTGACCACAGTTGACTTTTTGTCCAATACAACTGATTTTCAACCATCTGAGCAATTGTTTGAGGAAACTTGACATGGGGAATCTTTGAAACATATGAGGAGGCATGATGACCATTGGAGATGTTGGAAATCCATCTGGACCTGAGAATTGCCAAACCCTAGTTTGGGTTGATTGTCTAGGAGAGGGTTTGTCTGATCAACCCTTGAGGAATCCTTGAGCATGGGTGTATGAAATGTCTTGGGAAGTAAGAGCGTAAATTTTGGGGTATGATAGCTGCCCCTGTTCAATCCTCTTGTACTGGAAGGGTTAGATTGGCATGTTCTCCTTTCGTGACCTGGAGGTAGAAGATGATTGAACACTCGAGTACACCTGAAAATTTGCACTCGCTGTTGATTGATGCGGGAATGGGCTCACAGATGCCATTTGGAGAAGTTGGAGATTTCGCTGGGGAATGAGTCGTATGCTAGACTTGAGATTATTGTCTGAATAGGAAGGTCGGCGGAGATGGGCTTAAGATGCCATCTGGAAAGATTGATGCCGGGGAGTGAGCCGCACGTTAGGCTCTGTAGACGTTCTTGAAATGAAAGGAGCATGGAGATGGGCTTAAGATGCCATCCGGAGGGAGTCGTACACTAGACTTTGCGCTCATCTTGGAATGAAGTTATTGGTTTGTATTGGTTTTTTTACCAAATATGCAGCATTCTGAAAGTGGAGAAATTGTTGACAAATAGTCGGAGATGGGCTTAAGATGCCATCTAAGGCAACTGAGTCGTACGCTAGACTCTGTAGTTGCTATTGATAATAAGAGAGAGTCAGAATAGATCTTCGTGCCGATTATTCTGAGGGGATAGTAGTTGGCAAAATGTGGACAACTTCCCTGTTGTGCTTCGGGTGCTGATCCAATGCCTGTTATCGGAGGATAACTTGTAATCGTTCGGATAGTTCTCCCGTCTGGCTTCGGGTATTTATCCTGGATCTGTTGTCGGAGGACAACGAGGGTGGTCGTTTAGATAGTTTTCCCGTCTGGCTTCGGGCATTAATCCTGGACCAGTTGTCGGAGGATAAATAGGGTGGTCGTTCAGATAGTTTTCCCGTCTGGCTTCGGGCATTAATCCTGGACCTGTTTGTTTAAGAAGTGATTTTCACCTATTTTGGAAAAAACAAGAGAAACTTTGATAGAATATTTGTTAGTCTTATGCAAAGTATGATGCATGACAATGTTTATGAATGGCATATGCACAAATTATGACTTTTATGAGTAATGTATGAATGATAGATGTTGTGGTATTTCAAAACATATCCATCTTGAAGAAGATGCGGATGTTCTGCTTGGAGATTTCTGACTTCTGTTTGAGGATGGAAACCCTGAAAAAAAAGATAACCTCAATTCCTCCGGTGCACTATCTGACCAAGTCTTGAGCCCAGATATCGTTGAGGATGGTAGAGATCTGTTGCCGAGGATCCCTGTGTAGACCCCTGGGGAGAATCTGGAGGTACTGGGATTTGTGTGTAAATCTTGCTGGAGAGTATTTGGTAGTTGCTGGGAGACCGGGTTAGAAGAATCTGGAGCCCGTTGTAATCTCTGACTGGGGAATAAAAGGTGTAGGTTTCCTCCTATGCACTATCTGACCAAGTTTCAGGTCTGGATACTGATGCTGGGGAAAAAGGGAATTGTTGAGAGATATTTTGCTGGGGATAAATACCTCGGCTAGGGATGAAATGTTATTGCTCGAAGACTGACGTAACATGATTTAGTTGAGTGGAATCACTGCTCGCAGACTAACGTATACTCCTCTGGAGAAGGTTCGTAGTGAGAAACACCCTTATGGGGATCATGCTCTGCGGGGGAATGTTTTAGTGACTTTCGTCATCATCTCAATTCCTGGAGCCTGTAGTAATTACCTTTGTATGTTCACTTTTCGCATGTTTGCAAATAGATTTTTATTGTCAGATGCATATAATCATTCAAAGCAAACGTTGGACTTTATGCAAACAACAATAGTAAGAATTTGTAAAGAGAAAGAAACTTGTATTTATTTGAAATGTGGCGTATGGCCAAGCAGTTTGTACACAAGAAAAGTAAAAAGCTATGCGAAAACAATCTCGTTAAGTTCCAATTATGCTAGTACTCATATATTTCAACTATCTCTTCTCCTTGCTGTTAGTAGAAAGTGAGTAGACTGATCTTCGCCATTTGAATCTTGAATGCTGATAGTAGTCTGGAAGTAGATAGGTGATCTGGACGAGACATAGTCGTACGCTTAAATCCCTAAATTTTGCCTAGACCGCCCTTTCGGGTTTTCACTCACCGATACCCTTTTTGCCCAAGCCTTTTGGTGTTTTTGACTTGCGGTGTACATGTTTTGTATATATCCTTAACTTTTGCCCGAACCTCTTGGTTCGCCAGGATGCCCTTATTTTTGCATAGGTCAGTCGACCTAGCGGGTCTCGTTTATGCGTAGTATTTTTTGACTATGTCTGCGTTCATAGGGTGTGGGAAATCTTCACCATCCATGGTGCTAAGTATCATAGCTCCGCCAAAATATCGTTTTGACTACAAATGGCCCTCGAGGTGGGAGTCCATTTGCCCCTGGGATCACCTTGTGGAAGAATGATGCGCTTGACTACTAGATCACCGACTTGGTAAACTCGGTGTTTGACCTTCTTGTTGAATGCTTTGATCATTTGCTTCTGATAAATCTGTCCGTGGCAGATGGATGCGAGTCGTTTCTCATCAATCAAATTAACTCGGTCAAGGCGAGTCCGATCCAATCATCTTCGCTAAGTCTCGTCTTGGAGGACTGGTTGAGGTATCTCAACCTCGATGGGTAGGATGCCCATCAGTATACAAGAGAGAAGGGGTTTCCGTTGATGTCCGCATCAGAAAAGCGATAACCATGAAGAGAAAATGGCAACATCTCATGCCAATCCTTGTAAGTCACTGTCATCTTCTGTATAATCTTCTTAATGTTCTTGTTGGCGGCTTCCACTGCGTCATTCATCTTAGGTCGATAAGGAGAGGAGTTGTGATGTTTGATCTTGAATTGCATGCAGAGTTCGGTGATCATCTTGTTGTTGAGATTGGAGCCATTATCTGTGATAATCCTTTCGGGAGTGCCATATCGACAGATAAGATTATGCATGATAAATCGAGCGACAACATTCTTGGTAACAAATGCGAACGAGGCTGCTTCTACCCATTTGGTGAAATAGTCAATTGCCAAAAACGATGTCCGTTGGAAGCTGTGGGCTTGATTTCTCTGATCATGTCAATGCCCCACATTGCAAAAGGCCAAGGAGCTGTTAGAACATTCAGAGGTACTGGAGGTACGTGCACTTTGTCTGTATATATCTGGCATTTGTGACAAGATCGAGCGTAGCGGTGACAATCAGCTTCCATGGTGACCAATAGTAACCTGTTCTCAGAATCTTCTTAGCCATTGTATGTCCACTAGAGTGGGTACCAAATGCGCCTTCGTGTAACTCTTCCATGATACGCTCATTGCTTTCCGGTCTACACAATAAGTAAGCACAAGTCGTGATTGCGCTTGTATAATATGACGTTGCTGAGGAAGAATTTGGATGCAAATCTTCTCAAGAATTTCTTATCGTTGACAGATGCCCCTGCGGGATATTCCTGAGTCTCAAGATACCTCTTCACGTCGTAGTACCAAGGTTTCTCTTCTGTATCAAGCTCATAACAATATGCTGGTTCGTCAAACTTTTCAATAATGATCTGGGGAGCCTCGTTGTCCCATCTAACCTTGAACATAGATGACATAGTAGCTAACGCGTCTGCCAACTGATTCTCTTCTCATGGAATGTGATTGAAAGTGATCTCTTCGAAGTAGGGGATCAAACTCAGAACATGCTCTCGATATGGAATGAGATTCGGATGCTTCATATCCCACTCGCCCTTAATCTGACGGATCACCAAAGCTGAGTCTCCATACACTTGTAAGAACTTGATTCTTAAGTCAATAGTAGCTTTGATACCCATGATGCACGCTTCATATTTGGCCATGTTGTTGGTGCAACTGAAACATAATCTGGCGGTGAAAGGCGATGTCCGCTCAGGAGATGTGATGATGGCGCCAATGCCATTGCCAAGTGCGTTTGAGGCTCCATCAAAGACCATGGTCCATCGATCCTTGTTCGTGTCCTTCGTCGGTCCTAGTTCTTCACAATCAGAACTAGCAAAACATCTTCGCTCGAAATTGAATCGCATAGATCGGTAGTCATCTACGGTTGATGAGCCAAATGATCACTACTACACTTCCTTTGATTGCTTTTCGAGAAGTGTATTGATGTCGATTCGGTCAAGATCATCTGCCATCTTGCTATTCTTCCGAGATAGCTGGTTTCTCAAATATGTATTTTATCGGATCCATCTTTGAAATCAACAAGGTAGTGTGAGTCAATATATCGCCTTAGTCGGCGAGCAGCCAAGCCAAAGCGCTGCAAGTTTTCTCGAGTTGTGAGTATCTTGTTTCACAATCGGTAAACTTTTGCTAAGGTAGTATATTGCATGCTCTTTTCGACTGCACTCGCCATGTTAGCCCAACACACACCCCATTGAGTTCTCTAACACCGCCAAGTACATGATAAGAGGTCTTCCTTTGGCGGGCGGCATCGGGATAGGAGGATTCGTAGGTACTCCTTGATTTTGTCAAACCGATCCGCAATCGCTGCTCCATTCTACCACTTGATCTTTCTTAAGTAGCTTGAAGATTGGCTCACAAGCAGCGCTTAGATGTGCAATGAACTGAAATAATAATCGGCCCAAGAAACCTCGACTCCGCCTCGGTGCGGGAGTCGGCATCTCTTAAATGGCTTTCACCTTGGCGGGGTCAACCTCAATACCTTTACCACTAACAACAAACCCTAGGAGTTTTCCGGATCTGACTCCAAAGGTGCACTTGTTAGGATTAAGTCTCAACTTGTACTTCTTCAACCTATCAAACAGCTTCTGCAAGTGATCAAGATGTTCTTCTTCAGTTTATGATCGAGCTATCATATCGTCGACGTAGACCTCTATCTCGTGATGAATCATGTCATGAAATAATGTCACCATAGCACGCTGATAAGTGGCGCCCGCATTCTTCAGTCCGAACGACATAACCTTTTAGCAGAAAGTGCCCCACTGTGTAACGAAAGTAGTATTCTTCGTGTCTTAAGGAGCCATTTTTATTTTATTGTAACCGGAGAAACCGTCGATAAAGGAGAAGACCTTATGCTGAGCGGTGTTGTCAACCAGAACATCAATATGAGGAAGTGGAAAATCGTCTTTCGGACTCGCTTTGTTCAGATCTCTGTAATCCACACACATTCGTACCTTGCCATCCTTCTTGGGCACAGGCACCACATTTGCAACCCACTGTGGATAAAAAGTAACAGCTAAGAAACCGCGCGCTTTATAACTTTTTGATTTCTCTCGACATCTCAGGACGCATGCGACGGACCTTCTGTTTCACTGGGAGAAAACCTTCTTTTGTCGGCAAACGGTGCACCACGATATCAATGTCTAGACCTGGCATGTCCTCGTATGACTAAGCAAAAACCTCAATGTAGTCTCGTAGCATCTGAACCAATCTTTCTTTAACACTGTTATCAAGACCCGCTCCTATCTTGATCTCTTTCTCTTTATTAGTACCCAAATTCACAACCTCGATCGCTCTTCGTGGTGTATAACTCGCTCTTCTTGCTGTAGTAGTCGACAAGTTCTCCGAACTTCACAATCTTCCTCACTTTCGCCTTCGGCTTGGTAGATCGGATTATCAAGTCATATTTAGCAATAGCATAGTGTTATCAACGAGATTTGAAGTGATTCTACAGTGTGTCACGTGGGTGTGTGTAAGAAACACATAGCTTTTTGAAGGGGTGATAAAGTAAAAGAAAGAAAACAACAAACAAATGCCAAAGTCCAACGATTTTATTGAATGAAAATATGCAAATGATGATAATAACCTCACAACGAGCCATGATGCCCGCAAGGCACTAGGCTTTAGAGTTTATTTTTCAAAACATAGAAAATACGAAAAGCAAAACAAAAACAAAGGCAATTACTCCTGTCTAAAGGAGATTGGTATGACGTCTTCAGTCTTCCAATTGCTGAGTCCACTGTCGGGAGTTGGGAAGATCCATTTGCTGATGTCGAAGTCGTTGTCGTCATCCTCTATAGTATGGATTCCACTCTGGCTAATGCGGAAAGGAAGTTGGCCGGCACGTTCGCGGCATATCATCTTCTGACCTTTGATGGTGAAGCCTAAACCAGTCTTGTCAGATTTGAAAGGATGATTAGGGAGCTGTCCCCAAATAGTACTACCTCCTTCTTCAACGGCCGCTTGAGCATCCTTCAGCGAGGCCATCCTAGGCGGAACTTGTGTAACTTTAGGAGTGACAAGAGAGTCAACAGGCATGACTCTGGGGATTGTTTCAAAAGCTTGACAGGGAGTCTCAAAGAATTCACCCTCCATCTCGAGGTATCGGAATGACTGGAGATGACTGACCATATAGTCTTCTTCACCACATAATGTAACAACCTTTCCCTTCACCGGATACTTCAGCTTCTAATGCAAGGTAGAGGTAACAGCGCCTGCCCCATATATCCAAGGGCGTCCAAGTAGGCAAGAGTAAGATGGACGGATGTCCATGACAAAGAAAGTGGAATCAAAAGTCTGGGAACCAACTTTAACTGGTAGAATGAGCTCTCCAAGTACTGTTCGCTTAGAACCATCAAAAGCTCTCACAATAATGTCACTGGGTTTCAGAATCAACCCTTCAACATCGAGTCGATCAAAAGCAGTCTTCGGTAGGATATTCAGAGCAGAACCGGTATCCACCAAAACATGAGACAAGGTAATGCCCTTGCATTCAACAGAGATGTGCAAGGCTTTGTTGTGTTTCTTTCCGGCAGGAGTCAAATCAGCATCAGAGAAGCCTAGGCCGTTGTTGGCAGCCAGGCTAGCAATACAAAGTTCGAACTGGTCAGTAGTAGTGTCTTGCGGTACATGAGCATTCTTCAGAAACTTCACCAAGGCATTAGCATGGGCCTCGGAGCACAAGAGCAGAGCAAGCATGGAGATCTTGGGCGGAGTCTGTCCCAATTGTTCCACAACATTGTAGTCACTCTTCTTGATAATCTTCAAAATTTCCTCCATTTCTTGTTTGGAGGTGTCTTCAGCAACTTCCTTTGGCACTTCTGTGTAAGCAGGATGAGTCACTAGTTCTTTCCCTCTAGCTTGGGGAATGGATTGAATAGCTAGAATGCAGGCTAGAGTCGCAGTGTCTTTTGGAGGAGAGATTTCTGGAGAGGACACTCTTCCGGTTCTGGTTACCTTACTTGATCCGGTGATGTTGTCAATGTCAGGAATGGTAGCTTCAACTGTAAGATCTTCAATGGTCAGAGGGTCTTGCTTAACGTCGTGATAGTAAACATCATCTCCATAATTCCAAGGGATAGCCTTGTCAGAGGAATATGGAATTGGTCTTGGAGAAGTGATGATGAGAGGTGTCACTCTAGGCACAGAATCAACAGAGGAAATCCTTATTGTGTTAACATCAGCATAGTCTTCAGGGAAATCGTCACCCCATCCGGTTACCTTAACATCTTCAATAGGAATCTTGTAGCTCTCAGGAACAATGTACTTCACCATGTAATCAAACTTTCCACTTGGCTGCCCCAAGGTATCCCACACAGACGGTGCTGTTTCATTCACATCTTCGATCTTCAGTTTCTTGAACATGTCTTCACACAGGCTCTCCACAGGTGGTTTCAGGAATAGTATTTCGCGGTTATCCATCACGCACTGAACACGTCTTCTTAACCAAGCACAACCATCAGGTGCAGATGGGCACCAACAATAATTCTCTGGGCATCCTGGATTGACACTGGCTTGTAGCAAATTCTTCTTAACAGTCATCAGAGGAATGGTCAAGTCATCTATGTTGAAAACATAAGTATCTTTACCAACAGCATTGGAGCTCTTGTCATGGTTAGGCATAGGCGCGTTGATCACATTCGGAGTCTCAACAGGAGGGTCAAACTCAATCTGCTTAGCTTCAATCATATCTTGAATTTTGTTCTTCAGAGCCCAACAGTTGTCAGTGTCGTGCCCTGGGCTATTTGAGTGGTAAGCACACTTAGCATTAGGATTGTATCTCGGAGAGGAAGTATTGACACTCTGAGGAGGATCCTTCAAAGTAATCAGCTCTGCTTTCAACATGTGTTGCAAGGTTTGCGACAATGGCATGTTGATCTCCGTAAACTGCCTTCGTGGCGCGTTCTGGCTACGCGCGGTGTCTCGCTGAGGTTGTGCTGATGTAGGATTGGAGATCACAACTGCCCCCACAGATTGAGCACGGTCGGTCTTGGCTCGGCTTTTCTGACCATACACAACATTAGTTTCTTTCTTACCACCAAAAGATCTCTTCGCAGCATTTGAAGATGACTCTACATGAATCTTCCCACTCTTGATACCAGCTTCAATGCGTTCGCCTGTCAATATCAGCTCGGTGAACTCGGCTGAAGAGTTTCCAATCAGATGATTGAAGAATGGGCCTGTCAGTGTTCCCATAAACATATCAACCAACTCCCTATTGGACAAGGGTGGCTGAACTCTGCCTGCTAGGTCTCTCCATTTCTGAGCATATTCCTTGAAATTCTCATCACGACCCATAGACATGCTCTGTAGTTGCATGCGAGTGGGTGTCAATTCAGCATTGTACTCATACTGTCTGTAGAAAGCATCCGCTAAGTCGCTCCAAGTACGGATACAATCATTTTCTAGCTAATAATACCACTCCAATTGAGTTCCGGACAAACTCTCTTGAAAATAATGCATCCACAACTTTCTGTAATCAGTGTGGGGGTTGATCTTTTGGACATAGGACTTCAAATGTAGTTTCGGACAAGACATGCCATCATACCTAGCAAAAGTTGGAACTTTGAACTTGGGAGGAATCACTACACCAGGAACAAGACTCAGATCATCAAAATTCAACCCTGACATCTTCAGGTTTTCCACAACATTCAGACGGTCTTCGAGTTGCTTGTACTTATAATCTTCATTAGAGTACTGGCCATGATCATAGCGATCTTCCCTCTCTTTCTCAGACTCACGTTGGCTGCCTTCTTCATCACCCTTGACACTCCCCTCATTCTTGACACTTCCTTCAGAGAGTTCTATCCGGCTGACCACCTTAGGACCACCTTTGTAACGTCTACCCATGTTGAGAACACCAACAACCTTCTTCTTTCTGTTGATGAGTTTCTTCAGATCTTCTTGGCCTTGGACCAAGCTGGTGAACATCTGTTGGAACTGAGCATTCTGAGCCTGAAGATCTTTGACAGTCTGTTCAAGAGCCATTTCTGCTAAAATAAATAGCGAGAGAATGAGAAAACCAATCTTCAATGTACCTGTTATGAGATGTTATGCCATGATATGCGATGTTTATGCAGATGCAATGCAATGTTTTCAAGGACCTTAGAGATTTAAATTTGTTAAACAAGCACGAACAAACATTTATTAGTTCTCCTTTTATTCTTTTTCTTTTTAAGTACAAAAGATAGTTCAAAACAATAAAAGAAAAACATATAAATCCTAAAGCTCTAAGTCTCCCATGGGCGCTTCCTCTTGATGCCGAGGTAGGCGTTGATGTTTCGCTCCTCGTGAAGTAACTTTATCAACTCTAGTACCTTCTTCTCACTTGCATAACACTGAGCTTCAAAAGTATCCCTTTCTTCTTTAAGTTGAATCCAGGATCTCTTCAAGTCTTCAAAATCATTAGGCATGTCAGGATGGAGAACAGTATAGGGTACGTCACCTATAGCAACAGGTTCCATAATTACTGGTAACACGGGTGTAAATGGCTTCATGAGGTTTTGAGCTCGAGCTCTCACCCATTTTAGGTAAGGTTCCCAAGGAATGGAGTTTTGGTGCCCCAAAGTCTTGGTATCAGTCTTCTTTACCAAGCCCCAAGCGTGTATGAACCTTCGTCGGTAATTCTGGAGATCATGGTTGTAATCGAACACAATATCTTGGAGAAGCATATCATGCGGACCATCTCTTCGAGCAAAACCAAACTGACGTAAAGCTAGAGAAGGGTTGTAAGTAATACCTCCCCTTATACCAAGGAGTGGTACATTAGGGAATTCTCCACAATGCTCAATGAATGTGAAGTCCTTTTGAGAGAAAAGACTCCAATGGATATCTGAATGAGAGAGTGACATTAGCCTTTGAGACCACTTCAACCTTTGCTCGTTCTTCAAAACTGATGGAGGAAGGTGCGAAATAAACCACCTGGAAAGTAACGGTATGCAACACATGAGAGTTCCTTGTCTTTTGATGGTACGAGTGTGGAGAGAATGTAGGATATCTCCAAGTAAGGTAGGAACTGGATTGCGGGTAAGAAACAACTTGATGGCGTTGATATCTATGAATTGATCCGAGTTAGGGAATAGAACCAAACCATAGATTAACAAGGCCACAATGTCTTCGAATGCATGGAAACTCATAACTTTGAGGAACTCTCGGGCTTTCTTAATTAGGAACTTAGCAAGTAAATCCTTAACTCCACTTCTAGTTTCCCAATTGGCTTCAATGTCTGAGCGCTTAAGATGTAAGGCTGATGCAATGTCTTCGTACCTAGGAACCTTTTCTATACCTGTGAATGGCATTTGGTCAAGAATAGGTACCCCAAGTAGCTTAGAGAACTCTTCCAAGGTAGGAACCAACTGATAATCTGGGAATGTAAAGCAATGGTGTTTCGGATCAAAGAACTGGAATAGGACATGCATCATATCTTCTTCAAAATCGGAGATAACCAAGTCAAGTAGGTAACCATGTCTTTTGATGAACTGAGCATGGTCGGGAATTTCATAAACCAATTCTTTGAGCTGAGAAGGTATACCCATGAAGTTGATTCAGATAGTCTTTCTAGAAGCCATAATACCCTACAAAATAGAGCAAAGATAAATCCCTAGGTCCTTGAAATAGTTAGAAATGATATGCAATGCGAATGATGTCATGATGTCATGTTTAGCACACACAAACAACTCACACAATGAGCCTAGGTTTAAGGCTTGCAAGAGGTATAGGTGATTACCCCACCAAAAGTTTGAGTTGGTTCATCCTGTCCTATAATAGTAACCGGGTTCTAGAAATCTCACATCATCGATCTTTCTCGTAGGCGTTTATTTCAATACGACTACCAAGTGGTCGACCGAAAATATCCCAAAAGTCTGATCTCAATGAGCGTAGAATCGAGTATCAACTAACCTTAGTCTGCACCAAAGCCGGCCATCTCACTACCTTCTAATGGCCAAGATGGGTCAATTAACGTTCTAAAAGTTTAGCTAGTGCTTGATGACACCACGCGGAAGCCAAATACTATCCTCAACTTGGAAATGAAGAGTATCAGGACATCCAAAGTGTTACACTAACGTAGCCATCATGTTGACCATTTCGATATACGTCTAATAGTCGCGACGATTTATTGCTACTTACCTAAAAGGAAGCACGGATCCGGGTGTAGGATCCCCCACAAATATAATACCAAAGCAACCCTTAAAGATAAAGCAAGCAAGTGAAACAGAAAGCAATAAAGGTGATCTAGAAATCCCTAAGGCATTCTCTCTTTAGGGTGTCTCCCCGGCAGAGTCGCCAGTTCTGTTATAGGGAGAACTGAATTTGTAGAATTTTGTATCGCAAATGTGCGGATAGCAAGAGTCGCCACCGACTTTTCTTTTATCCAATTAAGGGAAGGTGAAAGGAACAGGAAAAGACCTTCGTTAGATTCTGAGTAAGGGAGAAGGTTATGAAAAGGGAAGGTATTAGCACCCCTTTCCATCCGTAGTTATCCACAGTTCGAAAACCCTAAACATGGCATTAAGCGATTCCGACGTTCAAGCTTGCTAACGATTGCCCAGATCAATCATATGGAGTCTCATGAACACAATAAAATCATTAGAATCGATTAAAACAAGCAGATAATAAAAATGAAATTTCAAGAAAATTTTGAATATGTATGAACATGTATGCATCGATTTAGGCTGTTTTGATCATTGGCAATGATGTATACTCACTCTAAATTACCTCAGGAACACGTTTGGATGGTTGAAAGAGGCTGAAAGTGGCTGCAAAGTAAAACTCGAATTTTGACAATTTGAGAAAAATTTTGAAAAAATAAGGGTTGTGTATGGGGCTAGGGTTTCGTCCTCTTTGATGTGCAATAGGCTGAGTATTTATAGAGTGAATTGAGAGGGCAAAAAGAAGGAAAAAAGATTGGATCATGAATGTGCAATAAATTTTTTCAAATAAAATCAAATTTTGGAAGAAATTTGATTTTCTTCAATGTGAGAGCTAGCACAATTTGGTATGTTCCATGGGCTATCTTGGACCTCAAGTTTGATAGAAATTCACCCTTTTAAAAATATCTTATTTTCATATTTTATATAATTTAATTTTGAATTAAATGTTTTAAATTCAAAAATAAATCAATAAAATAGAAAATTGTCATGGCCAAGCATCAATAGGTCACAAATAATATTATGATCAAGTTTGGATCATAAAATTATAGGCCCATTTGGAGAAAATTGCATTTTGACAAATATCTCCCTTTGTGCAATTGTTCAAAAATGCCCAACTTGTGAATGGTGTATATTGATCAATTTTCCACATTTTTGAGTGTCCTTGGACTTTTTAGAAAGCTCTAAGAGTCCTATAACCAACCTCTTTGGTTTCATCTCAATTGGAGTTTCCATGCTCAATATATCTTCAAAATAAAAAGTTGACTTTTTGTTGACTTTGAAAAGGACCTGTAATGTTTTGATCCATACCTTCCAAATGAAGCATTTTTTGAACATTCTTGTGAGACATGAAGTTGTAGAGAATTGAATTTCCTTCAAAACAAGCGGTGGTGGAAAAACTTCTGAGATAGTATGAAGAAGTTATGCTCAGTCAAAGTTCAGTTGACTTTTCACTAAGAAAGCCTAATTTAGAAAGTTTGACTTTTGAGCAAATCTTGAGTTTTCTTGATGAATCATGATCAACCCTTGATCAAATGATGAATGTAACTTCAAAATAAGGATGTTGACCAAAAATCATGAAGTTTGACTGTATGTTGACCACAGTTGACTTTTTGTCCAATACAACTGATTTTCAACCATATGAGCAATTGTCTGAGGAAACTTGACTTGTGAGGCTTGAAACTTGACATGGGGAATCTTTGAAACATATGTGGAGGCATGATGCCCGTTGGAGATGTTGGAAATCCATCTGGACCTGAGAATTGCCAAACCCTAGTTTGGGTTGAATGTCTAGGAGAGGGTTTGTCTGATCAACCCTTGAGGAATCCTTGAGCATGGGTGTATGAAATGTCTTGAGAAGTAAGAGGGCAAATTTTGGGGTATGACAATCGCATTTTCGGCTGAACCGACCTTTCTCCAGGTGTAATACAGTGAACTGACTTTGAGATTTTTGTATCGCAAATGTGCGAATAGCAAGAGTCGCCACCGACTTTTCTTTTATCCAATTAAGAGAAGGTGAAAAGATCAGGAAAAGACCTTCGTTAGATTCTGAGTAAGGGGGAAGGTTATGAAAAGGGAAGGTATTAGTACCCCTTTCCATCCGTAGTTATCTATGGGCTCTTAGTTGCTCTAGATCACTTTAAAATTGTGCTTTCTGTGTGTTTGAAAATGTTTTGAAAAGGCATTTTTGACTTTGTAATGATTCATGTAGGAATGTATACAAAGTGTTCGGAATGTTTCGTTTTTGAAAAGAGTTTGAACTTTGACAAAAGTGTGAGGTGTAAAAGTTTTTGATTTGAGCAAGCAACTAAAAGTCTTATTACCTACTCAATTGGTCGTTGTTATTTTACGCCTTTAGAATAGCGCTATCCATACTATTAGTTGGTAGGTAACCCTATTTGATGGATGTAAGCGGGACATTCGAAGGGGCATCGGATGGTCATAGAAAGCAACTTGTAGGAAGTATCCTAGCACATTCGAAGGGACTATCATCATTTTTTGTAGGCGACAATCGAGGGTCAAGATCATGTATTCGTAGGCGACATCGTGGGTCTATGATCTTTGTATCGAAGGGACTATGATGATTTGTTTTGAAGGAACCAGTGCTAGAATACCTCTACGTTCGAGGGACATGACCATTTGTATTCGTAAAGGCAACGAGAGAGAATTACCCTAAGGGGTGCATGTGTGAAAAGAGTGTGTTGAATTCAAATATTTTATCTTGAAATTATGAGTGAGCTATGTCCACTTTATCTTGCCATACACGCCTAATTACTAACAGTTTATAGGGTGCAGAAAGTAAATTGCGGAAATGTAAAGTGCGGAAAAATAAATCCTACGCTATTACATGGCTTTGGGGAAGATACATAATTGAAAGTGCGGAAAATAAAAGTCCTAATTAAACTATTACATCCCATAGGCAGTTACATAATTGAAAAGAAAAGCGATAAAAATTGTCCGAAACGGTATAACCTGTGAACAGATGAAAAATCGGGAAACGGAAGAAAATTGCATAAGAGGAAAATGTCAGTAAAAATAAGAATTTTTGAATGAGAAAAAGTTTTTGTGTTAGAAATAACATTAATATGATAAAATAATTTTTGGGGAATTTTTGGAGTTAATTTGATAATTTAAAAAACAATTAAAAGCTATTTAAATGATTAATTAGCAATTAAATAAAATATGCATGCAAAAATAATAATTTTAATTTTAAAAATTAAATAAGCATTTTTCTGATGAGTATGCAAAAAATAAATATTTTTGGTGTTTTTAAATGCATGATAAAAATATTAGAAGATAAATTAAATTGAATGAAAATATTAAAAGAAAATAAGAAAATATGAAAAAAGTGTTAGTTTTGTAAAAGGAAAAAGAATTGGTCTTGCCAGGGATTGAACCTGTGACCTTGGAGAGAATCTTCCACAGCCAGCGCCTTAACCACTGGGCCATCTTGCATTTGGTGTTTGTAAAATTGAAATCAATTGTTTATAAGTGATAACGTGTCATGGATGTATTCCAAACCCAGTCAGCGCGCGTGGACCCCAGTCAATACGAATGGACGAATCAGAAGGCTTCATTGTGCCACGCCATCCCTCGCCGGTCAGAGCAAGTCAACGACGCCGGAGCCCTAGCTCCGGTCGTCTTCTCCGATCAACCTGAAATCAAAACTTGCAAAATACGCGAAATAAAAAGTTCTAAGGTACCCTACCCCCCTAATTCGATGGCTGCGAGTTCAATGGTACCATTAGTTTTGATTGAAAATGCCTCTATCATTCAGTTCGAAGCTTCACAGTTTGAAAACCCTAAACATGGCAATATGTGATTCTGACGTTCAAGCTTTCAAACGATTGCCCAGATCCATCCCTTAGCATCTCATGAACTCATTAAAACGGTTAGAATCAATTAAAACAAGCAGATAATAAAAATGCAATTTCAAGAAAAGTTTGAATATGTATGAATGTATGTAGCTCGATCCAGCAAACATGAACAATGATGCATACTCACTCTAAATTACCTCAGAACACGCTTGGATGGTTGAGAGGTGAAAGTGGCGCAAAGTAAAATTCGAATTTTACAACTTTGAGAAAAATTTTGGCAAAATATGGGTTGTGTATGGGGCTAGGGTTTCGTGTCCTTTGATGTGCAGCATGCTTGGTATTTATAGAGTGAATTGTGAGGGCAAAGAGAGTGAAAAAAGATTGGATATTGAATGCAAAAATTTTCTCTTTCAAATCAAATAAAATTTCTTGAAAATTTAATTTTCCTTCCATGTGAGAGGCTAGCACGAATTTGGTATGTTTCATGGGCTATCTTGGATCTCATGCTTGATAAAAATCCACTCCTCTTGAAAATATATCTTATTTTCATATTTTATATAATTTAATTTTGAATTAGATGGTTTTAAATTCAAAAATAAATCAATAAAATAAAATGTGGTCATGGCAAGGCATCAATAGGTCACAAATAATATGATGATCAAGTTTGGATCATAAAATCATAGGCCCATTTGGAAAAAATTGCATTTTGACAAATATATCCTTTTGTGCAATTGTTCAAAAATGCCTAACTTCTGAATGGTGTATTTTGCTCAATTTTCCACATTTTTGGATGTTCTTGGACTTTTTAGAAAGCTCTAAGTGTCCTCAAACCAACCTCTTTGGTTTCATCTCAATTGGAGTTTCCATGCTCAATAAATCTTCAAAACAAAAAGTTGACTTTTTGTTGACTTTGAAAAGGACCTGTAATGTTTTGATCCATACCTTCCAAATGAAGCATTTTTTGAACATTCTTGTGAGACATGAAGTTTTAGAGAATTGAATTTCCTTCAAAATAAGAGGTGGTGGAAAATTTTTTGAGAAAGTATGAAGAAGTTATGCTCAGTCAAAGTTTGGATGACTTTTCATTGAAAAACCCTAATTTGGAAAGTTTGACTTTTGAGCAAATCTTGAGTTTTCTTGATGAATCATGATCAAACCTTGATGAAATGATGAATGTAACTTCAAAATGAGGATGTTGACCAAAAATCAGGAAGTTTGACTGTATGTTGACCATAGTTGACTTTTTGTCCAATACAATTGATTTTCAACCATCTGAGCAATTGTTTGAGGAAACTTGACTTGTAAGGCTTGAAACTTGACATGGAGAATCTTTGAAGCATACGAGGAGGCATGATGACCATTGGAGATGTTGGAAGTCCATCTTGATCTGAGAATTGCCAAACCCTAGTTTGGGTTGATTGTCTAGGAGAGGGTTTGTCTGATCAACCTTTGAGGAATCCTTGAACCTGGATATGTGGAATGTCTTGAGAAGTAGGAGGGCAAATTTTGGGGTATGACAGCTGCCCCTGTTCAATTTTGTTGTACTGGAAGGGTTAGATTGGCATGGTCGCCTTTCGTGACCTGGAGGTAGAAGATGATTGAACACTCGAGTACACCTGAAAATTTGCACTCGCTGGTGATGGATGATGACGCGGGAATGGGTTTACAGATGCCATTTGGGAGAAGTCGGAGACTTTGCTGGGGAATGAGTCGTACGCTAGACTCGAGATTGTTGTCTGAATAGGAGAACCGACGGAGATGGGCTTAAAATGCCATCTGGAAAGATCGATGCTGGGGAGTGAGCCGTACGCTAGGCTCTGTAGACGTTTTTTGGAAGTGAAAGGAGCATGGAGATGGGCTTAGGATGCCATCCAGAGGCAGTCGTACGTTAGACTTCGTGCTCACCTTTGAATGAAGTTATTGGTTTTTATTGGTTTTTTAACCAAATATGCAGCATTCTGAAAGTGGAGAAATGTTGACAAGTAGTCGGAGATGGGCTTAAGATGCCATCCAAGGCAACTGAGTCGTACGCTAGACCCTGTAGTTGCTGTTGATAATAATAGAGAGTCAAAATAGATCTTCGCGCTGATTACTCTAAGGAGATAGTAGTTGGCAAAATATGGATAGCTTCCCTGTTGTGCTTCGGGTGTTGATCCAATGCCTGTTATCGAGGATAACTTGTGATCGCTCGTATAGTTTTCCGTCTCGCCGCATTAATCCGACCGTTGTCGAGGTCAACTAGGGCGGTCGTCGTATAGTTTTCCGTCTCGGGCATTAATCTGGACCAGTTGTCGGAGGACAACTAGGGCGGTCGTTCAGATAGTTTTCCCGTCTGGCTTCGGGCATTAATCTTGGACCTGTTTGTTTCAGAAGTGATTTTCACCTGTTTTGGAAAAAACAAGAGAAACTTTGATAGAATATTGTTAGTTTTATGCAAAGTATGATGCATGACAATGTGTATAATGACATATGCTCAAATCATGACTTTATGAGTAATGTATGAATGATAGATGTTGTGGTATTTCAAAACATATCCATCTTGAAGAAGATGCGGATGTTCTGCTTGGAGATTTTTGACTTCTATTTGGGGATGAAACGGATTGGAAACCCTGAGAAGAAAGATAACCTTGATTCCTCCGATGCACTATCTGACCAAGTCTTAAGCCTAGATATTGTTGAGGATGGCAGGGATCGAGAAACACGCTGTTGAGGATCTTGTACATAGACCCTGCTGGGAAGAGATTCGGGATGTGTGTAGGTTGGAGAGTATTTGATAGTTCCGAGACCATTTGAAGGATCTGGAGCCGAGAATCTCTGGCTGGGGAATAAAAGATGTAGGTTTCCTCCGATGCGCTTATCGACCAAGTTCCCACCTGGATACCGCCGCTGGCGGGGAGGTGATGATTGTTGAGAGATACTGGGGAGATACCTCTGGAATCGTTATGTGACCGTTGTCACATGGTTTAGTTGAGTGGGATAACTGCTGGGGACTAACGTGGAAGCTTGGAATGTCTGGAGGAAAAGTGAATTCCTGGGAAGATGAGACACCCTGGGGATCGTGCTCCATGGGGAAACATATTGGTGACTTTCGTCGTCATCTCAATCCCTAGAGCCTGTAGTAATTACTTTCGTATGTTCACTTTTCGCATGTTTGTAAATAGATTTTTATTGTCAGATGCATATAATCATTCAAAGAAAACGTTGGACTTTATGCAAACAACAACAGCAAAAATTGTAAAGAGAAAGAACTTGTATTTATTTGAAATGTGGCGTATGGCCAAGTAGTTTGTACACAAGAAAAGTAAAAGCTATGCGGAAACAATCTCGTTAAGTTCCAACTATGCTAGTACTCATATATTTCAACTATCTCATCTCCTTGCTGTCAGTAGAAAGTGAGTAGCCTGATCTTCGCCATTCGAATCTTGAATGCTGATAGTAGTCTCTAGATAAGTGATCTGGACGAGGCATAATCGTACGCTTAAATCCCTAACTTTTGCCTAGACCGCCCTTTCGGGTTTTCTACAGGATACCCTTTTTGCCCAAGCCTTTTCGGGTTTTCGACTTGCAGTGTACATGTTTTGTATATATCCTTAACTTTTGCCCGAACCCTGTTAGTTCGCCAGGATGCCCTTATTTTTGCCTAGGTCAGTCGACCTAGCGGGTCTCTTTTATGCGTAGTATTTTTTGACTATGTCTGCGTTCACAGGGTATGGGAAGTCTTCACCATCCATGGTGCTAAGTATCATAGCTCGGAAAATACATCTTGACTACAAAAGGTCCCTCGTGGGTGGGAGTCTATTTCCTGGGATCACCTTGTGGAAGAATGATCCGCTTGACTACTAGATCACCGACTTGGTAGACTCGGTGCTTGACCTTCTTGTTAAATGCTCTGATCATTCATTTCTGATAGATCTGTCCATGGCAGATGGATACGAGTTGTTTCTCATCAATCAAGTTAATATGGTCAAGGCGAGTCTGGACCCAATCGTCTTCGCCTAACTCTGCGTCCTGGAGGACTCTGGTTGAGGGTATCTGAACCTCGATGGGTAGGACTGCCTCCATACCGTATACAAGAGAGAAGGGAGTTTCCCCTGTTGATGTTCCTGAGTCTCAAGATACCTCTTCACGTCGTAGTACCAAGGTTTCTCTTCTGTGTCAAGCTCATAACAATATGCTGGTTCGTCAAATTTCTCAATGATGATTTGGGGAGCCTCGTTGTCCCACCTAACCTTGAACATAGACGACATAGTAGCCAATGCGTCTGCCAACTGATTCTCTTCTCGTGGAATGTGATTGAAAGGGATCTCTTCAAAGTAGGGGATCAAACTTAGAACATGCTCTCGATACGGAATGAGATTGGGGTGTTTCGTATCCCACTCGCCCTTAATCTGACTGATCACTAAAGTTGAATCTCCATATACTTGCAAGAACTTGATTCTTAAGTCAATAGCAGCTTTGATACCCATGATGCACGCTTCATATTCGGCCATGTTGTTAGTGCAACTGAAACATAATCTGGCGGTGAAAGGCGTGTGTCACTGTAGGGATGTAATGATGGCGCCAATGCCATTGCCAAGTCGTTTGAGGCTCCATCAAAGACCATGGTCCATCGGGATCCTTGTTCGTGTCCTTCGTGGGGCTGGTTCTTCACAATCAATGACTAATAAAACATCTTCATCCGAAATTGACCGCATAGGCGATAGTCATCTACGGCTTGATGAGCCAAATGATCGCTACTACACTTCCTTTGATCGCTTTCGAGAAGTGTCTGGATGTCGTTCTCGGTCAAGATCATCGCCATCTTGCTATTCTTCGAGAGCTGGTTTCTCAAATATGTATTTTATCGGATCCATCTTGGAAATCAACAAGGTAGTGTGAGTCAACATATCTGTCTTAGTCGTGCATTGAAAAAGCTGCAAGTTTTCTCGTTGTGAGTATCTTGTTTCACAGTCGGTAAACTTTTGCTAAGGTAGTATATTGCATACTCTTTTCGACCTGACTCGTCATGTTTCCCCAACACACCCATTGAGTTCTCTAACAACATCAAGTACATGATAAGAGGTCTTCCTTGGTGGTGGCATCGGATAGGAGGATTACGTAGGTACTCCTTGATTTTGTCAAAGCGATCGGCAATCGTCGTTCCATTCTACCACTTGATCTTTCTTGATAACTTGAAGATTGGCTCACAAGTAGCGATTAGATGTGCAATGAACGGCAATGTAGTTCAATCGGCCCAAGAAACCTCGACTTCCTTCTCGGTCGGGGGTGGCATCTCTTGAATAGCTTTAACCTTGGCGGGGTCAACTTCGATACCTTTTCCACTGACAACAAATCCTAGGAGTTTACCGGATCTGACTCCAAAAGTGCATTTGTTAGGATTAAGTCTCAGTCTGTACTTCTTCAACCTGTCAAACAATTTCCGTAGATGATCAAGATGTTCCTCTTTAGTCTGTGATCGAGCTATCATGTCGTCGATGTAGACCTCTATCTCGTGATGAATCATGTCATGAAATAATGTCACCCACGCGGTAAGTGGCGCCCGTTCTTGATCCAAGCGGCATAACCTTGTAAGAAAGTGCCCGTGTAACAAAAGTAGTCTTCTCCATGTCTTGAGCCATTTTAATCGATTGTAAGGAGAAACCATCCATGAAGGAGAAAACCTTATCTTTGGCGGTGTTGTCAACGAACATCAATGAGGAAGTGGAAAATCGTCTTCGGACTCGCTTTGTTCGATCTAATCTACACACATTCGTACCTTGCCATCCTTCTTGAGCACGGGCACCACATTTGCAACCCATGTGGATAGGAAATAACTAAGAAACCGTTGACGCTTCATAACGGCTTTGATTTTCTCGACATCTCGGGACGCATGCGACAAACCTTTGCTTCACCGGAGAAAACATTCTTTTATCGGTAATCGGTGTACCACAATATCAATGTCTAGACCGGCATGTCTTGTGACCAAGCAAAACCTCAATGTAGTCTCGTAGCATCCGAATCAACCTTTCTTTAACACTTTTTCAAGACCCGCTCCTATCTTGATCTCTTTTTCTTCATCGGTCCAAATTCACAACCTCAATCGCTCGTGTGTTTGTATAACTTGCTCTTCTTCTTTGTAGCGATCGACAAGTTCTCCGGCACTTCACAATCTTCCTCACCTTCGTCTTCGCTTGGTAGATCGGATTATCGAGTTATATTTAGCAATAGCATAGCTGTTATCAACGAGATTCGGAGTGATTCTATGTATCACGTGGGTGTGTAAGAAACACATAACTTTTGAAGGGGTGATAAAGTAAAGAAAACAACAATTAATGCAAAGTCCAACGATTTTATTGAATGAAAATATGCAAATGACGGATAATAACCCTCACAAACGAGCCATGATACCGGGCAAGGCACTAGGCTTTAGAGTTTATTGTTCAAAACATAGAAAATCGAAAAGCAAAACAAAACAAGAGCAATTACTCTGTCTAAAGGAGATTGGTATGGCGTCTTGGTCTTCCAATTCTTGAGCCCATTGTCGGAGTTGGGAAGATCCACTTGCGATGTCGGTCGTGTCGTCGTCTTCTACGGCATGGATTCCACTCGTCTGCGAAAAGGAAGTTGGGGCAAGTTCGGCGTATCATCCTCGACCCTTGATGGTGAAGCCTAAACCCGTCTTGTCGATTTGAAAGGAAGATCGAGGCGACCCAAATAGAACTAACTCCTCCTTCAGCTGCAGACTTGAGCGTCCTTCAATGAGCCATCCTAGGCGGAACTGTGTAACCGGATGACAGGAGAGTCAGCGGGCATGACTCGGGATTGTTTCAAAATCTTGACAGGAGTCTCAAAATTCACCTCCACCTTGAGGTATCGGAGCGACGTAGATGGTGACCATATATTCTTCTTCACCACATACGTAACAACCTTCCCTTTCACCGGGTACTTGAGTTTCTGATGCAAGGTGGAGGTAATGGCGCCTGCCCCATGTATCCAAGGGCGTCCAAGTAAGCAAGAGTAGGCTGGACGGATGTCCATGACAAAGAAAGTGGAATTAAAAGTCTGAGAACCGACTTTGACAGATAGAATGAGCTCTCCAAGTACTGTTCGCTTAGAACCATCAAAAGCTCTCACAATTATATCACTGGGCTTCAGAACCAATCCTTCAAAATCAAGTTGATCAAAAGCAGTCTTCGGAATTATATTCAGAGCGGAACCGGTATCCACTAAAACATGAGACAATGTAATGCCCTTACATTCAACAGAGATGTGTAAGGCTTTGTTGTGTTTCTTCCGTGAGTCGGATCAAGATCGAGAAACCTAGGCCGTTGTTGGCAGCCAGGCTAGCAATACAAACTTCAAATTGATCAGTAGTAGTGTCTTGCGGTACATGAGCATTCTTCAGAAACTTCACCAAGGCGTTAGCATGAGCCTCAGAGCACAAGAGCAGAGCAAGTATGGAGATCTTGGACGGAGTCTGTCCCAACTGTTCCATAACATTGTAGTCACTCTTCTTGATAATCTTCAAAATTTCCTCCATTTCTTGATTGGAGGTGTCTTCAGTAACTTCCTTTGGTACTTGGTGACAGGGGATGAGTCACTGGTTCTTTCCTCTAGCTTGGGGAATGGATTGAATAGCTGGAATGCGAGCTGGAGTCGCGGTGTCTTTTGGAGGAGAGATATCTGGAGAGAATACCCTTCCGGTTCGGGTTACCTTACTTGATCCGGGGATGTTTTCAATGTCAAGAATGGTAGCTTCAACGGTAAGCTCTTCAATGGTCAGAGGGTCTTGCTTGACGCCATGATAGTAAACATCAGCTCCATAATTCCAAGGAATAGCTTTGTCAAAGGAATATGGAACTGGTCTGGGAGAAGTAATGATGAGAGGTGCCACTCTAGGCACATAATCAGCAGAGGAAATCCTTATTGTGTTAACATCAGCATAGTCTTCTGGGAAATCGTCACCCCATCCGATTGCTTTAACATGTTCAATAGGAATCTTGTAGCTCTCAGGAACAGTGTACTTCACCATGTAATCAAACGTTCCACTTGGCTGCCCCAAGGTATCCCATGCAGACGGTACAGTTCCATTCACATCTTCGATCTTCAATTTCTTAGACATATCTTCACACAGACTCTCCACAGGTGGTTTCAGGAATAATATTTCACGATTATCCATCATGCACTGA
Organism: Vicia sativa; assembly: GCA_021764765.1. NCBI lineage: Eukaryota > Viridiplantae > Streptophyta > Magnoliopsida > Fabales > Fabaceae > Vicia > Vicia sativa. The sequence continues at coordinate 46,388,489 of CM038794.1, read as the reverse complement.
ACACGTCTTCTCAACCAAGCACAACCATCAGGTGCAGATGGGCACCAACGACAATTTTGGGCATCACTGGTTGACACCGCTTGCAACAAATTCTTCTTACGATCATCGGAGGAATGGTCAAGTCATCTATGTTGAAAACGTAAGTAGCCTCACCAACAGCATTGGAACTCTTATCATGGTTAGGTATAGGCGCGTTGATCACATTCGGAGTCTCAACAGGAGGGTCAAACTCAATCTGCTTAGCTTCGATCATATCTTGAGTCTTGTTCTTGAGTCCAATTTGTCGATTGTCGTGCCTGGGCTATTGGAGTGATAAGCACACTTAGGATTGTATCTCGAGAGAAGTGTTGACACTCGAGGAGGATCCTTCAAAGTAATCACCGCTTTAAACATGTGTTGCAAGGCTTGTGACAATGGCATGTTGATCTTGTAAGCTGTCTTCGTGGCGGCTACAGCGCATTGTCTCACCGAGGTTGTCTTGATGCGGATTAGAGATCTGCGCCCCCACAGTTGAGCGCGGTCGGTCTTGGCTCGGCTTTTCTGACCATACACAACATTAGTTTCTTTCTTACCACCAAAAGATCTCTTCGCAGCATTTGAAGATGTCTCTACATGAATCTTTCCGCTCTTGATACCAGCTTCAATGTTCTCCTCATCAATATCATTCGGTGAATCCGGTGAAGAGTTTCAATCGATGATTGAAGAATGGGCCTGTCAGTGTTCCCATAAACATATCAACCAACTCGCTATCGGACAAGGGTGGCTGAACTCTGCTTGCTAGATCTCTCCATTTCTGAGCATACTCTTTGAACTTCTCATCACGACCCATAGACATGCTTTGTAGTTGCATGCGAGTGGGTGTCAATTCAGCATTGTACTCATACTTCCTGTAGAAAGCATCTGCTAGGTCACTCCAAGTACGGATACGATCATTCTCTAGCTGATAATACCACTCCAAGCGAGTTAGGACAAACTCTCTTGAAAATAATGCATCCTGACTTTACATCATCGATGTGGGGTTGATCTTCTGGACATAAGACTTCAAATGTAGCTTTGGACAGGAAATGCCATCATACTTGGAAAAGGTAGGAACTTTGAATTTGGGAGGAATCACCACACCAGGGACAAGACTCAGATCATCAAAATTCAGTTCAGACATCTTCAGATTTTCCACAGCATTCAGACGGTCTTCAAGCTGCTTGTACTTGTCATCTTCATTAGAGTACTGACTATTATCATAGTGATCTTCTCTTTCTTTCTCAGGCTCACGATGACTGCCTTCTTCATTGCCCTTGACACTCCCCTCAGTCTTGACACTTCCTTCTGAGAGCTCTATCCGGCTGACCACTTTAGGACCATCTTTGTAACGTCGACCCATGTTGAGAACAACAACGACCCTCTTCTTTTTGTTGATGAGCTTCTTCAGATCCTCTTGGCCTTGGACCAAGCTGGTGAACATCTGTTGGGCCAGGCATTCGAGCAGAGATCTTTGACAGTCTGTTCGAGAGCCATTTCAGCTAAAATAAATAACGAGAGAATGAGAAAACCAATCTTCAATGTACCTGTTATGAGATGTTATGCCATGATATGCGATGTTTATGCAGATGCAATGCAATGTTTTCAAGGACCTTAGAGATTTAAATTTGTTAAAGAAGCAACGAACAAACATTTATTAGTTCCTTTTTTATTCTTTTTCTTTTTAAGTACAAAAGATGATTAAAAACAATAAAAGAAGAAACATATAAATCCTAAAGCTCTAAGTCTCCCATGGGCGCTTTCTCTTGGTGCCGAGGTAGGCGTTGATGCTTCGCTCGTCGTGAAGTAGCTTGGTCAACTCTAGCACTTTCTTCTCGCTTGCATAGCACTGAGCTTCAAATGTATCCCTTTCTTCTTTAAGTTGAATCCAGGATCTCTTCAAGTCTTCAAAATCAGTAGGCACGTCAGGATGGAGAACATTATAGGGTACGTCACCTATAGCATGGTTCCATAATTACGGTAAAGCAGTGAATGGCATCATGAGGTTTTGAGCTCGACCTCGCACCCATTTGAGGTAGGGTTCCCAAGGAATGGAGTTTCGTTGCCCCAAAGTCTTGGTATCAGTCTTCTTTACCATGCCCCAAGCGTGTATGAACCTTCGTCGGTAATTCTGGAGATCGTGGTTGTAATCGAACACAATATCTTGGAGAAGCATATCATGTGGACCATCTCTTCGAGCAAAACCAAACTGACGCAGAGCTAGAGAAGGGTTGTAAGTAATACCTCCCCTTATACCAAGTAGTGGTACATTAGGGAATTCTCCACAACGTTCAATGAATGTGAAGTCTTTTTGAGAGAAAAGACTCCAACGGATATCTGAATGAGAGAGTGACATTAGTCTTTGAGACCACTTCAACCTTTGTTCGTTCTTCAAGACTGATGGGGGAAGGTGCGAAATAAACCACCTGGAAAGTAACGGTACACAACACATGAGAGTTCCTTGTCTTTTGATGGTACGAGTGTGGAGAGAATGCATGATGTCTCCAAGTAAAGTAGGCACTGGATTACGGGTAATAAAAAATTGGATAGCGTTGACATCTATGAACTGATCCGAGTTAGGGAATAGAACCAAACCATAGATTAGCAAGGCCACAATGTCTTCAAATGCATGGAAACTCATAACTTTGAGGAATTCTCGGGCTTTCTTAATCAGAAACTTGGCAAGTAAACCTTTAACTCCACTTCTAGTTTCCCAATTGGCTTCAATGTCTGAGCGCTTAAGATGTAAGGCGGATGCAATGTCTTCGTACCTGGGAACCTTTTCTAGACCGGTGAATGGCATTTGGTCAAGAATAGGCACCCCAAGTAGCTTAGAGAACTCTTCCAAGGTAGGAACTAACTGATAATCTGGGAATGTAAAGCAATGGTGTTTCGGATCGAAGAACTAAAATAGGACATGCATCATATGTTTTTCAAAACCGGAGATAACCAAGTCAAGCAGATAGCCATGTCTTTTGATGAACTGAGCATGGTCGGGAATTTCTGAAACCAATTCTTTGAGTTGAGAAGGTATACCCATGAAGTTGATTCGGATAGTCTTTCTAGAAGCCATAATTCCTTACAAAACAGAGCAAAGATAAATCCCTAGGTCCTTGAAATAGCTAGAAATGATATGCAATGCAATGATGTCATGATGTCATGTTTAGCACACACAAACAATTCACACAATGAGCCTAGGTTTAAGGCTTGCAAGAGGTATAGGTGATTACCCCACCAAAAGTTTGAGTTGGTTCATCCTGTCCTATAATAGTAACGGGTTCTAGGAATCTCATATCTTTCTCGTAGGCGTTTATTTCAATACGACTACCAAGTGGTCGACCGAAAATATCCCAAAGTCCGATCTTAATGAGCGTAGCATCGAGTATCGACCAACCTTAGTCGCACCAAATTCGGCCATCTCACTACCTTCTAATGGCCAAGATGGGTCAATTAAGGTTCTAAAAGTTTAGTTAGTGCTTGATGACACCACGCGAAGCCAAATACTATCCTCAACTTGGAAATGAAGAGTATCGGGACATCCAAAGTGTCACACTAACGTAGCCATCATGTTGACCGTTCGATATCGTCTAACGGTCACGACGATTTATTGCTACTTACCTAAAAGGAAACCGGATCCGTGTAGGATCCCCACAAATATAATACCCAAGCAACCCTTAAATTTAAAGCAAGCAAGTCAAACGAGCGATAAAGATGATCTATAAATCCTTAAGGCATTCTCTCTTTAGGGTGTCTCCCCGTGATCGCCGATTACATGTCTGATGAGCGACTTTGAGATTTTGTATCGCAAATGTGCGGATAGCAAGAGTCGCCACCGACTTTTCTTTTATCCAATTAAGGGAAGGTGAAAAGAACAGGAAAAGACCTTCGTTAGATTCTGAGTAAGGGAGAAGGTTATGAAAAGGGAAGGTATTAGCACCCCTTTCCATCCGTAGTTATCTACGGGCTCTTAGTTGCTCTAGATTTCTTTAAAATTGTGCTTTCTGTGTGTTTGAAAAATGTTTTGAAAAGGCATTTCGCTTTGACTTTATAATGATTCATGTAGGAATGTATACAAAGTGTTCGGAAATGTTTCGTTTTTTGAAAAGAGTTTGAACTTTGACAAAAGTGTGAGGTGTATAAAAGTTTTTGATTTGAGCAAGCAACTAAAAGTCTTATTACCTACTCAGAATTGGTCGTTTTCGTGTTATTTTACGTTCCTTTAGAATAGCGTATCCATACCATTAGTTGGTAGGTAACCCTATTTGATGGATGTAAGCGGGACATTCGAAGGGGCATCGGATGGTCATAGAAAGCAACTTGTAGGAAGTATCCTAGCACATTCGAAGGGACTATCATCATTTTTCGTAGGCGACAATCAAGGGTCAAGATCATGTATTCGTAGGCGACATCGTGGGTCTATGATCTTTGTATCGAAGGGACTATGATGATTTGTTTTGAAGGCAATAGTGCTAGAATACCTCTACGTTCGAGGGACATGACCATTTGTATTCGTAAAGGCAATGAGAGAGAATTACCCTAAGGGGTGCATGTGTGAAAAGAGTGTGTTGAATTAAGATATTTTATCTTGAAATTATGAGTGAGCTATGTCCATTTTATCTTACCATACACGCCTAATTACTAACAGTTTATAGGGTGCAGAAAGTAAATTGCGGAAATGTAAAGTGCGGAAAAATAAATCCTACGCTATTACATGGCTTTGGGGCAGATACATAATTGAAAGTGCGGAAAATAAAAGTCTTAATTAAACTATTACATCCCTAAGCCAGTTACATAATTGAAAAGCGATAAAAATTGTCAAAGCGGTATAACACTGTGAATAGATGAAAAATCGGAAACGGAAGAAAATTGCATAAGAGGAAAATGTCAGTAAAAATAAGAATTTTGAATGAGAAAAAGTTTTTGTGTTAGAAATAACATTAATATGATAAAATAATTTTTGGGAATTTTTGAGTTAATTTGATAATTTAAAAACAATTAAAAGCTATTTAAATGATTAATTAGCAATTAAATAAAATATGCATGCAAAAGTAATAATTTTAATTTTAAAAATTAAATAAGCATTTTTCTGATGAGTATGCAAAAAATAAATATTTTTGGTGTTTTTTAAATGCATGATAAAAATATTAGAAGATAAATTAAATTGAATGAAAATAAGAAAATATGAAAAAAGTGTTAGTTTTGTAAAAGGAAAAAGAATTGGTCTTGCCAGGGATTGAACCTGTGACCTTGGAGAGAATCTTCCAATTTTAACCACTGGGCCATCTTGCATTTGGTGTTTGTAAAATTGAAATCAATTGTTTATAAGTGATAACGTGTCATGGATGTATTCCAAACCCAATCAGCGCGCGTGGACCCCTGTCAATATGAATGGACGAATCAGAAGGCTTCATTGTGCCACGCCATCCCTCGCCGGTCAGAGCAAGTCAACGACGCCGGAGCCCTAGCTCCGGTCGTCTTCTCCGATCAACCTGAAATCAAAACTTGCAAAATACGCGAAATAAAAAGTTCTAAGGTACCCTACCCCCCTAATTCGATGGCTGCGAGTTTAATGGTACCATTAGTTTCGATTGAAAATGCCTCTATCATTCAGTTCGAAGCTTCACAGTTTGAAAATCCTAAACATGGCAATATATGATTCTGACGTTCAAGCTTTCAAACGATTGCCCAGATCCATCCCTTAGCATCTCATGAACTCATTAAAATGGTTAGAATCAATTAAAACAAGCAAATAATAAAAATGCAATTTCAAGAAAAGTTTGAATATGTATGAATGTATGTAGCTCGATCCAGGCAGTTTCAGTCATGAACAATGATGCATACTCACTCTAAATTACCTCAGGAACACGTTTGGATGGTTGAGAGAGGCTGAAAGTTGCTGCAAAGTAAAATTCGAATTTTACAACTTTGAGAAAAATTTTGGCAAAATAAGGGTTGTGTATGGGGCTAGGGTTTCGTGTCCTTTGATGTGCAGCATGCTTGGTATTTATAGAGTGAATTGTGAGGGCAAAGAGAGTGAAAAAGATTGGATATTGAATGGAAAAATTTTCTCTTTCAAATCAAATCAAATTTCTTGAAAATTTGATTTTCCTTCCATGTGAGAGGCTAGCACGAATTTGGTATGTTTCATGGGCTATCTTGGACCTCAAGCTTGATAAAAATCCACTCCTCTTGAAAATATATCTTATTTTCATATTTTATATAATTTAATTTTGAATTAGATGGTTTTAAATTCAAAAATAAATCAATAAAATAAAATGTGGTCATGGCAAGGCATCAATAGGTCACAAATAATATTATGATCAAGTTTGGATCATAAAATTATAGGCCCATTTGGAAAAAATTGCATTTTGACAAATATCTCCTTTTGTGCAATTATTCAAAAATGCCCAACTTCTGAATGGTGTATTTTGCTCAATTTTCCACATTTTTGGATGTTCTTGGACTTTTTAGAAATCTCTAAGTGTCCTCAAACCAACCTCTTTGGTTTCATCTCAATTGGAGTTTCCATGCTCAATAAATCTTCAAAACAAAAAGTTGACTTTTTGTTGACTTTGAAAAGGACCTGTAATGTTTTGATCCATACATTCTAAATGAAGCATTTTTTGAACATTCTTGTGATACATGAAGTTGTAGAGAATTGAATTTACTTCAAAACAAGAGGTGGTGGAAAAATTTCTGAGAAAGTATGAAGAAGTTATGCTCAGTCAAAGTTTGGTTGACTTTTCACTGAAAAACCCTAAGTTGGAAAGTTTGACTTTTGAGAAAATCTTGAGTTTTCTTGATGAATCATGATCAACCCTTGATCAAATGATGAATGTAACTTCAAAATGAGGATGTTGACCAAAAATCAGGAAGTTTGACTGTATGTTGACCACAGTTGACTTTTTGTCCAAAACTATTGATTTTCAACCATCTGAGCAATTGTCTGAGGAAACTTGACTTGTAAGGCTTGAAACTTGACATGGAGAATCTTTGAAGCATATGAGGAGGCATGATGACCATTGGAGATGTTGGAAGTCCATCTTGATCTGAGAATTGCCAAACCCTAGTTTGGGTTGATTGTCTAGGAGAGGGTTTGTCTGATCAACCTTTGAGGAATCCTTGAACCTGGATATGTGGAATGTCTTGAGAAGTAGGAGGGCAAATTTTGGGGTATGACACCATGCACGCTCCCTCTGTCCGCGACTTCCAGCCAACTTTATCTCCCTCTATCTCTCCGATTAGACCATGACCGCAATGATATGTTTCAATCCGCCCTCGATTTTTCGGCCAACTACCTCCTTGCTCGGGTTGCAAATGTGCCGGTCACTTCTCCTCCGTTTGCAAATTCTGGTAATTTCTACTACTTGAATTCTTGAATTTATTTGCATTTTAATTGTTTTTTTAATTGAATCGAAAATTTATTTGAAGTATGAATTAAATTGCAATTACCACATTCATGAGTTGATAATTGTGTTGATTTATTGAATTCTTGAAGTGTTAATGATGGAGAACTGTGGTGTTGGTTAAAGAATTGAATAATTGTTGTTAATCTTGAATATTGAGTTGTGTCAATGTTATGTTTTAATGTCAAATTCAAGAATTGGAGTTTTAGTTTTGAGGTGGAGTATTGAATTTCATGAAGAAATTTATGGTTTGAGATGTTGATTCCAATTATGTTGAATAATTTTGGTACATTCATGTGTTGATTTTGTAAATTCATTACACTTGCATTCGTTCTTGATTTTTGGATCATGAAATTTAAGAGTTGTTTGGAATATTCTTGAAGTTGAATTAATCGTTGCATACCTTGGTTTCTTGAATTTTGCTAATGTTATTGAACACTAAATCATGAGTTAACATAATTTTCAATTTGACTTTGTAAATATTGGTTCATTTTGGTGTAAAAAGTGTTGAATTCAAAAAGTGTGTCAATACTTGATTTATGGTCTAATTGCACCATTTATCATGATTTTGAGCATAAGGATGTGTATAATTAATGGACAATGCTCGAGGTACTTTTTGTTAATGTTTGAATAGCATTTGAAACAAGTTTTATTGATTCCGGGTTGATTTCCTTCACAGTTTCTCCAATAACGTGTATGTTGCCCCATGCTAGAAGTCACACTCCCGCTCACTTTTAATTCAAGCCATGCATATTTTTGAAGCTTTTGGTACATTTAGGTTGTTTTAGTGTAGATTCATGTTTCCAAAATTCCTCTTGATGTTTACTTATGTTTAGAATTTCATTTGAGGACTATTGTTATGGATTTGACTCGATTTTGATATCGTTTGCGGTGTGATTTGCATTATGTGTGTGAGGCTGCCCGGTGTTCCATTTCTATGTTGCAAGACATGTTTGAATTCCATCTCTTCATGCTTGGATCATGTTTTGACTTGTGATGTGAATATGCAACTATATTTCGCCTCCTTGTTATTTTTTAAGCTTTTTGAATTGTGCAAGGTACATTGAGGATAGTTTTATTGGTTACCTAATATTGGTAAATCGAGACACCACTTCACCCATGGTTTTTCTTTCGCATTAGACGCATTGGCTTTGTGTTTTATCATGATGCGAGAAACATAAATTATATTATTTTGTATGGATATGTAACTTTGTGCAGGTGTTCTGATTGTTGTGAGGATGTGTCTGATACACGCATCTATTGCATGATATCACATTGTGGATTATATTTATCGATCCATTTCTGACTATTGCATTTGTTGGTTCTAGCTTGCTCGAGATTTCCAAGATTAGATTCGTTTTGCTTGCTTGCTAAGAACTATTTTGTTTGTTTGGTATTACACTGCTTCTGGTATATCTTTCCGCACTTTACCACTTTCTAGAGATCCTGAGAAGTAGGAAACCAATAAGAGCGTGCGATCGAAGTCACTATTTAAATACCTATAGCAAGCATTTCGCATTTGTGTACTAATTGTGTTTGTGGTTTGTTTTAAAGACCTCAAAAAGAGGCATTCTGTTGTGTGTTTATATTTACGCTAAAGACCTCTAAAAAAGGCGCCCCTTTCCTGCTTGTTTGCCTCGGTTGAAATGACACCTTAGCTAAAGCTTCCTGTATCCCTTTCTCGCTTGTTTGCCTCGGATAACCCCTTGGCTAGAGGTTCCCCATGATTTTACTACTTTCTTTCTACCTTGATCATTTATATCTTGGTTAGGCTTTTACTTGAGCTAGTGTGCACTAATCATGACATTTGTGCGCTCTCTGATAGAGCTTGATTGTTTATTTGCTTTCTTAGATGTTAGCTTCCCTTAGGATCTTCTCGGCTCCCATAGGTTTAGTGCTCGAGATAGACATTAGGATAGTTATCCATGCATGATAACGTAGGTAGATATTTCCCTTCATTCTTAACCTTAGGATCAATCGTTGTATGATAATATTAGGAGTAGAACTAGATAGTTTCCCTTAGGTGTTTTTTTTTGTATATTTGCATTAAAACTAAAACCTTTTCTTTTCTTTCTTTGAAATCATAAAACACCTAATAAGTGATGATGCGAATTGTGCGTTATGAGCCTTAAGCACATGTAGAGTTTCTTAGACGCGAGACATTTGACTCGTCCATCCGAAACCTTTCATGTCATAGACTTTAGCATGGTTTAAATGAAAAACTCATTTTTTTAAGATAAAAGCAATAAACCAATGCAAACCTTTTTCGCCTTCAGGCTCTTTTTTTTTGTTTAAAACCTTTTCAGAAAGGATGTGCTTCTCCCGCATCGTTCATAAAAAACATTGCAACTAGCACAATTTGTGAGCCAAACTACGACGCTCTAATTCCTTAAAAAGGATACGTAGGCATCTGGTCACAGGGCTCAGCCGAGCAAAACTTTGTAAATATTTCCTTGTTTTCCATGTGTTTTCTTTTTGCATTCATGTTTCCCTTTTCTCTTTTAGTTTTAAGATTTAGAGATAGAAATACACCCATTAGATCGATAATAGAAGTGGATCCTATAGAGTACTACAGATATGTGGGGTGTTAATACCTCCCCCTCGTTTAACTGACTCCCTTACCCAATTTATTGGTCGTAAGACTGTGATTTCTCCGTTTTAGATTTAGTCGATGTTTATCTTTCCCTCCGTGGGATAAAATAACGTGCAATGGGACTTCATTGATTTCACTCGGTGATTTTCTCCAATTGTTTCAGCTCTTTGTCAAAGATGAAGCTGGGAAACTACTGATAGATCGGATCTATGTGGATGACATTGTCTTTGGTGGAATGTCTGATGAAATGGTCCAATATTTTGTCAGATATATGTAATCCAGATTTGAAATGAGTTTGGTAGGTGAATTTTGACTTACTTTCTTGGACTGCAAGACAAGCAGATGGAAGGCTCCATTTTTCTCTGTCAAATCAAATATGCCAGAAATATTGTGAAGAAATTTAGACTGGAAAATTCCAGTCATAAGAGAACTCGTGCTCTTATACACTTGAAGTTATATAAAGATGAAAAAGGAGTTAGTGTTGATCAAAGTTTGTATAGAAGCGTGATTGATAGTCTTCTATATCTTACTGCTAGCATACCAGATATCACTTTTGGAGTATGTGCAAGCCTCTCAAGCAAAACCCAAGGTAAGTCACATCAATCAAATGAAAAGGATCCTGATGCATGTGAATGGTACATGTAACTTACTCGACTCATTGACTATGAATCACTAATTGGTCATCATATAGAGAATTATTCATATTGGATTAAACACTTACCTAAAAGTTAAAGATTTACCCAAACAAATGAAAGAGACATCATATATGTATCCAAAATTTTAAAATAATAGATGTATAAATCCTCTCATTTATAAAATGATTAACCTTTACTTTTAAATCAATATAAAATTTAAAACTGACACTTATTTTCCAATCTAACTCATTTTACGAGAATACTTGATTTCCATACAATGTTTTAAAACATAATTGATATTAATCATATTATATTTGTGATTTCTTAGTAAAACTCGTGAGATGAAAAATCTATCGACAAAAATATTCAATTTACAAAATGTCAACTTCACATATACTTATAAGAATGGGGTCATTTTGTTGTCAAACAGACTAGTAGTTGAATTTTTATCGTTTCTTTAAAAGTGAATAAATAAAAATATGTAAGTTTGAACATACTGCATCTAATGCTTGTGTGTTTCTATTAAAAGAGTTAATTTAACATAACAACCACAAGACAATTTAAATAGTAATATTCGGTTTATTTGTGTTTTGTGTTCTACTTAAAATGTCCACCTTTCTTTGTTCTAGTTTTCTTAAATCTCCCCCGCCTATTTTTGCATCCTAAAAACTTTTTATTATTTTAATGGTGTAATAAATAAAATACCGTATGATATCTCCTACCTACCACAATAAATATACTTTTAATTATTTTATATTAATAAATGTTGAATGTTTGAATGGTAGTGCATAATTATTTTATATTAATAAATGTTGAATGTTTGAATGGTAGTGCACAAAACACGGCAAGAAGATTCTAAAAAATCTTTGAAAATCACCTCCCGTATCCTTTTCTCCAAGCAAATACTCTATCTATTTTATTTTTTTTATTTTAAGTATCGTTTTACAAGATTTTTTTATGTAAGTAACGTTTTTATAATTAATATTATAATTTATTATTATATATTTACTTTTTTAATAAATGTTAGAGAATATATGAGGGAATTTATTAAAAAAACTAAAAAAAATAAGAGTATAATTGAAAAAATAACTTTAATAATATATTGATTGAAGAATTTTATACTAAAATAACACTTAAAAAGAAACTGAAGGAGTAAATAATTTGATAAATTATATAAGTTTAAATAAAAAAAATTAAACTTTTTTGTTTTGAATGAAAAAAATTAGATATAATTTTATAAGTGTAACTTTTACTATTTTCTAAAGAAAATATGATAAATGTATAATTTTTTTCTTACACATATGTAATATTCTTATACTTTCACTCGATATATATATATATATGGGGTTTGCTAAAGTAGACCCACTTGTTTTTATGAATGTCTATTTTAGCAACATGCGCCTCAGGGTGCATTTAACTATTTTTTAGTTAAAGTTTGCGAAAACACACCTACATAAAAATAAGTGGATGTATTATACCAAACCCCACTTGGGCTTGCTATAATATATGCGCCTCAGGGTGCATTTAACTATTTTTTAGTTAAAGTTTGTGAAAACACACCTACACACTCTATATATATATATATATATATATATATATATATATATATATATATATATATATATATATATATATATATATATATATATATATATATATATATAGGCCGCTTATAAAGCTTCTTATTTAATATGGATTAATTAAAAATCGTCGAGAAACAAGTTTTTAAATGGGCTTTCAGATCAAATAAGACTTTTAAAAAAGGCAGACCAAGCCAAAAAAATAAAAAATAGATCATATGTTAGACTTAGACCTTGTAAGTTTATCGTAAGTCATACTCACACTTTCTAAAGTTTAGCTTAACCTAACCTAATTCCATCCTTAGTTGACAACAACATTGTTAGTGTGTGATGCACTTTATTGAGGGAAGAAATAGAGAAAATAAGGAAATAAGGATTCTATTATTGTTATTAATAATGATATAAACATAACTTATATACTAAGTAGGTTGACAAACCCTAATTATGTTTGGGCTTATGTTACACAATTTAGATTATGTCTAATATCTCAACATACCCTCTATAATCCAAGTTGTCGAACATACTCTAATAATAGTCAATCTGAACTATTTCTAATTTCTTTCTCAAATTTAAGAGTTTGTCGATCTTCAATCCTTTTTCAATCTGCATATGAAATAAGCATCTGAAAAATAAGTAATTGTTGCTTATTTACTTTCAGAGTCTCATCAAAATAGAATTATGTAGTCTATCGATTCATTTAAGTATCTCATAATTCTTCTTATAACCTTCATATATGACACTCTTGGTTCACTCATGTATCTACTTACTAGTCTGATTGTGGAACCTATATCAGGTTGATGGTTGCACACATACCTGAAAGATCCCTAAATTTTCTTGAACAAAGTTACATCGACTTTGTCTTCCTCTCCACGCTTCTCTAACTTCACATAAGGATGCAAGATTCAAATCATCCATTCTAAATCTCTTGAATTATTACAAATAATGATACAAACTATAACTATTTATATACATCTAATTTATCCACTAAGTAGGCTAACAAAATTTAAGTTACAAAATTTAGATTAGGTCTAATATCTCATCAAACATAAGTAAAACACATATAATAAAATAATTTTTAACTTCTCCTCTTGAAATCAAACCATCGCATTCAATATTACTAAGGAAGTTATTATCACTACGTTCTTAACTAACTCATATAAATATTTGAAATTGCATTAGAGATCTTGCTGAAGGGATCATTAAGACAATAACATTTATATACTTAGAGACTTCAACGAGACTTTTCTTAACCCGGACGATCAAAGATGGGGCACTTGTTGTTGAATGTTGAGTATAAGTTAAGTGCAGATTGAAGCCTTGAGCAGCTGTTTTGGAAATAACTTAAGTGAATAAGCTGTTCTGCCAACTAATGCAGAAAAATAAAATTCCGAAGAGGAAACCAGTTTCCCCATTTGGAGAAACTGGTTTCTGTTGCGATTTTCAATTTTCCTATGTTGGAAGTTTTTTCTGTTTTTTGTTGTTGAGTTGTTTTGTTGTGTTTTGACTGGACACTATATAAACACTCCATCTCATGTAATGAGTAATGAATTGAATTCCATTATGAATAGTACATAATATTTTCTCCTCAATTACCCTATCTCAAATGCCCTATTTTCTCCTCAATTACCCTATCTCAAATGCCCTATTTTCTCTCTAAACTTCATATTCTCCAATTAGCCATTTTCACCATTGATTCACCTCACCCCTTTTCTGTATGTTCCAACATCTGGAATAAAGAGCTCTTGTTCTAATCAATTAATATGTTACAAACATGACAACCACTGATCAAATCCCTACCAACCTCCTAATTCTTGATTCCATGAATTATGATAAATGGTGCAAACAAATGAAAGTGTTGTTTGGGTATCAAAAATTCCTTGAAGTGGTGAATGATGGAGTTACACCACTTGTTGCAAAGGCTACAACTTCACAACAAGCTACATTCAAGGAAGAAAAGAAGAAAGACTACAATCTCTCTTCTTGATACATTCTTGCGTTGACAATGACAACTTTGAGAAAGTTGGTGATTGTACGTCGGCAAAGCATGCTTGGGAGATTTTGAAGAAAGCGTATGAAGGCGCCGACAAAGCGAAGGTGGTGAGGTTACAAACTCACAAGAGGAATTTTGATTTGGTACAAATGGAAGAAAAGGAATCGATCAACGACTACATTACACGTATAACGCGTTTGGTGAATCAAATGAAGGCTTGTGGTGAAACCGTTTCGATGCAAAATGTACTGGCTAAGATCTTATATTCTTTAACGTCAAGATTTGATAATATAGTGGTAGCAATAGACGAGTCAAAAGATATTCTCACTATGAGAAAGGAGGAGCTTTAAAGCTCATTGGAGGCACATGAGAAAAGATTGGATGAAAGGGGAAATGACAAGGTCAAGGTAGAAATTGCGTTGCAAGCAAGGTTCAATGAGAAGAACGAGAGATCGAAAGGCAATTGGCCTTCAAAGGGCAAAGCAAATTTCCAGAATTTTAGTGGAGGAGATCCACAAAATTCAAAGGGGTCCATGATTCAAGGAGGAGAGAGAAGCTCCAAGGGTAGTGGTCAAGGCAACAACAATAAGAGGTATAACAAAATCAATGTGAAGTGCTACAATTGTTAAAAGTTTGGCCATTTCGCAAAGGAGTGTAATGCGAAATCGAAGGAAAGTCATGGCGATGAGGCCAAAGTTGCAAGGCAATAAGTATAGGATGATGATACGCTTCTTGTTATGATCACGGAGGAGAACAATGGCTGTAAAGAGTGGCTAGACAGCAGCAATAGTGTGCGTCGAGGGCTGGACAGCAAGTCTAACAGTATAGTATTTTCTGCACAAATGCGTTCAGAGCGAAACACAATGGTAACCGTTCGAGGTGGAGTCCAAATTAGTGTTGAGTGGTACTTGGATTCAGGTTGTTCAACTCATATTACGGGTAGAAAGGATTGGTTTGTGAGGATCAATCAATCCACAAAGAATAGAGTGAGATTCACGAATGACACCACTTTAGCAGCCGATGATGTGGGTGATGTTTTGATCATGAAGAGGGATGCGAGTCATTTCTTTATAAAAGATGTGTTGTATATTCCAAGATTTAGGTGTAATATCTAGAGCAGTTTCCAATTGCTCGAGAAGAATTACACAATTTGGATGGAAACAAGGTTTTGCGCGTTTTTGACCGAAACGACATTTTAATCCTTAGAGCACCCATGGCTGCAATTTGTACTTTCAAGATAGAGTTAAAAGTAATGGAGTACAAGTATATTGCTACAACAGCAAGTAGTTATGAGTGGTTGTGGTGATACCGTCTTGTACACCTTAATTTTAGAGACCTCAACGCGTTGCAAAGGCATGGTATGGTGACCAAGTTGCCCAAGATTAAGTTTCCAACTGAGTTGTGTGAAGAATGTGTGCAAGGGAAGCAACAGAAGAACAATTTCAACAAGGATGTAGGTCATAGGACTAAGTAACACCTTGAGGTGGTGTATTCCAATGTGTACAGCCCAATGCAAGTCGACTCATATGGAAGAAATAGATGCTTTGTCACTTTTATTGATGATTTTAGTAGGAAGCTATGGATTTATCTCATAAAGAGGAAGGATGAGGTGTTTGATGTATTCAAGCGTTTTGTCCATGGAGGAGCGGCAAAGTGGTCACAAGGTGAAAATTCTCAAAACGGATGGTGGAGGTGAATATACCTCAAGTGAATTTGGGAATTATTATGATGATGAGGGTATAGTGCGTGAAGTTGTTCCACCTTATACGCCTCAAAAAAGTGGTATTGCCGAAAGGAGAAATCGCTCAATTATGAATATGGTTTGTAGCATGTTAAAAGGGAAGAACTTGTCGAAGGAACTATGGGGAAAGCGGTTTCTACAGTAGCCTATATATTGAATAGGTTCCCTACTAAGAAGCTGGACAAGGTGACACCGGAAGAGGTATGGTCTTGTCATAAACCGAATTTGACGCATTTGAAAGTTTTCCTTCGATTGTATTTCGGCACATTCTGGGTCAACTTCGAAAGAAGTTGGATGATAAAGGAGAGGTTATGTTACTTGTCAGATATCACCCTACTGGAGGCTACAAGCTATTTGATGGGAGTAGCAAGAAGATCGTAATTAGTCGAGACGTGGTAGTAGATGAACAGAGGTTATTTCACAGCCGAATTTTTCTGAGAACAGTAACAAAAACTGATTTCTCAATAGAAGGAAAACAGTTTCCCACCCGACATTTGTAAACTGAAGGCTCAGGAATGAGATTTCTGGAAGTAGAAACTGGTTTCCCTGATCCTGGAAACCGGTTTCCACCAGAAAATGCAGAATTGCATTAGATTGAAGAACTAGTCCCGATTCTAATTGAAGGTGAGAGCAGTGACTCCAGTAGACAACCGACAAGACGCAAAGGTCTACGTCAACGGATCCAAGATTGTGAAGTATTCCATGATAATGAGATCAACAATGATAGCGATCTCATACACTTTATGCTCATGGCCAAATCCGAGCCGGTGAGTACGGAAAAGGCATTGAGAAATTCAATGTGGGTGTGTGCGATGAAAGAAGAGCTGGAATCTATTGAGAAAATAGTACTTGGGAGCTGGTTGATTTACCGAAACAAAAAAAGGAAATCAGAGTAAAGTGGTCTATAAAGTGAAGGCAAATCCTAAAGGAGAAATTGTCAAGCATAAGGCTCGACTAATGGCGAAGGGATTTTTACAACGAGAAGGTATAGACTATGATGAGGTATTTTCTCTGGTAGCAAGATTAGAGACTGTACGGTTGGTTGTTGGTATCGCCAATAGCAAAAATTGGCGGATGTACCAAATGGATGTGAAATATGCATTTTTAACGGTCTACTTGAGAAGGAAGTCTATGTAGAGAAACCCCCTGGTTTTGTGATAAAGAATCAAGAGGAAATAGTCTACAAGTTGAGGAAAGAACTCTATGGTTTGAAACAAGAACGAAGAGATTGGAACAAACGCATAGACACTTTTCTTATTGAAGTTGGCTTTAAGAAGTGTGTGTCAGAACATGGTGTTTATGTGAAATTGGATACAAGCAAAGGTGTGATTATACTTTGCTTATATGTGGATGATCTTTTCATTACGGGCAGCAATGAGGAGTTTATTTCGAAGATCAAAGGTGAACTCATGGAAGAATTTGAGATGAGCGACCTTGGTATCATGACATACTTCCTTGGCATAAAGTTCCAGAAGTAAAAATTGGAACTTCTCATGCATCAAAGGAAGTATTCCCTTGAGATATTAAGAAGGTGTGATATGGAGCATTGTAATGCTGCCAATTCACCAATGGAACCAAGGTTGCAGCTATCCAAGAATAAGGATGAAGGTGGTGTTGATCCAACTCAATATACAAGGTTGATTGGATTATTACGATATTTGTGCAATACGCGACCAAATTTGGAATTTAGTGTCAGTATTGCTAGTAAATTCATGGAGAGACCAAAGATGTCTCATTTAGAAGTGAAATTCCTGGCAGCAGATACGTGATGTCACAGAGAATGTTATGACACAGTATCTGACACTCTGTTTAACAATTCACACAGTAATGTAAAAACAGTAAAGAACACAAACAATTGTTTACCCAGTGCAGTGTGTAACTTCACCTACATTTGGGGGCTACCAAGCCAGGGAGGAAATCCACTATAAGCAGTATTAATTCAGGAATAAACCAACCAGTTTATCTCCTTCACTTAAGACCTACCCAACGCAACTTCAATGTAAGTCCTACTTAGACCTGAGTTCCTACTCACTCCCTCTCAATCAAAGCAGCGATGTCAACCTATTGATTAATTGAATTGTGAAAACACTCTTCAATAAACATACTTGATTTTGCTTCAAAGCTTTAATCAAGAGACACAACACTCGTTCTTCAAAGCTTTGAGTGAACAAATAACCCTTACAATCAAATCCTAGTCCAATGCACTTATCAAATGATAATTGCTTGGCTCACAAGAGTAACTAGAATACACAAATAACAGACTGCTAAATCTCCCAATAGTACAAAAGGCGCAACTGTAGAATAAGGGTTTCTTTCCTATTTATAGAAGCAGTAAGTAGACTTCAGTTTGGGCTTCCATAAATATAGCTAGGGTTAACTTAATTTAACCTAAAGACTTGGTCTTTTTAACAAACCAATTTAGGGTTAAACAAGATTAACCTTAGAGCCACGTGAGCATGTGATCCAATAACATAATCCATAATAAAAACAGCTCAACAGAAATCTTGAAAAGTCTCAGGAAAAGTAAATCTACAGAACATCAGATGTTGCACAGAATGTCATAACATTGGTCATGACATCATTCATTCTTCTTGCAGATTTCCAGCATAACAGTTAACTCCCAGTCTGAGTTGTACCTGTATTATTCTTCTTCTGCAGAATTTATCTTCAACTCTGAATGTCATGACATCAGTCAAGACATTGACAAAAACTAGTTTTACCAAAAATTAAGGCCAAACATAAAAACACTTACAAACTCCCCCTTTGGAAATTTTTTGGCTAAAACACTAAGCTATCAGAGAACTAATGCAGCAGAAATAAAGTAACCAATCTAAGCTAACTAAGCTAAATAACCAGAGCTATTAAAGATAAATTCACCCCACAATTTCCCATAAATTCTTCTCCCCCTTTTTTTAGCCACAAAGGGGCCAAAGGTGCCAATACATAAACCCAGAATTCATTATATAAATAAGTAGCAGCAGAGTTACAGTATACATCCAAGTTATGAAGTACAAAATTCCAGAACAAATAGAAGCAAAAACATCAACAAAACAACAATAAAACAAGTAACAGTAGCAGGTGATTGAGAATCAAGCACTTTCTTCTCCGGAAGAAGCACTGTGGTAAGTTGCTTCTTCTCTGATCTGCTTTCAGCACCCTCCTCTTGTTCTGCACCAGCATCATTCTCATTCAAATCATCAGCAACATCCTCATTTAGCCCTTCATCCTCAACCTCAGTGTCTTCTTTTTCCTTCTCCAAGGTAGAGATCAGCTCCTCTAGAGTTTGCTTCCTTGCTTCCAGTTCCCTGCAAGTCTCTTTCAACAAAGCAATGACATTAGCCTTCTATGAATTAGCCTTGACATTTGATGTCTCAGCAGATGTCATGACAATGTCTGGGACATGTTTCCCTTGAAACAGCTTGTAGTGGAAACCAAGAGCAGGAGCTCTATTGCACACAGAATCCTTATCTACCAGGATATCAGGATATTGGTCAATGATGATACCACACAGGAGGGAGGGAAAGGCTATGGGACCTTTGATGGCATAGCTATTTGCATGTTTTAAAGTCTGCTCAAATATGTAAGTTCCATAATCAAAATTTGTCTTGGTGCCAACAGCATAGATGAATCTGCCCAGACCAATGGAGATGGTGGACTTGTGGTTTGTGGGAACCCAGTTGGCTGCACCTATCTTGTGCAAAATGGAAAACTTCACACTCAGTTTGCTAGCAGTCAACTTTCCTTTTAAAGGCCAATGTTTCACTTGCTTGGCAGTGATTGTTTGGCACACCTGGTTATCAGTCACTTCAAGCTCAGGTTGAGCATCATCAGACCTCCCCAGAAATTTATTGATCACAGTTGGAGAGAACTTCACTTTTCTTCCTCTCACAAACACTATTTTAAAATCAGCTGACCTTCCATCAGCACATCCACTAGTCAGATTCACAATAAAGTCCTTCAAAATATCATAGCAGTTTGTAAACTTAACCACAGTTTTCATCAGGCCAGCTGCCTTGATCAGGTCCATCACATCCTTGCATTCAAGGGCACTCCTGTTCAATTCCCTTTCTAAGGCAATCCTTTTCCGGAAAACATACTTTCACCTGCTAGCATTCTCTGGATGGTGAAAGGAAATGTTATCAATAGCAACCTCAGGAACCTTAGGCAGTTTGCCAAGAGATGGTTTCTTCCTGAGTGGAATGTGTGAGACATTCTCTTCAACATCAAAATCTGAATCTTCATCAGATTTTGAGGGTTCAGGGACCTTTCTTTTCTTGATGATTGGAGTTCTATTGGGCCTTGAGATGCTTCCAACAGACTTCATCCTACCCTTTCCTTTGGAGGGTCCACATATCTGATCCTTCCCAGCTTCTTCTCTAGCCTTGTTCTCAAGCCTAGGAGACTCATGAACAGCTTTAGTAAGCTTCTCCTTGGAGGGGCTTTGAGTAGCATTCTGCTTTTCTTTTCTACTCATCATCCTCTTGGCTATGCTAGGGTTAACATTGGAAATAAGATCATTGTCAGAGAATTCTTCATCAAGATCAATAACAGGGGGTTCAACAACTTGATCATAGGTTTTCTCTGGAGATTTTTCCAAGTTGTCATCAGCAGGTTTCTCAGGAGATTCTTCAAGATTTTCATCAGAAGATTTCTTTGGAGACTTCTCCATGTTTTCATCAACAGGTTTTACAGGAGATTATCAGTGGTGTCATCAACAGATTTCTCAGGGGATTTATCAGAAGGGTCATTAACAGGATTCTCAGGGGATTTATCAACATTGTCATCAGATGTCTTGACATTTTGTGTGACATCTGGATCAGTTTCTAAATTAGGGCTAGCAGATTATTGATTCAAAGGAACAGATACCCCAGGTACAAAATGGTTCTCATTCAGAATCCTAGTAACTATTTTAGCTATGGCTTGATGAACATAACGAGAACCCTCCCTATTGGCTATCTCAGGAGGAACAGAGGAAGATGGTTCAGCATTCTTACCAGATGGAGAGGCCTGTGATCTTCTTGCATGTCTGGTACAAAGCTTCTTTACCCTCCCAGGATCAGTGGCCATGGCACGTAGTGGAGTAACTTCCAGCACCTCAGTCTCCATTGCGTTTGCCCTAGGTCTAGAATTAGTGGGAGAGTGAGAACCAGTTCCCTTTGATGAAGATGATGATGACAGACTTTGTTGAGACATCTTGAGAGATTGAGAATGTAGTAGACAATAAGTTTGAGATTTTCTTTTGAGGGAATGAAGAGTGGTATAGCCAAATGAGAAGAATGAGATATAAATATGACTATTCCTCTTCTTAAACTTTTGAAAAGAGAGAGGAAAATAATTAATTAGCCCAATCACAATTAAATTAAATAAAATGTCTCTTCCTTCCCTTGTTGTAAGCAATATTAATTGCTACAACTCTTCATATTGGCAAATACCCAACTTGCCTTAAATTCTCAAACTGACTAGCATCAAGAGCTTTAGTAAAAATGTCAGCCAATTGAAGTTCAGTGGCTACATGTTCCAACTTAATCACCTTCTCTTCCACAAGATCTCTGATGACGTGATGTCTAATGTCAATATGCTTAGTCCTGCTGTGCTGTATAGGATTCTTGGAAATATTAATAGCACTCAGGTTGTCACAATACAATGTCATGACATCCATTAGAGTATAGTATCCCATAATTGTAAATTCCACTCACATACTTCAGAATTCGTTTCACCTGATTTATGTGACTTACTTTGGGTTCAGCCTGATATCTTGCACACACACCAACAGCAAAGGCAATGTCAGGTCTGCTAGCTGTTAAGTACAACAGACTTCCTATCATGCTTCTGTACAAGCTTTGATCAACATTTGTCCCACTTGTGTCTTTGGACAACTTTAGATGTGTAGGTGCAGGAGTCATTTTATGACTGGCATTCTCCATCCCAAACTTCTTGACAATATTCTTTGCATACTTGCTTTGAGAAAGGAAAGTTGAGTCTTCCATCTGTGTGACTTGTAGTCCAAGAAAGTAGGTCAATTCTCCCATGAGGCTCATTTCAAATTCAGCTTGCATTTGGTTGGCAAAATGTCTCACCATTTTATTTGACATTCCTCCAAACACTATGTCATCAACATAAATTTGAGCTACCATTATCTGTCCTCCTTCATCCTTGACAAAAAGAGTTTTATCCAAACCTCCTTTCCTGTAACCCTTGTCAGTGAGGAACTTTGTCAACCTTTCATACCAAGCTCTAGGAGCTTGTTTCAGACCATATATAACTTTCCTCAATTTGTAAACATGATCAGGAAATTTAGGATCCACAAATCCTTTAGGTTGTTCTACATATACTTCCTCATTTAAGTACCCATTTAGGAAGGCACTTTTCACATCCATCTGAAACAACTTAAATTTCAGAATGCAAGCAACTCCTAGTAGCAATCTGATTGATTCCAGCCTGGCCACAGGAGCAAAAGTCTCATCAAAATCAATCCCTTCAACTTGAGTATATCCTTGAGCAACAAGTCTTGCCTTATTTCTGGTGACAACCCCTTCTGCATCTGACTTGTTCTTGTAGATCCACTTTGTGCCAATGATGTTTGTTCCTTCTGGTCTAGGAACTAACTCCCACACTTCATGTTGTTTGAACAGGTTCAATTCATCTTACATTGCTCCAATCCAGTATTCATCAGTCAAAGCCTCTTTAACATTCTTTGGCTCAATCTTAGATACAAAACAAGAGTTTGAGATGATTTCTCTAGATCTTGTAATGACTCCACTGTTAGGATCTCCAATAATGAGTTCCTTTGGATGATCTTTCTGAATTCTGATGGAGGGATCTTTGTTAGCTACATCTGATTCAGACTTTGGTGGAGTAGGGATAGGCACATCATCCTTATCAGACACTTGTGGTGATGTCTCAAACAATGTCTCAACATCATATGGGACACTATTTTCCTCATGGTGATCATCAACTATGACATTTATAGACTCCATCATAACTTTGGTCCTAGAATTGAATACCCTATATGCTCTGCTGTTTGTAGAGTATCCCAGAAAAATTCCTTCATCACTTTTAGAGTCCATCTTTCTCCTTTGTTCACGATCTGTCAGAATATAGCATTTGCTCCCAAACACATGGAAATATTTCACAGTAGGCTTTCTACCTTTCCATATTTCATACAGAGTGGATGATGTTCCCTTTCTCAAGGTGACCCTGTTGTGAACATAACATGCTGTATTCATAGCTTCAGCCCAAAAATGAATAGGAAGCTTCTTGGCATGTATCATTGCTCTGGCAGATTCCTGTATGGTTCTATTTTTCCTTTCCACAACTCCATTTTGTTGAGGAGTTATAGGTGAGGAGAACTCATGATTTATTCCTTCTGAGGAACAGAACTCATCAAACTTGCTATTCTCAAATTCCTTTCCATGATCACTTCTCAAAATCTTCTGACAATGCATCCTTCTTTTTCTCTTTGAAGTCTCTTGCATAATTCTTTAAAGACATCAAAAACATCAGATTTTTCCCTGATGAAGTTTATCCAGGTAAATCTGGAAAAATCATCCACAACAACATAAGCATATCTCTTTCCACCATGGCTTTCAACCTGCATAGAACCCATCAGATCCATGTGCAAAAGCTCTAGCACCTTAGAAGTGGTCAGATGTCTTGACTTTGGATGTGACATTCTGGTTTGCTTTCCAACCTGACATTCACCATAAACTCTCCCTTCATCAATATGAAGTCTTGGAATTCCTCTGACAGCCTCCATGGATATGATCTTTTTCATCCCTCTAAGGTGTAAATGACCAAGCTTTTGGTGCCACAGTTTCACTTCCTTTTCTTCTTTGCCTGTAGAGCACATAGAAGAGTAGTTAGTGTCCTCAGACTCCCATAAGTAACAGTTGTCCTTTGATCTGACTCCTCTCATAACAACTTCTTGTTTGTCATTTGTTACAAGACATTCAGACTTGGTGAAGTTGACCTTGAATCCCATGTCACACAGTTGACTGATACTTATGAGATTGGCAGTCAAACCATTTACCCACAATACTTCATTTAGATTTGGAACTCCAGGCCAGTCCAAGTTTCCAACTCCTTTGATTTCTCCTCTAGCACCATCTCCAAAAGTGACATAGCTAGTAGTGTGTGGTTTGACATTAATTAGCAGATTCTTAATTCCAGTCATGTGTTTAGAACATCCATTGTCAAAGTACCAGTCTGAAGCAACTCGTTTTCAAAAATAATTTAAATTTTCAAAAAAACAATGAAATCGCCACCTAATTTTATTTGTTCTAAAAGAACGGGAAAATATAGATAAAACCCACAAAAATGCGGATAAGGCGGTCTACAAGACCAAAAAGGATGGATTCAGGAGTTGGTTATGCAAGGGGAAGGTATTAGCACCCCTTACGTCCATCGTACTCGATGGGACCCATTTAGCTCGCGCGTGTTTGTGTGTGTTCGCTAACTTCTAAATTATGAATAAGAAAGAAGAAAAGGGATTTCTTTATTATTATTTTGAGTTTGACACGGTTTCGAAACCGCGTGCCTACGTATTCCCTCGTGCAATGGGAAAGTCAAAACTCTGTAGTTCTTGTTGAAAATGTTTGAATTGATTGTGTTAATTTTAGAATAAATATTTTTGATGGTCGCATATGAGCGAAAAAAAAGAATTTGAATGGGTTGAATTGATTTTAATTGTAGAGGACAAGTACCAAAACGTTAGGCTATCATCTAACGATTCGAATACTCGAAATTGGTGAGTGAGCTCAACCAATCACCTCTCATCCAAAATCTTTGTTATGAAAAGGGTGAGGTGAAGCTAAGTTCACATTTAGTAAGTGTATGGAATAAAAGTATTTAAGTCATTAGGCTATCATCTAATGGCCCAAATACTTTAAATTTAATTAAATCGTCGGGCTATCATCCAACAATTTAATTAAATACCATAACACTATATTTGTTTTAGAACATGGATAGAAATTTTTAGTTTATTAGGCTATCATCTAACAAACTAGAAACTTCGATTTGTTTAAATCGTTAGGCTAAACAATTGAAACAAATCCCATCCAAGTATTTTTTATGAAAATCGATTTAGAAAACAAATTCAATTAATTACTTTTAATTTGAAAGTGTTTTAAGAGTTTCGATATCGGATGTAGAGAAGTAATGTTTCGGGTTATGATTAACCAAGTATGTGGACTTGATTAACCTCGTGAGGATAGGTGCTCCTATCCCCAACCATGAGTCCCTGGTGCATGGATATTGGTATGCGGACCAAAGTTTTTCGGGTTATGATTAATCAAAGCAACGAGGGCTTTGATTAACCTCGTGAGGATGTCCATGCCCATCCCCAACCATGAGACCCTTAGAGAATTTGGTGTGGGTAACCAAAAATGAGAGATCGGAGGCGTCGTTTCTTTTATATTAATTCAGAGTGGAGTGTTCAATCGTGTAATAAAGCATACAAGCGGATAACATGATAAAACGGATAGTAAAAGAAAATTAACACACAATACAACCGGAATTTAAATAATTATTAGGATGGATTTTTTCTACTTGATAAAAAATCAACTAATAATTTAATCGATAATTTAGCAAATAAAAAATATCTTATACTAATTATTGTTTAATACATAAAATAAAATAAAATACTTGCATAATAAATAAATTAATGAGTGGGTTCAGAAATGGGCCTATTTTGAAGCTTGACTTGGAGGTGTGGATAGCAGAGCTGAGCCCAAGTCCAAAAGCTTGTTGGATCTTGTATGAAAGCTCCATGGCAATGCAAGGTGGACCATCATTCTGGAGCATTAGATCCAGATCTTGACAGATCCGATGGCTATGGAGGAAGGTGCAAAATTGTTTATCATGTATGTACCTGCATCGAATTTCGAACAGGCCACACAGACGGTGACAAGTGTCACCGCCTGGACTAAACAACCAAGCTTAATCTAATCACATATTTAACTATATATTAATCCATGTCCTATTTTACTGATTAATTAAAATAAACTAAATTTAATTAACACTTAAACTAAACTTAAATTATACTTAATCACAAATTAATATAATGAAAATAGAAAAAAAATAAACATAAAAAAGAAAAAAAAATATTTCTGTCTCACTCTCATCTCTCTCGTTACGTCTCAATCTCTCATTCTCTCACGTTACCTTACCAACCCTCATCGCCGCTCTCTCTCACGCGACCCAGAACTCGTATCTCTCTCGATCTCCTTCGATTTCGTCCAGAAATCGTCTCTCTTTCTCTCTTGCTCTGTTGCTTCGGTTACTTCTGTTATTCTCTCATCTCTCAAACTCTCATCGCCGCTCTCTCACTGTGGCTCGCAATTTTTGCAGAAAATCGGTCCCTCTCTCACTCTGTTACCTCTGTTTTTACCGATTTCTCAATGTTTTGTTTTGATTTTCACAGGAACCAAAAATGGAAGGGGAAAAAGAGGAACCCTAGGCCCTAATTATGACGGCAGTGATGATGCTTATGCGAAAAATTACGGAACAGGTAGAGAAGGAGAAGGATGGCGACACAGAGTTCGCAACCTCCACCTCTCTCTTCAAAAACGGGTAATACCTTACAAAAACTCTTCTTCTTGTGGCTATTTCATTTTTTTGAAGGGGTTTTGTGTTTGGGAAGTGATGATTTCGTGTTGTTTTGGGGGTTTCTGATTGATATTCTTGGTCTGTTCTGGGCTTATGATTGCTGTTCGGTTATGTTTCTGGGTTTATGATGAATGTTGTTCTGGTATGGCTGCTGGGATTATGATGAATGTTGTTCTTGTTGTATTTCGGTTAGGGTTTTTGAAAATCAATAGTGGTTGCCTTGGTTCTTGTGCATTGACTACTCTTATATTGTCTGCATTAGGGTTTGTTCTGATGTCAGGTTTGAGAACAGGGCCTGCTTTGAGATAAAGTGTATGTTGGGCTTAGGTCTTTTTGCTCTTTTCTGATATGTTGATTAGAAATCAAAATTCCAGCCTTGTTTTTCCCTTTACTAGACTTAGCAGCATGATTTAATGGGCTGAAACCATTCTGAAACTGTTGGGCTGCTTGTTATTTTCTGATTTTTAGACCTGTTGCATTGTACTTGCTGCAGCTACTTTTAGTGATGATGATGTTATGCGATCACACCCCTTTTGAACCAACAACAAATAGTTGTTGTGATTTGCAAAAGGTTAAGGTTCAACAGATGTGATTGAGAAAAAATAAATCCCTAACGTAAGCTGATCCCAAACATAAACCCCTAATGATGAGATTAATGAAATTGTATTACTTTGTATTCTTGCTTATGCTGCCCGCTTTTGCTAACTGTTCTCTTTTCTTGTTTCATGAATACGAGCATTGATACGAGTTTGGAAAGATGATGAAGGAAAGCTTGGATATGGGGCAAAAGGCTTAGAGGAAATTCAAAAATGGAGTGGAGGCAATGTGCTAAGAGGGAATTGAAGATGAAGAATTCTTTAGCTTAGAACAAAAGATAGCCTTCAATTAGAAATTTGTAGCAAACCAACCAAACATTGTAATTTAAACTTGATGTTGTAGTTTATACATAAATCCCTTATAATATAATCTTGTAAGTTAATTCAATGATTATCTTGACATTTCTTTGTAGCTTATGTACAAAACAACTTCAAATAAATGGAAAAAGTATAGTTATTTCATTTGAAAATTTTGAATTCTCTTGCCAATATACAAGATTAAATACTTATGAGTTTATTTTCCACTTTTCAATTCATGTTTTTGGAATCTTGAAGCTTTAGATTAAGGCTTGGTGTTGTAACTTAGAACAATAACACGAACAAAACTTTGAACGGTTTCTTGATGTAGGACAAATCTTTGGATCAAATTTGAAGAATGAATTTGTTTTTTATAATAAAAACTTTCAAATAACTTCAATTCAAAACAAGAGTCATAAAAATGAATGCTATAAATGATGGACCTTTAAGAAAACTCCAAAGTGAATAAATTTTTCCTCTTTGCAAGTTTTTATCAAACCATTCCGAATAAAATTAAAATTTCGAATTTTGAGCGAATACAAGTTTACTTGTAAATTTGGCTTACGCAATTTGAATAAACCAAAATTAGAATAGCATTATTATCTCAGCATGATGCATATTTGAACAAACTTGAAGAGAACTCAAAAATCCAAAGATTTAAAAGGCCATGAAACCTCCAAACATGATTCCCTCCTTTGCGAGGCGTCGCTTAACCCGCATTAATCTCATATCAACTTCAAATGAAACAAAAACCAACCTTTCTGTGTAATCTTCAGGGAGTCCCCCTTTTTTAAATTAAATATAAAACCAACTCTTGGGATGTACACTGGATAGATAAAGGAAGATAGGTATTTTAGGCCATCCGGTACTAAGCGATCATTTCTTATTGCTTGAAGCAGACTTATTAAAGTGACACCTTGATATCATAGCCATATAACCTATGATATGTATGCATGTGAATGTTATGATAAACGCGAAGCTTAAGCCAGATAAAATTAAGATAGGAGGGCGAATTTTGGGGTGCAACAGCTGCCCCTATTTAATCGTCTTAAACCTGAAAGTGAAATTGGCGATAGCCTTTTGAACTTTCAAGGTGAAAGAAGATTAAATAAGAGAACCCTAAAATTTGCTCCGAAGAACAAGTAGAAATATTTATGTTTTTTTTTTCTTATTTTTTTGTTGGTTTTTTTAGAAAGATTTCGGTACATCAGGAAACGAATACGCTTAAATAAGCGGCTTCGCGGATTAGATATGAGAACTGGCGGATCTTTGGAGCGAGCATACTTAAATAAGTTGCTTGATCGGAAGGTAAGGACTCATAGATCTTTGGAGCAACTTAAATAAGTTGCTTGAGATCGAGAAAGGGTAAGGACTCATAGATCTTTGGAGCGAGCATACTTAAATAAGTTGCTTTGGATCAAAATGAGCAGACGGATCTTTGGAGCGAGCATACTTAAATAAGTTGCTTGCAGATCAAGCAATGAAACCAGACAGACCTTTGGAGCAGCATACTTGAATAAGTTGCTAGCGGATCGAAGGTAAGAACTCATAGATCTTTGGAGCGAGCACACTTAAATAAGCGCTTGAGATCAAAATGAGAACGAGATCTTTGGAGCGAGCATACTTAAATAAGTTGCTTGCAGATCGAGAAATGAAACCGGACAAACCTTTAGAATGAGCATACTTGAATAAGTTGCTTCGCAGATCAGAAAGGTAAGAACTCATAGATCTTTGGAACGAGCACACTTAAATAAGCGGCCGCATATCAAAAATGAGAACAAGCGGATCTTTGGAGCGAGCATACTTAAATAAGTTGCTTGCGAGAAATGAAACAGACGGACCTTTGGAGCGAGCATACTTGAATAAGTTGCTTGCAGTCGAAAGGTAAGAACTCATAGATCTTTGGAACGAGCACACTTAAATAAGCGGCTTCGCAGATCAAAAATGAGAACAGGCAGATCTTTGGAACGAGCATACTTAAATAAGTTGCTTCAGATAAATGAAACTAGGCAGGAGTATATATGAGGGTAAAGATATTAGACACACATAAGAAGGAGACCGGGCGAGACTCAGGGAGAAGATATGGAATGGTAAAATCGTCGATCGAAGGCAATTCTGAGGAAAGTGGCCAACCAAAAGAGACTCTAGCACGGATCGCCAGGCTATGTTGGACTTTAAAAGGGTTACAAATGTGCAAGAAATACAATATCCCTCAGGCCAAAGGCGGGGTGTAATTCTTCAAGAGCGGCAATTACATGAATTACCACACAACAAGTATGGATACTCAAACAATTGAGAAGCAAGAAAGGTTAGACACCAACTCTTACTCGCACTCTAACGACAGAGGCAAACACGGGTGAGAAATACCAAAATAAGAGTTTACAAAAGGAAAGACGCTTTGTAAATGAATTGAATTAAATGGTGGTGTAAGAGACCGACACAGGGTCAAAAGTGCATATAGCAACACTAAGAAGACATGTCTTGAGGGAAACCTGACAAGGAATACCACTTGGTGATTTTTATGGATAAGCTTCTCTTCGGAGATGCAAAAGGTACCCGAAAAACACTTTAATCTGGCTTATGCTTAGATGCATGTTTGATATTATTATTTTTCAGCGTAATGCTCCATATCAATGGAAATGCTATGCATTTTGGAGGATGCTACGCAATGCAATGATGCATGTTTTAATATTTTGTCTAGGACTAAAGGCAATTGTGAGCTGCCGAAGAGGCAACAACCATCCACGAATTGAATGTAAATCATCTGGTCTTTATCAAAGGGATGATAGTCTGGTCTTTGACAAGGGGATTATAGAATAGAAGTATCAACTTTCAATGATCTACATCACTGGGGAAGTAACTCTTAGAGATTGACATTCATCTGGGATGACAACCATGTTGCGTAGAGTTCCTAACTTCAATAACTCGGGATTACGAGCTCTTGCATAAGAGGGGTTGACAACATCTTCTGGCACAAGTGAGCCTTTGAAAATGATCTTGCTGGTGTAAGCCGCTCTTTGCAATTCTTCCGCGTCTGGGAAAGAGTGACAGCATCCAAGGGCACACACATGTCCTAGATAACTCTTGTTGGAGAGAAAGAAACTTTGTCGGTGACCAAAGCTCAGGCGCATCACGCTCATATTCTAAAATCTTTGAATAACAAAATCTGCAAAACATAACAATATTTTGCTACAAAGATCAAAAGTTTCAGCCGTTAGCGTGTGTACCCGAAATTCCGAGTACCCTCAAAAATTGTGTCACGTGCTGTAGGGCTCTGATATTTTATATGCGAAGTTTATTAAAAATATTGGACGTTTTTTTTTACAAACAAAACAACTAAAAAAAAAAGAAAATAAGACAAATAAGAAGGAAACACAATTTTGGATAAAAAGTAATTTTATTGATTGATTAGCCCGTAAATGAGCATTTACATCAAGAAGCAATTCCTGAAAAGAGGCAATTGCGTACACATCAGAGTTAAAAGAAAATAAAGGTGACAACAAAATCATGGATTTTTATCGAACCCCGAATCCGCCGTGCCCTTCACAACTTCAACATTCCTTAATATCGAGCTAACCAAAATGCTCCGATTAGACTGATTCTCCATCTTTTCGGATTATCAAGTTGTTGTAGAAAGTTGACAAAACGGGTGTCGTGCAGATCGTAGTCGTTCGTTTTGAATCCTTGATTTTTGCCTGGACCGCCCTTTCGGGTTTTCGATCCACCGGGATACCCTTTTTTGCCCAAGCCGCCCTTTCAGGTTTTCGACTTGTCGGGTGTAATATCTTTTATATTTATCCCTAACTTTTGCCCGAACCTTTTTGATTCGTCGGGACGCCCTTATTTTGCTTAGGCCAGTCAACCTAACGGGTCTCTTTTATGCGAAGTATTTTTTGACTACGTCTGCATTGATAGGGTGAGGGAAATCCTCTCCGTCCATAGTTGCGAGCAACATAGCTCCTCCAGAGAAAACTTTCTTCACGACATATGGTCCTTCATAATTTGGAGCCCACTTGCCCCGAGCATCCGTATTGTTAGGAGGCAAAATTCTCTTCAGCACAAGGTCACCAGCTTGAAAACTCCGACGACACACTCTCTTGTCAAAAGCCCTTTTCATTCGCTTCTAGTATAGTTATCCATGACAAATAGCTGTCAATCTCTTCTCATCAATGAGATTCAACTGATCAAGTCTATTCTGAACCCATTCAGCTTCATCGAGTTGCACATCTGTCAAAATCCTTAAGGAAGGAATTTCAACTTCTACAGGCAGGACTGCTTCCATACCATATACCAAAGAGAAGGGAGTTTCCCCTGTTGAAGTACGTATTGAGGTGCGATAGCCGTGTAAGGCATATGGCAGCATCTTGTGCTAATCCTTGTAGGTGACAACCATCTTCTGTACAATCTTTTTGATATTCTTATTTGCCGCCTCCACAACACCATTCATTTTTGGACGATACGGAGAAGAATTATGATGTTTTATCTTGAAACTGTCACATAGCTCTTTCATCATTTTGTTGTTGAGATTCGAGCCATTATCAGTGATGATCTTCTCAGGAACCCCATAACGACAAATGATATTATGCTTGATAAAACGTGTGACCACTTGTCCAGTAACACGAACATAAGATGCTGCCTCAACCCATTTGGTAAAGTAATCAATGTCAACAAGGATGAAACGATATCCATTAGAAGCGGTAGGCTTGACTTCTCCAATCATATCAATGCCCCACATTGCAAAAGGCCATGGAGAAGTCAAAACATACAACAAAAAAGGCGGCACATGCATCTTATCAGTGTAGATTTGACATTTGTAACAGGTTCTGGCATGATTGTAGCAATCATTTTCCATGGTAGACCAATAATAACCCGCTCTCAGGATTTTCTTAGCCATGGTGTGTCCACTAGAATGCGTCCCGAAGGAACCTTCATGAATTTCTTCTATGATCTTATTTGCTTCGTGCCTATCCACGCATCTGAGCAAGACAGAGTCATAGTTCCTCTTGTACAAGACACCCCCATTGAGGAAAAATTTAGTCGAGTACTTGCGCAGAGCCTTCTTATCAACGATGGAAGCATCTTCGGGGTCTTCTTTCGTCTTGAGATACCTTTTGATGTCGTCGTAGAACCAAGGTTTTTCATCCGCCTCACCTTCTACTTCATAGCAGAACGCGGGCTCATCCAACCTCATGATAGTGATAGACGGGGAATCATTTGCCCACCTGACTTTAAACATGGATGACAGTGTAGCCAAAGCGTCTGCCAAGTTGTTCTCTTCCCTTGGGATGTGGTCAAAAGTAATCTCGTCGAAATAAGGGATCAACTTCAAGACATACTCTCGTATGGAATCAAATTTGGGTGGCGAGTCTCCCAATCTCTGTTGATTTGACTAATTACCAGCGCATAATCTCCGTATACCGCTAAGATTTTGATTCTAAGATCAGTAGCTGCTTTAATCCCAAAAATGCAAGCTTCGTACTCGGCCATATTATTAGTGCAATCAAAACAAATCCTGGCAGTGAATGGAATATGAAAACCCGTCGGAGAAGTGATAACGGCACCAACACCATTTCCTAATGCATTTGAGGCTCCATCGAATGCCATCGTCCACCGCGAGCCCAGTTCGGGTCCCTCTTCAAGGCCAGGAATATTATAATCCCTGATATACATAATGTCCTCATCAGGGAACTCAAACTTCATGGGCTGATAATCATCTTCTAACGGTTGTTGAGCAAGATAGTCTGCCATAACACTACCTTTGATAGCTTTCTAAGTAGTGTATTGGATATCATATTCTGTCAGGACCATTTGCCAACGGGCTACCCTTCCTGTGAGAGTCGGCTTCTCAAAGATATACTTTATCGGGTCCATTTTGGAGATTAAGAGAGTAGTGTGAGTCAACATATACTATCTGAGTCGTTTTGCTGCCCACGCGAGTGCGCAACAAGTCTTTTCCAATAATGAATATCTCGATTCACATTCCGTGAACTTCTTACTCAAGTAGTATATGGCATGCTCTTTTCTGCCCGTCTCATCATGCTGACCAAGCATGCAACCCATGGAATTCTCCAACACCGTCAAGTACATAATCAACGGTCTGCCTTCCACCGGGGGTGAGAGAATTGGAGGCTCTTGTAGGTACCTCTTTATGCTGTCGAATGCTGTCTGACAATTATCGTTCCACCTGGTTGTCGGATTCTTTCTTAACAGCTTGAAAATGGGCTCACAGGTAGCTGTATGACTAGAAATGAACCTAGCGATGTAATTCAGTCTTCCCAAGAAACCTCGCACTTCCTTTTCTATTCTCGGATCTGGCATCTCTTGTATCGCTTTTATTTTTGCAGGGTCAACCTCGATCCCTTTTTCGCTTACAATGATGCCTAAAAGTTTCCCTGATCTTACTCCGAAGGTACACTTATTCGGGTTTAACCTCAGCCTAAACTTTCTTAATCTTTCGAATAATTTTAACAAGTGAACCAGGTGTTCTTCTTCCGTCTGGGCGTAATACAGTGAACTGACTTTGAGAATTTGTTTTGCTTTTTTATCGCAAATGTGTGGATAGCAAGAGTCGCAACCGACTTTTCTTTTATCCAATTAAGGGAAGGTGAAAAGAACAGGAAAAGACCTTCGTTAGATTCTGAGTAAGGGAGAAGGTTATGAAAAGGGAAGGTATTAGCACCCCTTTCCATCCGTAGTTTTCTACAGGCTCTTAGATGCTTCTAGCTCATTTTTTAAAAGTGCTTTCTGTGTGTTTGAAAAAATGTTTTGAAAAGGCATTTCGCTTTGACTTTGTAATGATTCATGTAGGAATGTATACAAAGTGTTCGGAAATGTTTCGTTTTTCAAAAGAGTTTGAACTTTGACAAAAGTGTGTGGTGTGAAAAGTATTTTGTTTGAGCAAGCAACTAAAAGTCTTATTACCTACTCAGAATGGTCGTTTTCGCGTTGTTTTCGTTTCCTTTAGAATAGTGCCATCCATACCATTAGTTGGTAGGTAACCCTATTCGTTGGATGTAAAAGGGACATTCGAAGGGACATCGGATGGTCATAGAAGGCAACTTGTAGGAAGTATCCTAGCACATTCGAAGGGACGATCATCACTTTTCGTAGGCAACAATCGGGGCGAGATCATGTTTTCGTGGCGACATCGTGGGTCTATGATCTTTGTATCGAAGGGACTATGATGATATGTTTTGTAGAGCAGCGTTGCTAGGATACCTTTACGCTAGGGACTTTACCATTTAATCGAAGGCGAGAGAATTACCTAAGAGGTGCATGTGTGAAAAAGTGTGTTGAATTCAGATATATTATCTTGGAATTTAGAAGTGATCTATGTTGTTTTTATCTTGCCATACACGCCTAGTTACTAGCAGTTTATAGGGTGCGGAAAATAAATTGCGGAAAGTAAAGTGCGGAAGATAAAAGTCCTACGCTATTACATGGCTTTGGGGTAGTTACATAATAGGAGTGCGGAAAGTAAAAGTCCTAATTAATCTATTACATCCCATAGGCAATTAAATAAAATTGAAAAGAAAAGCGAGAAAGATAGTCTGAAACGTTACAACCTGTGAGCAGATACATGATAGGAAAATATGAGAAATTCGCATAAGAGAAAAAAGGTTAGTAAAAAATAATGTTTTTGGATGGGGAAAAAGACTTTAGATTAGTAATGATGATAGAATAATTTTTTGGTAATTTTCTAGATCGATTTTGATAATTAAAAGCAATTAAAAGTCAATTTAATGGTTAATTAACAATTAATTAAAATATGCATGCAAAAATATTAATTTTAATGTCAAAAATTAAATAAACATTTTTCTGATTAAAATGCAAAAGGAAAATATTTTTGGTGATTTTTAAATGCATGAGAAAAATATTTAAAGATTAATTAAATTGAAGGAAAAATATTAAAAAGAAAAATAGAAAACATGTTACTTATGGAAAAGTGATAAAAAGAAATTGCCAGGGCCAAGGATCGAACTCGTGCCCTCCTGGAGAAATCAACAAACGCGTTGCCAACTGAGCCAAGGTGTCTTGGTGTTTGTAATCTGCAAACAATTGGTTAAGAACAAAAAACGTGTCTTATTTTGGAATTTAAAACAAAGTCAAACGCGTGGGACCCAGGTTGTAACATAAGAGCGAATCAGAGAGAGCCATAACGCCACGCCAGCCTTCGCCGGTCTCAGGTTCAGTCAATGACGTCGGAGCCCTAGCTCCGGTCGTCTTCTCCGGCGAGTTCATTCCTCAAACCTGCAAAACAGCCAAAATAAAAAAGCAAAGGGATGCCCTACCCCCCTAAATCTACCATGGCGAACACGATGGTGGTGTCCGTTTGGACTAAAACGGCCTGTATCAACCGGTTCGAAGCTCCTCAGTTTTGAAACCCTAACTATGGCATAACGCGATTTGGACGTTCAACCTCATGAACGATGGCCCGGGTCCTGTCTATGATACCTTATGATCATGTTAGAATGGTTAGTTTCGATTAAAACACACAGAATAATAAAACACGAATTCAAGAAAAATATGAATATGTATGTTCATGTATGGCACGATTCAGGCATGTTTAACCACGGTTCTTGATGTATACTTACTCACTCTTACCTAAGGAACACAGTGGAATGATTGAGAGTGGCTGGAAGTGGCTGGAAAAGCAAATTCGATTTTGCCAACTTTGTGAAAAATTTGAGAATTTTAGGGTTGCTTCAAGAGGCTAGGGTTTCGTCCTTGGTCTTTGTGAATGCAATAGGTATTTATAGAGCAAGAGGTTGGAGCAAAAAGAATGAAAAAAGATATGCTCTTGAATGCAAAATATTTTCTCTTTCAATTTTGATCAAATCTTTCCAAAATTTAATTTCCCCTTCCTTGCATGAGCTAGCACGAATTTGGCATGTATTGTGGGCTTCCTTGGTCCTCAAGTTTGATAAAAATCCAACCCAACTCAAATTATACCTTGTTTTCATATTTTATTTAATTTAAATTTGAATTAAATGCTTTTAAATTCAAAAATAAATCAAAAAAATTGAAATTGGTCGTGGCAAGGAATCAAGAGGTCTTGAATAATATTACGATCAAGTTTGGATCATAAAATTATAGCCCATTTGGAAAAAAATTGGATTTTGTCAAATATTTTCCTTTGTGCAATTCTTCAAAAATGCCCAACTTGTGCAAGGTGTATCTTGCTCAATTTTTAACATTTTGGAGTGTTCTTGGACTTTTTAGAAAGCTCTAGATGTTCTCCAAACAATATATTTGGTTTCATCTCAATTGGAGTTTCCATGCTCAATAACACTTCTTTACAAAAAGTTGACTTTTTGTTGACTTTGAAAAGGACCTGTAATGTTTTGATCCATATCTTCAAAATGAAGCATTTTCTTACCATGCTTGTGAGGTATGAAGTTGTAGAGAATTGTATTCTCTTCAAAATGAGAGATGGTGGAAATTTTTTTGATAAAGTATGAGAAAGTTATGCTCAGTCAAAGTTCAGTTGACTTTTCCTCAAGAAACCCTAATTTAGAAAGTTTGACTTTTGATCAAATCTTGAGTTTTCTTGATGAATCATGATCAACCCTTGATGAAATGATGAATGTCACTTCAAAATATGGATATTGACCAAAAATCATGAAGTTTGACTGTATGTTGACCACAGTTGACTTTTTGTCCAATACAACTGATTTTCAACCATTTGAGCAATTGTTTGAGGAAACTTGACTTGTAGGGCTTGAAACTTGACATGGATATTCTTTGAAGCATATGAGGAGGCATGATGACCATTGGAGATGTTGGAAACCACGTTGATCTGAGGATTGCCAAAACCCTAGTTTGGGTTGATTACCTAGGAGAGGGTTTGTCTGATCAACCCTTGAGGAATCCTTGAGTATGGATGTATGGAACGTCTTGAGAAGTAAGAGGGAAAATTTTGGGGTATGACAGCTTCCCTTGTTCAATTTTCTTGTACTGGAATGGTTAGATTGGCATGTTTGCCTTTCGTGACCTGGAGGTGGAAGATGATTGAACACTCAGTACACACGAAAATTTGCACTCGTGGTTGATTGATGATGCGGGGATGGGCTTACAGATGCCATTTGGAGAAGCTGGAGACTTCACTGGGGAATGAGTCGTACGTTAGACTCAAGAATGTCGCCTGAATTGGAGAATCTTCGGAGATGGGCTTAAGATGCCATCCGGAGGCCCTTACGGGGCGAGTTATGCTTAGGCTCTGCGAGATATTCCCAGTAGAAGAGCACGAGATGGGCTTAAGATGCCATCGAGAGAATTCGTCGTTAGACTTAGTACTCGTCTTTGAATGAAGTTATTGGTTTGTATTGGTTTTTAACCAAATATGCGATGGTCGGAGATGGGCTTAAGATGCCATCCGAACAAGCGAGTCGTATGCCAGACTCTATAGTTCTTTATGATAATAAGAGAGTCGAATAAATCTTCATCTTGATTACTACGAGGGATAATAGTCGGCGAAATGGATAGCTTCCACTGTTATGCTTGGTGTTGATCCAATGCACATTGTTGGGGACAACACGGGTGATCGTTTGGATAGGGTTTCCGTCGGCCGGATGTTAATCACGGATCATTGTCGAAGGACAACTTGGGTGGTCGTTCAGATAGTTCTCCCGTCTTGCTTGTATTAATCCGGGACTTGTCGCTTAAGTGATTTTCACTGTTTGGGAAAACAAAAGAAACTTTGATAGAATATCGTTAGTCTCATGCAGTTATGATGCATGACAATGAGTATGAATGATATATGCACAAGTTATGACTTTTATGAATAATGTGTGAATGATAGATGTTGTGGTATTTCAAAACATATCCATCTTAAAGAAGATGTGAATGTCTTGCTGGAGATTTCAAACTTCTGCTTGGGGACGAGACGGATGAAAATCACGCTTTTGAAAAAGATATCCTTGATTCCTCCGATGCACTATCGACCAAGTTTAGAGCCTAGATATCTATCTTGCGAGGATGGTAAAAGCGAGAGGTACCTCTTGAGGATCTATGCGTAGACCCTCTTGGGAGAATGGAGATTAGAGGTGCTCGCAGGAACCTTATGTATAGATTTATTGGGGCGTATTTGATTATTCTTTGGGAGGCAGGGCTAGAGGATGCGGAGCTGTTGAAACCTCTGGTGGGGAATAAAAGAAGCAGATTTCCTCCGATGCACTATCTGACAAGTTTGAGTCGGATATTATTCTTTGCCGGGGAATAGTAATGTTGAGAGATATTCTGCTGGGGATAAATACCTCTAATGGAGATGAACTATTAACGACGTAGCAAGGTCAAGTTGGTTGAAGTCGCTGCTCAGGTGCTAATGTGATGAAGCTTGGAATGTTGGAAATGGTAGAGGGAACTTTGTATTCCGTTGGGGGAAGGTTTGTAGTGAGTGATGCCTCTGTGGGGATTGTGCTCTGCAGGGGAACGTTTTGGTGACTTTCGTCATCATCTCAATTCCTAGAGCCTGTAGTAATTATCCTTGTTCGTTCGCTTTTCGCATGTTTGTAAATAGATATTTATTGTCAGATGCATATAATCATTCAAAGAAAACGTTGGACTTTATGCAAAAAACAACAATAGTGA
The DNA here is from genome assembly GCA_021764765.1 of Vicia sativa. Lineage (NCBI taxonomy): Eukaryota > Viridiplantae > Streptophyta > Magnoliopsida > Fabales > Fabaceae > Vicia > Vicia sativa. The sequence continues at coordinate 46,349,442 of CM038794.1, read as the reverse complement.
AAAAAGAAAGAACTTGTATTAATTTGAAAGGTGGCGTATGGCCAAGTAGTTTGTACACAAGAAAAGTAAAAAAGCTATGCAGAAACAATCTCGTTAAGTTTCAACTATGCTAGTACTCATATATTTCGACTATCTCATCTCCTTGCTATCAGTAGAAAGTGAGTGAATTGATTTTCGCCATTTGAATCTTGAATGCTGAAGGTAGTAGTCTGCAGATAGGTGATCTGGACAAAACATAGTCGTACGCTTAAATCCCTAACTTTTGCCTAGACCGCCCTTTCGGGTTTTCAGTCTACCAGGATACCCTTTTTTGCCCAAGCCGCCTTTGCAGGTTTTCGACTTGCCGGGTGTACATGTTTTGTATATATCCTTAATTTTTGCCCGAACCTTTTTGGTTCGCCAGGATGCCCTTATATTTGCCTAGGTCAATCGGCCTAGCGGGTCTCGTTCATGCGTAGTATTTTTTTACTATGTCTGCGTTCATAGGGTGTGGGAAGTCTTCGCCATCCATGGTGCTAAGTATCATAGCTCCGCCCGAAAATACTGTTTTGACTACAAATGGTCCCTGGGTGGGAGTCCATTTGCCCTGGATCACCTTGTGGAAGAATGATGCGCTTGACTACTAGATCACCGAGCTTGGTAGACTCGGTGCTTGACTTTCTTGTTAAATGCTCGATCATTCGCTTGATAGATCATCCATGGCGGATGGACGCAGTCGTTCTCATCAATCAAGTTAATATGGTCGTGATGCGGATCCAATCATCTTTGCTAGCTCTACGTCTAGAGGACTCGATTGAGGTATCGAACCTCGATTGGTAGGGCGCTTCCATACCGTATACAAGAGAGGGTTGCCCCTATTGATGTTCGTAATGTGAGTGCGATAACCATGAAGAGAAAATGGCAACATCATGCCAATCCTTGTAAGTCACTATCATCTTCTATAATCTTCTTAATATTCTTGTTGGCGGATTCCCTTAGCCATTCATCTTAGGCCAATATGGAGAAGAGTTGTGATGCTTGATCTTGAATTGCATGCAGAGTTCGGTGATCATTTTGTTGTTGAGGTTAGAAGCTGTTATCGTGATAATCCTTTGAGTGCCCAAGCCAGATAATATTATGCTTAATGAACAGAGCCACAAAATTCTTGGTAGCAGGATGCGAGCGAAGTGCCACCCACAGGTGAAATAGTCGATTTCCACAAGGATGAAACGATGTCCGTTGGAAGCGGTGAGTTTGATTCCTCCAATCATGTCAATGCCCCACATCACGAAAGGCCAAGGAGCGGTTAGAACATTCAATGGTACTGGAGGTACGTGCACTTTGTCTGCATATATCTGGCATTTGTGACAAGGTCGAGCATAACGGTGACAATCAGCTTCCATGGTGGACCAATAGTAACCCGTTCTCAAAATCTTCTTAGCCATGGTATGTCCACTAGAATGGGTACCAAAGGTGCCTTCGTGCAACTCTTCCATGATTCCTTCTGCAATTTTCTGATCTACACAGCGAAGTAAGCACAAGTCGTGGTTGCGCTTGTATAGGATGTCGTTCTTTGAGGAAGAATTTGAAGCGAATCTCCTCAAGAACTTCTTATCGTTGTGGATGTCCTGCGGGATATTCACGAGCCTCAGATACCTCTTCACCCGTAGAACCAAGGTTTCTCTTACGTATCAAGTTCATAACGATTATCTTTGGTTAGGTAATTTCTCAATGATGATTTGGGGAGCCTCGTTGTTCCATCGACCTTGAACATAGAAGACATAGTAGCTAATCGATGCATATTGATTCTCTTCTCGTGGGATGTGATCGAAAGTAATCTCTTGGAAGTAGGGGATCAAACTCAGAACATGCTCTCGATATGGGATGAGATTCAGATGCTTCGTATCCCATTAGCCTTTAATCGATCACTAAGTGAGTCTCCATACACTTGCAGAACTTGATTCTTAAGTCAATAGCGACTTTAATACCCATGATCTGCAACGTATTTGGCCATGTTGTTAGTGCAGCTAAAACATAATAAGGCGGTGAATGGCGTATGTCGGCCTGTAGGAGATGTAATGATGGCGCCAATGCCATTGCCAAGTGCGTTTGAGGCTCCATCAAAGACCATAGTCCATCGGGATCCTTGTTCGGTCCTTCGTCTAGTCACAGTTCTTGCAATCAATAACTAACAAAACATCTTCTTCGATGCGAAATTTGAGCATAGACTAATAGTCATCTGACTTGATGAGCCAAATGATCGGCTACTACACTTCCTTTGATCGCTTTAGAAGTATATTGGATGTCGTATTCGATCAAGATCATTTGCCATCTTGCTATTCTTGGAGAGGCTGGCTTCTCAAATATGTATTTTATCGGATCCATCTTGGAGATCAACAAGGTAGTGTGAGTCAACATATCTTTGTCTTAGTCGTGAGCAGCCAAGCCAAAGTGTTGCAAGTTTTCTCATTTGTGAGTATCTTGTTTCACGATCGGTAAACTTTTGCTAAGGTAGTATATTGCATACTCTTTTCGACCAGACTCGTCATGTTTCCCAATACACACCCATTGGTTCTCTAATACTGTCAAGTATATGATAAGAGGTCTTCCTTGATAGTGACATCGAGGATATGAGGATTACATGGTACTCCTTAATTTTGTCAAAGCAATCGACAATCGTCGTTCCATTCCACTACTTGATCTTTCTTGATAACGAAGATTGGCTCATAAGTAGCGATTAGATGTGCAATGATACGGAAATGTAATTGAATCGTCCCGAAACCTCGACTTCCTTCTCGGTGCGGGGGCTGGCATTTCTTGAATAGCTTTAACCTTGGCGGGATCAACCTCAATACCTTTACCATGACAACAAACCTAGGAGTTTACGGATCGACTCAAAAGTGCACTTGTTGGGATTAATTCTCGATCTGTACTTCTTGATCTATCAAGCAGTTTCGCAAATGCTCAAGATGTTCTTCTTGATGCAGTGATTGAGCTATCATGTCGTCGACGTAGACCTCTATCTCGTGATGAATCACGTCATCAAATAGTGCCACCATGGCACGTTGATAAGTAACACTTCGTTACGTCGATCCGAGCGGCATGACCTTATGTGAAAGTGCCTGGTGTAGCAGTAGTCTTCTCCATGTCTTGAGGAGCCATTTTGATCGATGATGTAGGAGAAACCATCCATGAAGGAAAACCTTATGTTGAGTGGTGTTGTCAGAACATCAATATGAGGAAGTGGTAAATCGTCTTTCGGACTCGCTTTGTTCGGATCTACGTAATCCACACACATCGCACTTACCATCCTTCTTAGATGCAGGTACTACATTTGCAACCTGTGGATAGGTAACTAAGAAACCGGTTGACTGTTTCATGACTTGACTTTGATTTTCCTTGACATGTGGGATGCATCGCCAGACATACATTTTTCAGGGAAACCTTCTTTTGTTGGTCGGTGTACCACAATGTCAATGTCTAAACAGGCATGTCTTCGTGTGACCAAGCAAAAACCTCGATATAGTCTTGTAGCATGAATCAATCTCTCTTTGACCTTGCTCTCAAGACCGCTCCTATCTTGACCTCTTTTTGTCTTCATCGGTACCCAATTCACAACCTCAAGTGGCTCTTCGTGTGGGTGTATAACTCGCTTCTTCTTTGTAGCGATCAGGCAAGTTCTCCACGGCACCTCATAATCTTCCTCACCTTCGTCTTGGCAGTAGATCGGATTACGAAGTCATATTTAGCAATAGCATATTTTATTATCAGATTTAGAGTGAATATGGTTTGTATCACGTGGTGCGTGTAAGAATACATAGCTTTTGAAGGGTGATAAAGCAAAGAAAACAACATTTAAATGCAAAGTCAATGATTTTATTGAATAAAAATATGCAAATGATAATAACCCTCACAAACGAGCCATGATGCCCCGGGCAAGGCACTAGGCTCTAGAGTTTATTGTTCAAATCGTAAAAACGAAAAGCATAACAAAAGCAAAAGCAATTACTCCTGTCTAAAGGAGATTGGTATGACTTCTTCGGTCTTCCAATTACTGAGTCTGTTGTCGGGAGTTGGGAAGATCCATTTGCGGATGTCGAAGTCGTTGTCGCCATCTTCTATAGCATGAACTCCATCCTTGCTGATACGGAAGGGAAGTTTACCGGCACGTTCGCGACGTATCATCTTCTAACCTTTGATGGTGAAGCCTATACCAGTCTTGTCAGTTTTGAAAGGAAGATCGGGGAGCTCACCCCAAATAGCACTACCTCCTTCTTCAACTGCAGCTTGAGCATCTTTCAGCAGAGCCATCCTAAGCGGGACTTGTGTAACGGAAATGTAGGAGAGTCAACAAGCACGACTCTTTGAAATTTTTCGAAAGCTTGAGGGGTATCCAGAATTCACCTTCCATCTCGAGATATCGAAATGATGTAGATGATGACCATGTATTCCTCTTCACCATATCGTAACAACCTTCCCTTCCTTTGGGTACTTGACCCGATGTAAGGTAGAGGTAACGCCTTGCCCGTGTATCGAGGCGTCCAAGTAGGCAAGTAGGTGGACGGATGTCCATGACAAAGAAAGTGGAATCGAAAGTCTAGGAACCGACTTTAACAGGCGGTGAGCTCTCAATCTTGTTTGTTTAGAACCATCAACAGCTCTCACATTATGTCAGGGCTTCAAAACCAATCCTTGACATCAAGTCGGTCGGCGGTCTTGATAGGATATTAGGAGGCGAACCGATATCCACCAACACATGAGACAATGTAATGCCCTTGCATTCAACGAGAGATGTGTAAGGCTTTGTTGTGTTTTCTTCGGCGAGTCAAATCGATGTCAGAGCCTAGGCCGTTGTTGGAAGCCGGGGCTAGCGATACAAACTTCAATGATCGGTAGTAGTGTCTTGCGATGCGTGAGCATTCTTGAAACTTCACCAAGGCTTTAGCATGAGCCTCGAGCACAAAGCGAGCAAGAATGGAGATCTTGGATGAGTCATCCCAAGCTGTTCCACAACATTGTAGTCACTTTTCTTGATAATTTTGAATTTCCTCCATTTCTCATTTGGAGGTATCTTGATAACTTTCTTTGGTATACATGGAGCGGGATGAGTTCTTGGCTCTTTCCCTCTACCCGGGCTGGTTCAATAGGTGGAATGTGAGCTGGAGTCGCAATGTTTTTTGGTGGAGAGATCTCGGAGAGAACACTCTTGATTCTAGTCACCTTACTCGACCCGGCGATGTTGTAGAGTCGGGAATAGTAGTGTAAGATCCTCAATGGTGGAGGTCTTGCTTGATGCCATGATAATAAACTTCGACTCCATAGTTCCAAGGTATAGCTTTGTCGGAGGAGTATGGGCCAGTGGGAGAAGTAATGATGAGAGGTGCCACTCTAGGCACGAGGATCGGTGGAAATCCTTATTGTGTTAACATCGGCCGGTCTTACGGAAATCATCTCCCCATCCGGTTGCCTTAACATCTTCAATAGGAATCTTGTAGCTCTCAAGAACAATGTACTTCACCATGTAATCGAACTTCCCACTTGGCTACCCCAAGGTATCCCATATACATGCAGTTTCACTCATCTTGATCTTGATTTCTTAGACATGTCTTACACGATTCTCCACGGTGATGGCTTGAGAAATAGTACTTGGCGGTTATCCATCATGCTGAATCTTCTCACCAAGCACAACCATCAGGTGCGGATGGGCACCAACGACAATTCTCGGGCATCACGGATTGACACGGCTTAGACAAATTCTTCTTACTTGTCATCGGAGGAATAGTCAAGTCATCTATATTGAAAACATAAGATTTCTTGTCAATAGCATTTGCACTCTTATCGTGGTTAGGTATAGGTGCGTTGATCACATTCGGAGTCTCAACAGGAGGATCAAACTCAATCTCTTTAGCTTCAATCATGTCTTGAATCTTGTTCTTCAGAGCCCAACAATCGTCAATGTTATGTCCAGGGTTGTTGGAGTGGTAAGCACACTTAGCATTAGGATTGTATCTCGGAGAAGAAGTGTTGATGTTCTGAGGAGGATCCTCAGTGTCGACTCTGCTTTCAATATGTGTTGCAAGGCTTGCGACAATGGCATGTTGATCTTTGTAAAGCTGTCTTCGTGGGCGTGCAGTTACGTGCGTTGTCTCATGAGGTTGTCTTGATGTAGGATTGGAGATCTGTTGCCCCACAGTTGAAACGCAGTCGGTCTTGGCTCGCTTTTACGACCATACGGCATTGGCCTCTTTCTTACCACCAAAAGATCTCTTCGCGACATTTGAGGATAACTCTACGAATTTTTCGCTCTTGATTCCGACTTCAATCGTTCTCTGTCAATATCATTCGGTGAATCCGGTGAGAGTTTCAATCGGATGATTGAAGAAGGGCTGTCGGTGTTCCCATAAACATATAAACCTCTCCTATTGGATAAGGGTGGTTGAACTATGCCTGCTAGATCTCTCCATTTCTGAGCATACTCATTGAACTTCTCATCGCGACCCATAGACATGCTCTGTAGTTGCATGCGAGTGGGTGCCAGTTCAGCATTATACTCATATTGCTTATAGAAAGCATCTGTTAGGTCACTCCAGGTACGGATGTGGTCACTCTCTAGCTGATAGTACCACTCCAATTAAGTTCCGGCCAAACTCTCTTGGAAATAATGAATCCACAACTTTCTGTCATCAGTGTGGGGGTTGATCTTCTGAACATAGGACTTCAAATGCAGCTTCGGACAAGAAATGCCATCATACTTGGCAAAAGTAGGAACCTTAAACTTATGAGGAATCACCACACCAGGAACAAGACTCAGATCATCAAAATTCAGCCCTGACATCTTCAGATTTTCCACAGCATTCAGACGGTCTTCAAGTCGCTTGTATTTGTCATCCTCATAAGAGTACTGATCATTCTCATAGTCTTCTTCCTTCTTTTCAGGCTCACGCTGGTCTTCTTCGTTGCCCTTGACACTTCCCTCAGTTTTGACACTTCCTTCTGAGAACTCTATCCGGCTGACCACCTTTGGACCCCTTTGTGACGTCTTCCCATGTTGAGAACACCAATGACCCTCTTCTTCTAGTTAATGAGCTTCTTCAGATCTTCTTGGCCTTGGATCAAGCTGGTGAACATCTCCTGGAACTGAGCATTCTGAGCCTGAAGATCTTTGACAGTTTGTTCAAGAGCCATTTCTGCTAAAATAAATAGCGAGAAAATGAGAAAACCAATCTTCAATGTACCTGTTATGAAATGTTATGCCATGAGATGCAATGTTTATGCAATGTAATGCAATGTTTTCAAGGACCTTCGGAACTTAAATTTGTTAAACCAACATGAACAAACATTTATTAGTTCTCTTTTTATTCTTTTTCTTTTTAAGTACAAAAGATAGCTTGGAAAAATAAAAGAACAACAATCCTAAAGCTCTAAGTCTCCCATGGGCGCTTCCTCTTGGTGTTGAAGTAGGCGTTGATGTTTCGCTCCTCGTGAAGTAGCTTTGTCAACTCTAGTACCTTCTTCGCTTGCAACAACTTGAGCTTGAGCGTATCCCTTTCTTCTTTTAGTTGAATCCGGGATCTCTTCAAGTCTTCAAAATTAGTAGGCATGTCGGGATGGAGAACGATATAAGGTCGTCACCTATAGCAGAGTTCCATAATTCTTGGTAGAATAAGGTGAATGGCATCATGAGGTTTGAGCTCGAGCTCACACCCATTTGAGGGGTTCCCAAGGAATGGAGTTTGGTGCCCCAAAGTCTTGGTATCAGTCTTCTTTACCATGCCCAGTGTATGAACCTTCGTCGGTAATTCGGAGATCGTGGTTGTAGTCGAACACAATATCTTGGAGAAGCATATCATGAGGAGCATCTCTTGAGCATAACCAAGCGGCGTAGAGCTAGAGAAGGGTTGTAAGTGATACCTCCCCTTATGCCAAGGTGGTACATTGAGAATTCTCCTGGCGCTCGATGAATGTAAGTCCTTTTGAGAGAAAAGGCACCAGCGGATATCTGAATGGGAGAGTGACATTAACCTTTGAGACCCTTCTTTCTTTGTTAGTTCTTCAATCTTGATGGAGGAAGGTGAAATAAACCACAGGAAAATAGCGGTATACAACACATGAGAGTTCCTTGTCTTTTGATAGTACGAGTGTGGAGAGAATGTAGAATGTCTCCAAGTAAGGTAGTCACATGATTATGAGCGAGGAATATCTTGATGGTGTTCACGTCTATGAATTGATCCGAGTTAGGAAATAGAACCAAACCATAGATTAGCAAGGCCAAGATGTCTTTGAATTCATGGAAACTCATAGCTTTAAGGAATTCTCGGGATTTCTTTATCAGGAATTTGGCAAGTAAACCCTTAACTCCACTTCTTGTTTCCCAATTGGCTTCAATGTCTGAGCGCTTTAGATGTAGTGCTGATGCAATGTCTTCGTACCTAGGAACCTTTTCTAGACCGGTGAATGGTATTTGATCAAGAATAGGTATCCCAAGCTTGAGAACTCTTCAAAGGTAGGAACAAGCGATAATGGAAATGTAAAGCAATGGTGTTTCGGATCGAATGGAATAGGGCGTGCATCATATCTTCTTCAAACCGGATAACCAAATCAAGCGAGATAACCATGAACTAGGCATGATGAAACTAATTCTTTATGAGAAGGTATACTCATGAAGTTGATTCGGATAGAAGCCATAATCCTACAAAACAAAAGATAAATCCCTAGGTCCTTGAAATAGTTAGAAATGATATGCAATGCGATGATGTCATGATGTCATGTTTAACAACACAAACAATTCACCAATAGCCCTAGGTTTAAGGCTTGCATGAGGTATAAGTGTTTACCCTACCAAAAGTTTAAGTTGGTTCATCTGTCCTATAATAGTAACAGGGTTCTAGGAATCTCATATCATTGATCTTTCTAGTAGGTGTTTATTTCAATCGACTACCAAGTGGTTGATCGAAAATATCCTAAAAGTCGATCTTAATGGTAGCATCAGTATCAACCAACCTCGGTCTTCACCAAAGTCGGCCATCTCACTACCTTCTAATGGCCAAGATGAGGTCAATTAAGGTTCTAAAAGTTGAGTTAGTCTTGATGACACGAGAAGCTAAATACTATCCTCAACTTGGAAATGAAGTGTCGGGACATCAAAGTGTCACACTAACGTATCCATCATGTTGACCGTTTCGGTATCCTCTAGCATGACGATCTATTGCTACCTAAGGAAACACGGATCGGGTGTAGGATCCCCAATTATAATACCCAAGCAACCCTTAAAAGTAAAGCATACAAATCAAGCGAAGCGATAAAGTGATCTAAAATCCCTAAGGTATTCTCTCTTTAGGGTGTCTCCCGTGATCATGATTCGTGTCTGGTGAGCTGACTTTGAAATTTGTTTTGCTTTTTATCGCAAATATGCGGATAGCAAGAATGCACCGACTTTTCTTTTATCAATTAAGGGAAGGTGAAAAGAGCGGAAAAGACCTTCGTTAGATTTACGAGTAAGGGAGAAGGTTATGAAAAGGAAGGTATTAGCACCCTTTCCATCCGTAGTTTTCTCGGGCTCTTAGTTGCTTCTAGCTCATTTTTAAAAGTGCTTTACATGTGTTTGAAAAAATGTTTTGAAAAGGCATTTCGCTTTGACTTTGTAATGATTCATGTAGGAATGTATACAAAGTGTTCGGAAATGTTTCGTTTTTGAAAAGAGTTTGAACTTTGACAAAAGTGTGTGGTGTGAAAAGTATTTTGTTTGAGCAAGCAACTAAAAGTCTTATTACCTACTCAGAATGGTCATTTTCTCGTTGTTTTCGTTTCCTTTAGAATAGTTCCATCCATACCATTAGTTGGTAGGTAACCCTATTCATTGGATGTAAAAGGGACATTCGAAGGGACATCGGATTGTCATAGAAGGCAACTTATAGGGAGTATCCTAGCACATTCGAAGGGACGATCATCACTTTTCAAAGGCAACAATCGAGGGCGAGATCATGTTTTAAATGGCGACATCATTGGGTCTATGATCTTTGTATCGAAGGACTATGATGATATGTTTTGTAACAGCGGTGCTAGGATACCTCTACGCTCGAGGACTTTACCATTTAATCGAAGGCAACGAGAGAATTACTAAAGGTGCATGTGTGAAAAGAGTGTGTTGAATTCAGATATATTATCTTTGAATTTAGAAGTGATCTATGTTGTTTTTATCTTGCCATACACGCCTAGTTACTAGCAGTTTATAGGGTGCGGAAAATACATTGCGGAAAGTAAAGTGCGGAAGATAAAAGTCCTACTCTATTACATGGCTTTGGGGCAGTTATATAATAGGAGTGTGGAAAGTAAAATTCCTAATTAATCTATTACATCCCATAGGCAGTTACATAAAATTGAAAAGAAAAGCGAGAAAGATAGTCCGAAACGTTACAACCTGTGAGCAGATACATGATAGGAAAATATGAGAAATTCGCATAAGAGAAAAAAGGTTAGTAAAAAATAATGTTTTTGGATGAGGAAAAAGACTTTAGATTAGTAATGACAATTAGATGATAGAATAATTTTTTGGGAATTTTCTGGATCGATTTTGATAATTAAAAGCAATTAAAAGTCAATTTAATGGTTAATTAACAATTAATTAAAATATGCATGCAAAAATATTAATTTTAATGTCAAAAATTAAATAAACATTTTTCTGATTAAAATGCAAAAGGAAAATATTTTTGGTGATTTTTAAATGCATGAGAAAAATATTTAAAGATTAATTAAATTGAAGGAAAAATATTAAAAAGAAAAATAGAAAACATGTTACTTATGGAAAAGTGATAAAAAGAAATTGCCAGGGCCAAGGATCGAACTCGTGCCCTCCTGGAGAAATCAACCAATGTGTTGCCAACTGAGCCAAGGTGTCTTGGTGTTTGTAATCTGCAAACAATTGGTTAAGAACAAAAAACGTGTCTTATTTTGGAATTTCAAACACATTTAAACGCGTGGGACCCAGGTTGTAACATAAGAGCGAATCAGAGAGAGCCATAACGCCATGCCGACCTTCGCGGTCTCGAGTTGATCAGCAGCCGGGCCCTAGCTTGATCGTCTTCTCCGGCGAGTTCATTCCTCAAACCTGCAAAACAGCCAAAATAAAAAAGCAAAGGGATGCCCTACCCCCCTAAATCTACCATGGCGAACACGATGGTGGTGTCCGTTTGGACTAAAGCGGCTGTATCAACGGTTGAAGCTCCTCGATTTTGAAACCATAACTATGGCATAGCGATTTGGGCGTTCAACCTCATGAGCGATGGCGGATCACATCTATGATACCTCATGATCATGTTAAAATGGTTAGTTTCAATTAAAACACGAGAATAATAAAACACGAATTCAAGAAAAATGAATATGTATGTTCATGTATGTACGATTGGGCATGTTTAACCATGGTTCTTGATGTATACTTACTCAATCTTACCTCAGGAACACAATGGAATGATTGAGAGTGGTGGAAGTGGCTTGGAAAAGCAAATTCGATTTTGCCAACTTTGTGAAAAATTTGAGAATTTTAGGGTTGCTTCAAGAGGCTAGGGTTTCGTCCTTGGTCTTTGTGAATGCAATAGGTATTTATAGAGCAAGAGGTTGGAGCAAAAAGAATGAAAAAAGATATGCTCTTGAATGCAAAATATTTTCTCTTTCAATTTTGATCAAATCTTTCCAAAATTTAATTTCCTCTTCCTTGCATGAGCTAGCACGAATTTGGCATGTATTGTGGGCTTCCTTGGTCCTCAAGTTTGATAAAAATCAAACCCAGCTCAAATTATACCTTGTTTTCATATTTTATTTATTTTAAATTTGAATTAAATGCTTTTAAATTCAAAAATAAATCAAAAAAATTGAAAGTGGTCGTGGCAAGGCATCAAGAGGTCTTGAATAATATTATGATCAAGTTTGGATCATAAAATTATAGGCCCATTTGGAAAAAAATGGATTTTGTCAAATATTTTCCTTTGTGCAATTCTTCAAAAATGCCCAACTTGTGCAAGGTGTATCTTGCTCAATTTTTAACATTTTTGGGTGTTCTTGGACTTTTTATAAAGCTCTAGATGTCCTATAAACAACCTCTTGTGTTTCATCTCAATTGGAGTTTCCATGCTCAATAACACTTCTTTACAAAAAGTTGACTTTTTGTTGATTTTGAAAAGGACCTGTAATGTTTTGATCCATATCTTCAAAATGAAGCATTTTCTGACCATGCTTGTGAGACATGAAGTTGTAGAGAATTGAATTCTATTCAAAATGATAGGTGGTGGAAATTTTTTTGATAAAGTATGAGAAAGTTATGCTCAGACAAAGTTCAGTGGAGTTTTCCTCAAGAAACCCTAATTTAGAAAGTTTGACTTTGATCAAATCTTGAGTTTTCTTGATGAATCATGATCAACCCTTGATAAAATGATGAATGTCACTTCAAAATATGGATGTTGACCAAAAATCATGAAGTTTGACTGTATGTTGACCACGATTGACTTTTTGTCAATACAAGCGATTTTCAACCATCGAGTAATTATGCGAAACTTGACATAAGGCTTGAAACTTGACATGGAGATTCTTTGAAGCATATGAGGAGGCATGATGATCATTGTAGATGTTGGAGACCACCTTGATCTGAGGATTTCCAAAACCCTAGTTTGGGTTGATTACCTAGGAGAGGGTTTGTCTGATCAACCCTTGAGGAATCCTTGAGTATGGATGTATGGAATGTCTTGAGAAGTAAGAGGGAAAATTTTGGGGTATGACACTGGGACTTGGCAATCATATCTTCAACGTAGACTTCAATCTCTCTATGCATCATATCATGAAAGAGAGTAACCATAGCCGTTGATACGTTGCCCTGACGTTCTTTAAACCAAAAGGCATCACTTTGTAGCAGAATGTTCCCCACGGTGTAATGAAAGTAGTTTTCTCCATATCATTCGGCGCCATCTTAATCTGGTTGTAGCCAGAGAAACCATCCATGAAGGAGAATACTTTAGCTTGAGCAATATTATCGACCAAAATATCGATGTGCGGGAGAGGGAAATCATCTTTAGGGCTGGCTTTGTTCAGATCCCTATAATCAACACACATTCTTACCTTGCCGTCTTTCTTGATGCAGCACGATGTTTGCAACCATGGGGATAAGAAACAACTTTTAAGAAACCAGCCATACATACGAACCTCTTCTTTAATTTTCCTTGACATTTACGGATGTGTTCTGAAGCTACATTTTACCGTGGGCAGCCTTCTTTGAGGAGTAATAGTACTGCGATGTCGATTATCTAACCGGGCATATCTTCATAAGACCAAGCGAAGATGTCCGCGTATTCATGAAACATTTCGACTAGATTTTGCTTAACTCCATCTTCAATCTGCCCGATCTTGACCTCCTTTCGAGCATCCTCGGTTCCCAGTTGATCACTTCTAGAGTCTCTTTGCAAATTGGATAACCTTTTCTTCTTGCCTGACATCACAGCTAATTCTTGAGTAATTCAAAGTCCTCTTGGTTCCTTCTTGACTTGATAAATTGGTTTGTCAAAGTTATAATGAACCGGCGGAATAAATCATCGATAAAATTCGGGATCAACAAAGGATCGCATCTACATGGTTGGTAATTTTATTTTTATTATTTTTTTATTTTTAGATTGAAAAGAGAAAAAAACAAAAATTTTATATAAAAAGAAAGAAATGATTATAAAACAAAATTTTATATCGTCACCTTTTAAAGATTAAATGAAGAAAAGCAAAGAGCGAAATATTTGAATGCAAAAAGGACGTCCTTTATTAATGATAAACTTGAAAGTTAAAAACATTGTGGCCTGACATGATCACTCGTCTTGGGCATAACGTAGGAATTATGGCATGACATAAAAACCAAAAAATAACTCTTCAAAACGAGTGACCACAACAACGTCTTCAACGAACCAATTTGAGAGCTCACATCCTGGAACAGTTGGGTAGATCCACTTGTCCACATCACAACCACCGTCGGCTTCACCATCAATCGCATCAACATCTTCAATCTGGACTCCACCTTTGACAAACTTGACGGGAGGAGACACTCCTTTGCTCATTGAGGCGGAGACTGGGACCTTCATTCCGGGAGCAAAACCCAAACCCCTCTTATCTGTTTGAGTAGGAAGCTCTAGCACTCTACCCCAACCTTCAGGATGTCCGCACTCAACAACAGCCTGAGCTTGCTTATAGGATGCCATGGAGACTTCCAACTTCTCACCCTTTTACAAAGGGATCTTATCGACTGATACTGTTTCAAAAGCCTGGCACGGAGTTTCATGGATCTCTCCTTCAATTTCAACATATCGAAAGTTTCTCAGATGACTGACGATATAATCCTCTTCACCATAAATGGTGACCACCTTCCCATTAATCAGGAATTTCAACTTTTGGTGCAAGGTAGATGTCACAGCGCCCCGTGAATCAAGGGCGTCAAGCAAGCAACGATGGGAGGATTGATATCCATGACGAAAAAAGTTGCATCAAAAACATGCGGGCCTATCTTAATAGGCAGATGCACCTCGCCAAACACATACCTCTTTTGTGACACCCCAATTTAATTCAAATGTTAGATAATTAGGAATTTAATTATTTAATTAATTAAAGGCTTGATTATTTATATTTTTGGATTTAATTTGATTATTTAATTAAAAAGAAGAGTTGGTGGTATGAGGAGTAAGTAGAGGGTGTGAGTGGTAAAGTATTCTACCTTACTAGTTACTAATTATTTATTTTATTGGAATAAATAAAAGGAGTATTAAAAGAATTATAAAAAGGAAAAGAAGGAAAGAAGGTCTTTTTGGAAAAATTATTTCACGTAGAATTGGAGAAGAGAAGAGAGGAAAAAGCCAGCAGAAATCGAAGATCATCGCGAGGTAAGGTGTGATTTCATTCAATTTTAATGCCTTATGGGTTTTGGGAATCAACGGATGATTGGGTATGTTAGGAAGTTTGATTTAGGTGATTATAGGTTTGTAGGAATTAAACCTATTTGTGTCGGATTATGATGAAATAATGTTGTTTCTTTATTATAATGGTGTAAAATGGATGTATTTTAGTGTTCCTCATATTGCAATTCGTATGGGAATGTTTGGAAGTGATTTGGAATGGGTAAATGCTGTCAAAATAGCAGATTTTGATTCTGCAGGTGTCATACCCCAAAATTTTCCCTCCTACTTCTCAAGACATTTCATACATCCATGCTCAAGGATTCCTTAAGGGTTGATCAGACAAACCCTCTCCTAGACAATCAACCCAAACTAGGGTTTGGAAATTCTCAAATCCAGATGGACTTCCAACATCTCCAATGGTCATCATGCCTCCTCATATGCTTCAAAGACTCTCCATGTCAAATTTCAAGCCTCACAAGTCAAGTTTCCTCAGACAATTGCTCAGATGGTTGAAAATCAGTTGTATTGGACAAAAAGTCAATTGTGGTCAACATATAGTCAAACTTCCTGATTTTTGGTCAACATCCTCATTTTGAAGTTACATTCATCATTTTATCAAGGGTTGATCATGATTCATCAAGAAAACTCAAGATTTGCTCAAAAGTCAAACTTTCCAAATTAGGGTTTTCATGAAAAGTCAACCAAACTTTGACTGAGCATAACTTCTTCATACTTTCTCAAAAAAATTTCCACCTACTCTTTTTTTTGAAGGAAATTCAATTCTCTACAACTTCATGTCTCACAAGAATGTTCAAAAAATGGTTCATTTGGAAGGTATGGATCAAAACATTACGAGGTCCTTTTCAAAGTCAACAAAAGTCAACTTTTTGTTTTGAAGATTATTGAGCATGGAAACTCAATTGAGATGAAACTAAAGAGGTTGGTTAGAGGACACTTAGAGCTTTCTAAAAGTCCAAGAACACACAAATATGTGGAAAATTGAGCAAAATACACCATCTAGAAGTTGGGCATTTTGAACAATTGCACAAAGGAGATATTTGTCAAAATCCAATTTTTCCAAATGGGCCTATAATTTTATGATCCAAACTTGATCATAATATTATTTGTGACCTATTGATGCCTTGCCATGACCCCATTCTATTTTATTGATTTATTTTTGAATTTAAAACCATTTAATTCAAATTTAAATTATATAAAATATGAAAGTAGATATATTTTCAAAAGGGTGGATTTTTATCAAACTTGAGGTCCAAGATAGCCCATGAAACTTTCCAAATTCGTGATTGCTTGCACATGGAAGAAAATCAAATTTTCTCCAAAATTTGATTTTATTTGAAAGGAATTTATGCACATTCAATATCCAATCTTTTTCCTTCTTTTTACTCTTATGTTACACTCTATAAATCTGAAGCAAATTTGCACTGAGACAAGGAATGAAACCTAGCCCAATACAACCCTTATTTTGCCAAATTTTTTCTCAAAGTTGTGAAATTGAATTTTACTTTGCAGCCACTTCAATCTCTCTCAACCATCCAAAGCGTGTTCACGAGGTAATTTAGGTGAGTATGCATCATTGTTCATATAAGCAAGATGAAGCTACATACATTCATACATATTCAAACTTTTCTTGAAATTGCATTTTTATTATCTGCTTGTTTTAATCGATTCTTGGTTTTAATGAGTACATGAGATGCTAAGGGATGGATCTGGCAATCGTTTGTGAGCTTGCGTCGAAATCACATATTGCCATGTTTAGGGTTTAGGACGTGAACTTCAATGAAGCGCTACGGTGTTTTCAATCGAAACTAATGGCACCATTGAACTTCATGACCGTCGAATTAGGGGGTAGGGTACCTTGGAACTTTTATTTCACGTATTTTGTAGTTTTGAAATTGGTATGGTTGGAAAACGGCAAGCTAGGGCTCGTACGTCGTTGACTGGCGACTCGGCGAGGTTGGCGTGGCACAATGAAGCTCTCGATTCACTCTCATTCAACTGGACCCCACACGGTGACTTGGTTCATGACTCATGACAGCGTGCATTTAAAAACAATTGATTTTAAAATTCAAACACAAAGTGCCAGTGGCGTAGTGGTAAAGTGGCAAGGAAAGATGCTCCATGGTCTTGGGTTCGAATCGTTAGGACAAATGTTTTCTCTTTTTGCAAAAGTAACTATTTTCATGTTTTTCTTATTTTATTTTCTTTAATATTTTCATTCATTTATTTTATCTTTAATAATTTTTATCATGCATTTAAAAACACCAAAAATATTTATTTTTGCACAATTGTCGAAAAATACTTATTTAATTTTAAAATTAAAATTATTATTTTTCATGCATATTGAATTTAATTGCAAATTAATCATTTAAATAGCTTTTAATTGTTTTTAAATTATCAAATTAACTCCAAAAATTCCCAAAAAATTATTTTATCATATTAATGTCATTATTAGCATAAAAACATTTTCTCATTCAAAAATGCTTATTTTTACTAACATTTTCTTCTTATGCAATTTTCTTACGTTTTCCGATTTTTTCATCAGTTCGTAGGTTATACCGTTTCGGACAATTTTTATTGCGTTTCTTTTCAAATTATGTAATTGCCTATGGGATGTAATAGTTTAATTAGGACTTTTATTTTCCACACTTTCAATTATGTATCTTCCCCAAAGCCATGTAATAATGTAGGATTTATCTTTCGCATCTTTACTCATGATCTAATTTCACCCTATAAGCTGCTAGTAACTAGGCGTGTATGGCAAGATAAAATTGAACATAGATCACTCATAATTTCAAGATAACACATCTGAATTTGACACACTCTTTCACATGCACCCCTAGGGTAAATTCTCTCGTTGCCTACAATTCAAATGGTCATATCCTCGAGCGTAGAGGTATTCTAACACAGTTGCCTTCAAAATAAATCATCATAGTCCCGATACAAAGATCATAAGACCCACGAGTCGCCTACGAATACATGATCTTGACCCTCGATTGTCCTCACGAAAAATGATGATAGTCCCGAATGTGCTAGGATACTTCCTACAAGTTGCTTTCTATGACCATCGATGTCCCCGAATGTCCGCTTACATCCAGAATAGGGTTGCCTACCAACTAATGGTATGGATAGCACTATTCTAAAGGAAAATAAAATAACACAGCGACCAATTACGAGTAGGTAATAAGACTTTTAGTTGCTTCCTCTATCAAAATACTTTACACCTCACTTTTGTCAAAGTTCAAACTCTTTTCAAAATCAAAACATTTCGAACACTTTGTATACATTCCTACATGAATCATTACAAAGTCAAAGCGAAATGCCTTTTCAAAACATTTTTGTCAAACACACGAAAGCACAATTTTAAAGTGATCTAAGAGCAACTAAGAGCCGTAGATAACTACGGATGAAAAGGGTGCTAATACCTTCCCTTTTATAACCTTCTCCCTTACTCGAGAATCTAACGAGGTCTTTTCTGTTCTTTTCACCTTCCCTTAATTGGATAAAAGAAAAGTCGGTGGCGACTCTTGCTATCGCATATTTGCGATACAAAACTCTCAAAGTCGAGTTCACCGTATTCTGAGCTGGCGACTTCTGTAGGAAACACCTAAAGAAGAATGCCTTAGGTTTCTAGATCATTTTCTTGTTTCTTTTGATTTGTATGCTTTACTTTTAAGGGTTGCTTGGGTATTATATTTGTGGGGATCCTACACGGATCCGGGTTCCTTTAGGTAAGTAGCTATAAATCGTCGCGACCGTTAGGCGTATATCGAAGCGGTCAACATGATGGCTATGTTAGTGTGACACTTTGGATGTCTGATACTCTTCATTTCCAAGTTGAGGATAGTATTTGGCTTGCGTGGTGTCATCAAGCACTAACTAAACTTTTAGAACCTTAATTGACCCATCTTGGCCATTAGAAGGTAGTGAGATGACCGGCTTTGAGTGAGACTAAGGTTGGTCGATACTCGATGCTACGCTCATTAAGATCGGACTTTTGGGATATTTTCGATTGACCACTTGGTAGTCGTATTGAAATAAGCGCCTGAGAAAGATCAATGATATGAGATTCCTAGAACCGGTTACTTTTATAGGACGGGATGAACCAACTCAAACTTTTGGTGGGGTAATCACCTATACCTCTTGCAAGCCTTAAACCTAGGCTCATTGTGTGAATTGTTTGTGTGTGCTAAACATGACATCATGACATCATTGCATTGCATATCATTTCTAACTATTTCAAGGACCTAGAGTTTATCTTTGCTCTGTTTGTAGGGATTATGGCTTCTAGAAAGACTATCAGAATCAACTTCATGGGTATACCTTCTCGACTCAAAAATTGGTTTGAGAAATTCCGATCATGCTCGGTTCATCAAAGACATGGTTATCGCTTGATTTGGTTATCTCGGTTTGAAGAAGATATGATGCATGTCTATTCGATTCTTTGATCGAAACACCATTGATTTACATTCCAGTTATCGAGTTGGTTCCTACCTTGGAAGAGTTCTCTAAGCTACTTGGGATACCTATTCTTGACCAAATGCCATTCACGGTCTAGAAAAGGTTCTTAGGTGCAGACATCACTTTACACCTAAAGCGCTCGGACATTGAAGCCAATTGGGAAACTAGAAGCGGAGTTAAGGGTTTACTTGCTAAGTTCACGATAAAAGCGAGAGTTCCTCAAAGTTATGAGTTTCCATGCATTTGAAGACATTGTGGCCTTGCTAATCTATGGTTTGGTTCTATTTCCTAACTCGGATCAATTCATAGATGTCAATGCCATCAAGTTGTTTCTTACCCTTGATCCGTGCCTACCTTACTTGGAGATATCCTACATTCTCTCCACCCGTACTATCAAAAGACAAGGAACTCTCATGTGTTGTATCCGTTACTTTCCGGTGGTTTATTTAGCACCTTCCTCCATCGATTTTGAAGAGCGAACAAAGGTTGAGATGGTCTCAAGGCTAATGTCACCTCTCATTCAAATATCCGTTGGAGTCTTTTCTCTCAAAAGGACTTCATATTCATTGGCGTTGTGGAGAATTCTCAATGTACCACTACTTGGTATAAGGGAGGTATTACTTACAACCCTTCTCTAGCTCTCGTCGGTTTGGTTTCTTTGGAAGAGATGGTCCTCATGATATGCTTCTCAAGATATTGTGTTCGACTCAACCACGATCTCGAGTGCAAGCGAAGAGTTCATACAGGGCATGGTAAAGAAGGCGATACCAAGACTTTGGGACACCAAAACTCCATTCCTTGGGAACCTTACCTCAAATGGGTGAGAGCTCGAGCTCAAAACCTCATGATGCCATTCACGCCTATTTTACCGTAATTATGGAACACTTTGCTATAGGTGGCGTACCTATCTTATTCTCCATCGACATGCCCTCTGATTTTGAAGACTTGAAGAGATCTGGATTCAACTCAAAGAAGAAAGGGATACATTGAAGCTCGATTACTACTGCGAGAAGAAAGTGCTAGAGTTGACCAAGCTACTTCACGAGGAGCGAAACATCAACCTACCTCGGCACCAAGAGCGCCCATGGGAGACTTAGAGCTTTAGGATTTTTATGCTTTTCTTTTATTGTTTTGAACTATCTTTTGTACTTAAAAGAAAATTATAAAGAGAACTAATAAATGTTTGTTCGTGCTTGTTTAACAAATTTAAATTCCTAAGGTCCTTGAAAACATTGCATTGCATCTGCATAAACATTGCATATCATGGCATAACATCTCATAAGTACATTGAAGATTGGTTTTCTCATTCTCTAGCTATTTATTTTAGCGAAATGGCTCTTGAGCAATACATCAAGATCTCCGACTCGAGAATGCTCGGTTCCAACGGATGTTCACTAGCTTGGTCCAAGGCCAAGAAGATCTGAAGAAGCTCATCAGAAGAAGAAGGTCGTTGATGTTCTCAACATGGTGAAACGTTACAAGGTGGTCCTAAAGTGGTCGATCGGATAGAGCTCTCGGAAGGAAGTGTCAAGAATGAGGGTGTCAAGGGAATGAAGAAGGCAATGGCGTGAGAGAAAGAAAGAGAAGATCACTCGACTATAGCGATACTACGATGAAGATGACAAGTACAAGCAACTTGAAGACCGTCTGAATCTTTGTGGAAAACGAAGATGTCGGGCTGAATTTTGATGATCTGAGTCTTGTCCACAGTGTGGTGATTCCTCCAGTTCAAAGTTCCACTTTTGCCAAATATGATGGCATTTCTTGTCCAAAGCTGCATTTAAAGTCCTATGTCGAAGATCAACCCCACACTAATGATAGAAAGTTGTGGATGCTTTATTTTCAAGAGGTTTGTCGGAACTCAATTGGAGTGGTATTATCGACTAGAGAATGACCGTATCCGTACTTGGAGTGACTTAGCAAATGCTTTCTGAGACAGTATAGTACAATCTTTGAATTGACACCCCTCGTATGCAACTCTGAGCATGTCTATGGGTCGTGATGAGAAGTTCAAAGAATATGCTCGAAATGGAGATCTAGCGGTGAGTTCAACCACCCTTGTCCAATAGGGAGTTGGTTGATATGTTCATAGAACAACTGACAGACCCGTTCTTCAATCATCGATTGGAAACTCTTGAGGATTCACCGTGATATTGAGGAGGCGTATTGAAGCTGGTATCAAGTGGGGAAGATTCATGTAGAGACATCTTGAATCTTTGCGAAGAGATCTTTTGGTGGTAAGAAAAGAAGCCAATGATGTGTATGGTCGAGAAAAGCCGAGCCAAGACCGATCGCTTAATTTGTAGAAGCCGTTGTGATCTCGACCCTACATCAACCAACCTCGGTGAGACAAGCGTAGCAGCGCCAGCGCGAAGGCGGTTTACAAAGATCAACATGCCATTGTCCAAGCCTTGCAACACATGTTGAAAGCGGTGATTACTTTGAAGGATCCTCCTCGAGTGTCAACACTTCCTCTCGAGATAAAATCCTAATGCTAAGTGTGCTTACCACTCCAATAGCCAGGACACGACAACAAGTTGGGCTCACGAAGAACAAGATCAAGATATGATTGAAGCTAAGTAGATTGAGTTTGATCCTCCTGTTGAGACTCGAGATGTGATCAACGCCCCTATGCCTAACCATGACAAAAGTTCCAATGCTGTTGGTGAAGATACTTATGTATTCAACATAGATGACTTGACTATTCCTCTGATGTCTGTTAAGAAGAATTTGTTGCAAGCCGATGTCAACCGAGGATGCCTAGAGAATTTTCGTTGGTGCCCATATGCACTTGATGGTTGTGCTTGGTTGAGAAGCGTGTTCGATGCATGATGGATAACCGTGAAATACTATTCCACGAAACCACTGTGGAGAGCATGTGAAGACATGTCTAAGAAGTTGAAGATCGAAGATGTGAATGAAGCTATCATCGCATGGGTTACCTTGGGAAGCAAGTGGAAAGTATGATTACATGGTGAAGTACTTGTTCAGCTACTAAAATTCCTATTGAAGATGTTAAGGTGACGGATGGGGTGATGATTTCCCGAGAAGACTATCTTGGCGTTAACACAATAAGGATTTCCTCTATGATTGCCAAGGTGGCACCTCTCATTATTACTTCTCAAGGCGGTTCCATATTCCTCCAGACAAGGCTATTCCTTGGAATTATGGGTGATGTTTACTATCATGGCGTCAAGCAAGACCCTCGACCATTGAAGAACTTACGGTGAAGCTACCATTCTTGACATTGACAACATCACGGATCAAGTAAGGTGACGAGCAGGAAGGAGTATTCTCTCCGAATATCTCTCCTCAAAAGACACTGCGACTCGGCTCGCATTCGGCCTATTCAATCCATTCCCAAGCTAGAGGAAAGAACGATGACTCATCACCTTTCGGCCGAAGTACCAAAAATTCTTGAAGATACCTCAAACAAGAAATGGAGAAATTGAAGATTATCAAGAAGAGTGACTACAATGTTGTGGACGATTAGGACAGACTCGTCAAGATATCCATACTTGCTACTCTCTTGTGCTCGAGGCCCATACTAATACCTTGGTGAATTTACGAAGAATGCTCACGTCATGAACACTATTGACCGTTTGAAGTTTGTATTGCTAGCTACTTGCGCCAACAACGGCCTAGGTTTCTCGATCTTGATTTGACTCTCTAGGAAGGAAACACAACAAAGCCTTGCACATCTCCGTTGAATGCAAGGCCCAACATTATCTCATGTTTTGGTAGATACAGTTACGCTCGAATATCCTCCACAGCTTTTGATTGACTTGATGTTGAAGGGTTGGTTTTGAAACCAGTGACATTATTGTGAGGCTTTGATGGTTCTAAGCGAAGCAGTGCTTGGAAACTCACTACTGTTAAGTCGGTTCCGGACTTTTGACTCCACTTTCTTTGTCATGGACATCCGTCCGACCTATTCTTACCTCCTTGGGCCCTTGGATACATAAATGGCCTACCTTACCACAGCAAGTACCGGTGAGAGGAAGGTTATTACATTATGTGGTGAAAAAATATAGTCGTCATCTGATATTCCGATACCTCGAGTGGAAATTCTTTGAGACTCCTGTCAAATTTGAAACAATCCCAGTCATACACATTGACTCTTACATCCTCCCAATTACATAAGTTCCGCCTAGGATGGCCTCATTGAAAGATGTTAACGCAATTGAAGAAAGTAGTACTATTTGGGGACAACTCCACGATCTTCCTTTCCAAATCGAAAAACGAGTTTAGGCTTCACCATCAATCGAAAGATGATACGCCCATAACGTCGGCCACTTCCTTTCGCATCATCAGTGGAATCCATGCTATAGGCAACAACAACCGACATCAACAAGTGGATCTTCGACTCGGACAATGGGCTTAATTGGAAGACCGAAGCGTCATACCAATCTCCTTTAGCGAGGTAATTGCTCTTGTTTTGTTTTGCTTTTCGTATATTTTTGAACAATAAACTCTAAAGCCTAATGCCTTGCGGGGCATCATGGCTCGTTGTGAGGTTATTATCATCATTTGCATATTTTCATTCAATAAAATCGTTGGACTTTTGCATTCAATTGTTGCTTTCTTTCTTTTACTTTATCACCCCTTCAAAAAGCTATGTGTTTCTTACACACACCCACGTGATACAACTGAGAATCACTCAGAATCTCGTTGATACTTGCTATCTTATTGCTAAATATGACCCGATAATCCGATCTACCAAATCGAAGATGAAGGTGAGAAGATTGTGAAGTGCCGGAGAACTTATCATTGCTACAAGAAGAGCAGTTATCTGACCACCACGAAGAGCAAGTTGAGGTTGTGAATTTGGAGTCGGTGAAAACAGAAAAGAGATCAAGATAGGAATGGTCTTGAGAGCAGGAGTCAAGGAAAGATTGGTCCGGATCTACGAGACTATATTGAGGTTTTGCTTGGTCATACAAAGACATGCAGTTTGGACATTGACATCGTGGTACACGATTCCGACAAAAGAAGGTTTCTCGGTGAAACGAAGGTTAAATCGCATGCGTCTGAGATGTCGAGAGAAGATCAAAATTGAAGTTATGAAGCGATTCAATGCGAGTTTCCTAGCCGTTACTTCTTATCCTGATGGGTTGAAAATGTGGTGCACGTACCAAGAAGGATGGCAAGGTAAGTGTGTGGATTACGAAGCCCGAACAAAGCGAGTCGAAGAGCGATTTTCCCTCCCTATTGATGTTACGGTTGACAACACACGCTTTCGGCATAAGGTTTTCTCCTTCATGGATGGTTTCTCCGGTTACAATCGGATCAAAATGGCTCACGAAGACATGGAAAGACTACTTTCATTACGGTGGGCACTACGCTACAAGGTTATGTCGTTCGGATTTGAAACGCAGGCGCCCTTATTAGCGTGCTATGGTGGCGTTATTTCATTACATGATTCATCACGAGATAGAGGTCTCGTCGGCGACATGATAGCTCGATCCGCGAGTGAAGAAGAACATCTTGATCATCTCGAGTTTGACAAGTTGAAGAACAGTGAGACTTAACTAACAAGTACACCTTTGGAGTTAGATCCGGTAAACTCCTAGGGTTTGTTGTCGATGGAAAATTGAAGTTGACCCGTAAGGTTAAAGCTATTCAAGAAATGCCGCTTCCCACCGAGAAAGGAAGTCGAGGAGGTTTCTTGGGCGATTGAATTACATTGCAGATTCATTGCACATCTAACTGCTACTTGTGAGCGATTTTCAAATTCTTGAAGAAAGATCAAGTGGTAGAATGGAGCAGCGATTGCGGATCGCTTTTGACAAAATCAAGGAGTACTATAGAATCCTCGTATCCGATGCCGTCGAAGGAAGACCTCTTATCATGTACTTGGCGATGTTAGAGAACTCAATGGGGTGTGTGTTGGGGCAACATGATGAGTGCAGTCGAAAAGAGTATGCAATATACTACCTTAGCAAAAGTTTACCAATGGAAACAAGATACTCCTGACTCGAGAAAACTTCTGACGCTTTGGCTTACTGCTTTCATACTAAGGCAGTATATGTTGACTCACACTACCTTGTTGATTTCCAAGATGGATCCGATAAAATACATATTTGAGAAGCCTCTCTCGGAAGAATAACAAGATGGCAAATGATCTTGACCGAATCGACATCCGTACACTTCTCGAGCGATCAAAGGAAGTGTAGTAGCCGATCATTTAGCTCATCAAGCCGTAGATGACTATCGATCTATGCAATTAATTTCGGATGAAGATGTTTTACTAGTCGCGATTATGAAGACCGAGGCCCAGACGAAGGACACGAGCAGGATCCCGATGGACTATGGTCTTTGATGGAGCCTCGAAGCACTGGCAATGGCATTGGCGCCATCATTACATCTTCTGAGAGACATACTCCTTTCACCGCGATTATGTTTGATTGCACTAACAACATGGCGAATCACAAGCATGCATCATGGGTATTAAAGCGCTATTGACTTAGAATCAAGTTCTTACAAGTGTATGGAGACTTAGCTTTAGTGATCGATCGGTCGAAATGGTGAATGGGATACGAAGCATCCGAATCTCATTCCATATCGAGCATGTTTGAGTTTGATCCACAGCGAAGAGATTACTTTCAATCATCCACGAGAAGAGAATCGGTTAGCGGGCGCATTGGCTACTTATGTCGTCTATGTTCAAGTCGAGATGGGACACGAGGCTCCCGGATCATCATTGAAAAGTTTGCGAACGCGTATTGCTATGAGGCTTGATCTGAGAAGAGAAACCTTGGTACTACGATGTGAAGAGGTATCTTGAGACTCGGGAATATCCAGCGGGCATCATCAATGATAAGAAGTTCTTGAGAAGATTTGCATCAAATTCTTCCTCGTAGCGACATCTTATACAAAGCGCAACCACGACTTGTGCTTACTCCATTATGTCGTGGGAAAGCAATGGAGCGTATCATGGAAGAGTTACGAAGGCGTATTCGGCCAGCTCTGAGTGGTCATACCATGGCTAAGAAGATTTTGAGAGCAGGTTACTATTGGTCCACCATGGGCGATTGTCGCTTCGATCTTGTCACAAGTGCGGTTATGCGAGACAAAGTGCACGTACCTCGGTACCTACAGATGTTCTAACAGCTCCTTGGCCTTTTGCAATGTGGGGCATTGACATGATTGGAAATCAAGCCTGACTTCCAACGGACATCGTTTCATCCTTGTGGCAATTGACTATTTCACCAAGTGGGTAGAAGCGACCGTTCGCATCATTACCAAGAATGTTGTGGCTCGGTTCATCAAACATAATCTTATCATCGGTATGGCACTCACGAGAGGATTATCACGGATAACGGTTGTAATCTCAACAACAAGATGATCAAGAACTACGCACCGATTCACGATCAAGCATTACAATTCTTCTCCGTATCGGCCTAAGATGAATGGTGCGGTGGAAGCCGCCAACAAGAACATTAAGAAGATTATCTGAGAAGATAGCGGTGACTTACAAAGATTGGCATGAGATGTCACCATTTGCTCTTCATGGTTATCGCTTTCTGATCTGACGACAAGGGCAACCCCTTCTCTCTTGTATATAGTATGGGCGATCCTACCTATCGAGGTTCGAGATACCCTCGACTAGAGTCCTCCGGAGCGAGTTAGGCGAAGGCGATTGGGTCAGACTTCGCCTTGACAGTTAATTTGATTGATGAGAAGCGACTCGCGTCCATACGCCATGGATAAATCTATCGAGCGAATGATCGAGCATTCAACAAGAAGGTCAAGCAAAGTTTACCAAGTCGGTGACCTAGTAGTCAAGCATCATTCTTCCACAAGGTGATCCGGGGAAAATGGACTCCCACCTACGAGGGACCATTTGTAGTTAAAACAATATTTTCGGTGGACTATCATACTTAGCAGTGGATGGTGAAGACTTCCCACCCTATGAGCCTTGAGACATAGTCAAAAATACTACGAGAAAAGAGACCCGCTAGGTCGGTGGCCTAAACAAAAATAAGGGCATCCTAGCGAACCAAAGGGTTCGGGCAAAAGTTAAGGATATATACAAAACATGTACACGGTAAGTCGAAAACACGAAAAAGCGGCTTGGGCAAAAAGGGTATCGGTAGACTTAAAACCGAGAAAGGCGGTCTAGAGCAAAAGTTAGGGATTTAAAGCGTACGACTATGTCTCGTCCGGATCACCTTTAGACTACTATCGGCATTCAAGATTCAAATGGTGAAGATCGATCTACTCACTTTCTCTTGACGACAAGGAGATGAGATAGTTGAAATATATGAGTACTAGCATAGTTGGAACTTAACGAGATTGTTTACGCATAGCTTTTACTTTTCTTGTGTACAAACTACTTGGCCATCGCCACATTTCAAATAAATACAAGTTCTTTCTTTACAATTTTTGCTATTGTTGTGTGCATAAGGTCAACGTTTGCTTTGAATGATTATATGCATCGACAATAAAATCTATTCACAAACATGCGAAAAGTGAACATACAAAGTAATTACTACGAGCTCGAGGAATTGAGATAGCGAAAGTCACCAAGACATTCCCCATGAGAGCGTGATCCACGAAGTGTCGCTCACTACAAACCTTCCCGTGAGTATATCTTAGTCCCAGAAGTGATCCGATCAACTTAACGGATTACACGGTCTTGACAATGACATTTCATCGGCCAGTATTTATCCAATGAATATCTCTCAACAATTACCCTTTGCCCGGCATCGATATCGGACACGAAACTTGGTCGGATAGTGCATCGGAGAAACCCACATCTTTTATTCCCAATAGGAGATTTCAGCAGCTCTAGATCCTTTAACTTTCGGTCTCCCATAGCTATCAAATACTTTTCAAGCGGGATCCATGTGCAAGATCGATAGAACACATCCTAGATTATTCCCCAGCAGGGTTTATACACAAGATCCTCAGCGGCGCATCTCTCGATCTCCACCATCCTCAACAATATCGAGACTTGAAACTTGGTCAGATAGTACATCGGAGGAATCCAGGTTATCTTTCTTCTTGGGGTTTCCATTCGTTTCATCCCTAAATAGAGTCGAAATTTCCAATGAGTGTCCATCTTCTTCAAGATGGATATATTTTGAAATACCACAACATCTATCATTCATACATTACCATGAAAGTCATAATATATGCATATGTCATTCATACACATCGTCATGCATCATACTTTGCATAAGACTAACAAAATTCTATCAAAGTTTCCTTTGTTTTCAAAGCGGTGAAAATCATACGAAACAAGCAGTCTAGGATTAATGCGAAGCAGACGGAAAACTATCGAACGACCGCCCTAGTTGTCCTCCAAGCGGTCCGAGATAATGCCGAAGCAGACGGAAAACTATCGACGACCGCCCTAGTTGTCCTCCGACAAGCGATCCGAGATTAATGCGAAGCGAGACGGAAAACTATCGAGCGATCACAAGTTATCCTCGATAACGGGCATTGGATCGATACCAAAGCACAGGGGAAGTCTGTCCACATTTTTCAACTACTATCCCTCGGAGTAATCGGCATGCGGATGTATACGACTCTCTCTTATTATCCAGCGACAACTACGAGTCTAGCGTCACGACTTAGTTGCCTTGGATGGCATCTTAAGCCCATCTCAGGCTACTTGTCAACATTTCTCCACTTCCAGAATGCTGCATATTTGGTTAAAAAACCAATACAAACCAATAACTTCATTCAAAGATGAGCACGAAGTTAACGTACGACTCCCTCCGGGTGGCATCCTAAGCCCACCCCCAGGCTCCCTTCATTTCCAGAAATGTCTACAAAGCCTAGCGTACGGCTCACTCCCCAGCATCGATCTTTCTAGATGGCATCTTAAGCCCATCTCCGACAGCCTCCTATTCAGACAACAATCTCGAGTCTAGCGTATGACTCATTCCCCAACGAAGTCTCCAACTTCTCCCAAATGGCATCTGTAAGCCCATTCCCGCATCATCAACCAACAGTGAGTGCAAATTTTCAGGTGTACTCGAGTGTTCAATCATCTTCTACCTCCAGGTCACGAAAGGCGAACATGCCAATCTAACTCTTCGGTACAAGAAGATTGAGCAGGGCATTGTCATACCCAAAATTTGCCCTCTACTTCTCAAGACATTTCATACATCCATGCTCGAGATTCCTCGAGGTTGATCGAACAAACCCTCTCTAGACAATCAACCAAACTAGGGTTTGGCAATTCTCGATCGGATGGACTTCAACTTCTCCAATGGTCATCATGCCTCCTCATATGCTTCAAAGACTCTCCATGTCAAATTTCAAGCCTCCGAAGTCAAGTTTCCTCAGACGATTGCTCGGATGGTTGAAAAATAGTTGTATTGGACAAAAGTCAAGCATGGTCAACATACGATCAAACTTCACGATTTTTGGTCAACATCCTCATTTTGAAGTTACATTCATAATTTGATCAAGGGTTGATCATGATTCATCAATAAAACTCAAGATTTGCTCGAAAGTCAAACTTTCCAAATTAGGGTTTTTAGTGAAAATCAACCAAACTTTGGTGAGCATAACTTCTTCATACTTTCTCGAAATTTTTCCACCACATCTTGTTTTGAAGGAAATTCAATTCTCTACAACTTCATGTCTCACAAGAATGTTCAATAAATGGTTCATTTGGAAGGTATGGATCAAAATATTACAGGCCCTTTTCAAAGTCAACAAAAAGTCAACTTTTTGTTTTGAAGATTTATTGAGCATGGAAACTCCAATTGAGATGAAACCAAAGAGGTTGGTTAGAGGACACTTATAGATTTCTAAAAGTCAAGAACACACAAATATGTGGAAAATTGAGCAAAATACACCATCTAGAAGTTGGGCATTTTGAGCAATTGCACAAAAGTAGATATTTGTCAAAATCCATTTTTCCAAATGGGCTTATAATTTTATGATCCAAACTTGATCATAATATTATTTGTGACCTATTGATGCCTTGCCATGACCACATTCTATTTTATTGATTTATTTTGAATTTAAAACCATTTAATTCAAATTTAAATTATATAAAATATGAAAGTAAGATATATTTTCAAAAGGGTGGATTTTATCAAACTTGAGGTCGGGATAGCCCATGAAACTTGCCAAATTTGATTGCTTGCACATGGAAGAAAATCAAATTTTCTCCAAAATTTGATTTTATTTGAAAAGGAATTTATTGCACATTCAATATCAATCTTTTTCCTTCTTTTTACTCTCATGTTACACTTTATAAATACCAAAAGTTGCACAAGACAAGGGACGAAACCTAGCCCCAACAACCCTTATTTTGCCAAATTTTTTCTCAAAGTTGTGAAATTGAATTTTACTTTGCACCACATTGACCTCTCTCAACCATCTAAGCGTGTTCTGAGGTAATTTAGAGTGAGTATGCATCATTGTTCATATTGAAGCTTTGAATCGAGCTACATACATTCATACATATTCAAACTTTTCTTGAAAGTGCATTTTTATTATCTGCTTGTTTTAATCGATTCTAACCGTTTTAATGAGTTCATGAGATGCTAAGGGATGGATTTGGGCAATCGTTTGTGAGCTTGCACGTCAGAATCACATATTTCCATGTTTAGGGTTTAGGGCTGAAGCTTGAGCGATGCAGTGTTTTCAATTGAAACTAATGGCACCATTGAACTCGCAGCCATCGAATTAGGGGGGTAGGGTACCTTGGAACTTTTTATTTCACGTATTTTGCAGGTTTTGAAATTGGTATGGACGGAGAAGACGACCGGAGCTAGGGCTCCGGCGTCGTTGACCTGGCTGACTCCGGCGAGGGTTGGCGTGACACAATGAAGCTCTCTGATTCGCTCTCTCATTCAACCTGGACCCCACACGGCTGACTGGGCTTGGTGTTATAATCTCATGACACGCGTGCATTTAAAAACAATTGATTTTAAAATTCAAACACAAAGTGCCTTTGTAGGCGTAGTGGTAAAAGCAAGGAAAGATGCTCTCCATGGTCCTGGGTTCGAACCTCGTTAGGACCAAATGTTTTTCTCTTTTTTGCAAAAGTAACTATTTTCATGTTTTTCTTATTTTATTTTCTTTAATATTTTCATTCATTTTATTTTATCTTTAATAATTTTTATCATGCATTTAAAAAACACCAAAAATATTTATTTTTTGCACAATTGTCAGAAAAATACTTATTTAATTTTTAAAATTAAAATTATTATTTTTCCATGCATATTTAATTTAATTGCAAATTAATCATTTAAATAGCTTTTAATTGTTTTTAAATTATCAAATTAACTCCAAAAATTCCCAAAAAATTATTTTATCATATTAATGTCATTATTAGCATAAAAACTTTTTCTCATTCAAAAATGCTTATTTTTACTAACATTTTCTTCTTATGCAATTTTCTTCCATTTTACGATTTTTCATCATTACATGAGTTATCGTTTAGACAATTTTATTGCTTTTCTTTTCAAATTATGTAATTGCCTATGGGATGTAATAGTTTAATAAGGACTTTTATTTTCCGCACTTTCAATTATGTATACTTGAAAGCCATGTAATAGCGTAGGATTTATCTTTCCGCATCTTTACTTTCATGATCTAATTTCCGCACTATAAAGCTAGTAACTAGGCGTGTATGGAAGATAAAATTGAACATAGATCACTCATAATTTCAAGATAACACATATCTGAATTTGACACACTCTTTCACACATGCACCCCAAGGGTAATTCTCTCGTTGCCTTCACAATTCAAATGGTCATGTCCCTCGAGCGTAGAGGTATTCTAGCACCGTTGCCTTCAAAACAAATCATCATAGTCCCTTGATACAAAGATCATAAGACCCACGGCGTCGCCTCTGAATACATGATCTTGACCCTCGATTGTCGCCCTCACGAAAATGATGATAGTCCCGAATGTGCTAGGATACTTCCCACGATTGCTTTCTATGACCATCGATGTCCCTTCGAATGTCCCGTATACATCGAATAGGGTTACCTACCAACTAATGGTATGGATAGCACTATTCTAAAGGAAATAAAATAACACGAATCGACCAATTACGAGTAGGTAATAAGACTTTTAGTTGCTTGCTCTATCAAAATACTTTTACACCTCACACTTTTGTCAAAGTTCAAACTCTTTTCAAAAACAAAACATTTAGAACACTTTGTATACATTCCTACACGAATCATTACAAAGTCAAAGCGAAATGCCCTTTTCAAAACATTTTGTCAAACACACGGAAAGCACAATTTTAAAGTGATGCGAGGAGCAACTAAGAGCCGTAGATAACTACGGATGAAAAGGGTGCTAATACCTTCCCTTTCATAACCTTCTCCACTACAGAATCTAATGAAGGTCTTTTCTGTTCTTTTCACCTTCCCTTAATTGGATAAAAGAAAATTCGGTGGCGACTCTTGCTATCCGCACATTTGCGATACAAAAATCTCAAAGTCGGTTCACCGTTTACAGCAGTCGTGGAACGGTTCCCGATTAGGAGCCGAGTTCCGGTGTATTTTTCAAGCGGGCATTTTTATGCGTGGGAACCGGTTCCAGTGGGGTAGGAAGGGTTCCCATACAAAATTCGAGGGCATGACTTTTCAAAAGTGGGAGCGGGTCGTACCGAGGTAGGCAAGGGTTCCTTGTATTGAATCAAAAATACTTAAACTTCAAAAATTCATATTTTCTAAACCGTAACTCCATTCGGTGTCGTTTTGGCATTATTTCTTAAATTTAAAATACTATCTTTTAAAAAGGAAAAATATTATTTTGCTAAAATTATTTTAAAAAGTCGAGCTTAGATTTTGAAAAGTGTGGATAGTTAAGGATAATGGGAAATTATTATAAATGGTGCGAGTTATCGGATGAGAACTAATGCATACAATGTTGTATTTTGATATTCATTATGATTGAATGTGATACATTGGTGATTGGCATTATGTGAACTATATTGATATCATAATCGTGAAGTGATGTTGCATGCTTTTATGATGCATGCATGAGCATTATTAATTTGGTTCATTCCATTGTGTGAAAGTGGGCTGGTGAGCCAATAGACTTACGGTTTAGAGGTAGTGAGGTTTGGATTCTTGACCCGATGGTTATGGGTGAATCATGGATTTAGTTGTCTTTCCACATGTAAGCGGGCGTTGGGTGAACTCGGTTCACGTTTGGTACCACATGCATAGAGTCTGCATTGCATATGGGATTGTAACATGCTAGGATGGTTTCTAGTGTTACAATTTCCATTGTTTGTTATATTACATGTTCATTATGTGAGATGCCTTTGTGAAATGACTACGACTATGTGTTTGGATAATGGACTAATGTATTCGATTATTCTGTTGTATTTAAAAACGTATAATGCATTTTATATTGGATAGAAATCTCACCCTTACTTTGATGATTTCAGATTTGAAGTGATTAGCTGCTTGGAATCAGTGAGGATAACTTTTAGAGCTGAGTCCTTTAGTTAAACCGTGTGTCAGTGTCGTGCTCTGGTAGATGTAACACTGGGGAAACATTTGAATTGAGATCCTTATGGATATTAATTAATAGTTTTGGTTAATGTTCGATTTGTTATCCTGGAATAATTATGAATGATGTATTCAGGATTTGTTATGTTTCATTTCCGCTGTTAAACATAACCTTAAGTATGCTTTATTTAATGATATCTTCTTTAGTGAAAGCATGACAACTATTTTTGTTAATTTTGAAATATTTAAATTGTGACGCCTCTTAATTTGTGATTAAAAACTCTGATTATTAAATTGTAAATCGCGGGTAATTAGAAGGGGTGTTACATCTTTGACCCATCAAGCCTTAACTACCAAATCACGGGTCTCGCCTGACCCCTTCATAGTCAATTTCAAGAGTAGACTTGGAAGAACATTGAGAGATGATCTGTGTCAACCCTGCAGGATAAAGTAGTTTCGCTATCTCCACAGCGTGCGGCGCTTTGTTATGCTTCCTTCCTTGAGGTAAATCAAGTCGATAAAACCGAGATCGTTACTTGCTGAAATGTTGTTCACAATGCCTCCAAACTGGTTAACAAAGATCTCTTGGGGAACAAAGGATGTCCCCAGCAACTACCTCAGAGCATTGCGGTGAGGTTCAGAATCCCTCAACAAAGCTAAAATAGAAATCTTGGTGGGCGTCTGACCGAGCTGGTCGATTATCTTGTAATCGCTCTTCCTTATATACCTCATCAGTTCTTCAACATCTTTGGTCACCTCAGGGCTTAGAACGGGTGTTGAAATCTTTGGTGTCGACTCATCTCCAATCATAATTCCTTTCCCTTTTGCTTTAGCCTTGGCCAAAGCTTCAGGACTTTTCTCAGCTAGATTGGGTGGCGAGAAGATTCGCCCACTTCGGGTAATCCGACTTTCCCCCACAATATCATGCACCGTAGGCTTATTTCTTTCAATCTTCCCTTCCTCAGACTTTCCTTTTTCAGAGATCTCCACATTCAGTTTCTTTCCGTCACGGTAGTATTCAGATCCATAATTCCATGGAATGGCCTTTTCACTAGTGTAAGGTACCGGACCAGGCAAAGTGATGATCACAGGAGGTTTCTTGGTCGGTACCGGGATCGTAACAGGAATTCTTCTAGAAATGATGGGGATGGTAACCACATCAACTTCATCTTCATTATTCTGCACATCAAACTCTTTCTAGATGAATTGAAGAATCCCTTACGTGTCGAATGAATCACGTTCTCGGTCATCACAACCTTGACTTGGATCAAACATTGTTGACCATCATTACAACCGGGAAGTCTCCTTCAACAATAATTGCTTCTTTATCCACCATAGCATTGGTCAAGCATTAACATCCGTTATCAGATTCAAACTTCCCTCTTCACAATTGCATTAACAGCGTTTCCACCATGGGGAGGTAAGGGATGCTGAATGACGTTAGGAGTAGGGGGAGGCCCAAAGTTGATTGCCTCAGTGTCAAGTAAATTCCGAACCTTGTATTTGAAAGCATAACAATTCTCAATGGAATGCCCCGATGCATTGGAGTGGTAGAGACAACGAGCGTTTGCGTTAAAATATTTCGGCAAGTTATCAGGGTCAACCTTCAGACTGCGCAATTCAATCATATTCAGGCTTTGCAAGTGAGAAAATACATCTGCATAAGACATTGGCAAAGGATCAAACTTCTTCACGGGCCTCGGTTGGTGTTGTCTAGGAGAAACATCTTGTTTTGGAACACTAGTAGGAATAGTCACAACAGCGACTTGGCGATTGAATTCCTGGCGCTTCTCTTTCCCTCTTCGTTCATATAGTGCGCTTGACTGCCTTCTTCTTCGGTAACCACCAAAAGACTTTTTGGGGCCACCACTTGATTCTTGTCGATATTAACATCAGAATCTTTCCAACTTGATCCCCATCTCAACCCTTTCACCAAACATCACCATGTCAGCGAAAGTACTGGTCAGACTGCAAGAGGCATAGTAAGGCCCATCTAGCATGTCGGTAAACATTTCCACCATCTCGCGTTCTACCATAGGGGGTTGAACTTTAGCAGCTACCTTGCGCCACCGTTGCGCGTACTCTTTGAAAGACTCAGTTTTCTTCTGGGCTAAGTTGTGCAACTGGGTTCTTGTAGGTGCCATATCAGTATTAAAGCCATAGTGTTGAACGAAGGCTTCAACCAACTATCTCCATGTTCGCACCTGCGAGTTATCAAGGCCCATATACCAATCTAGTGGTCCATTAGTCAAACTATCCTGAAAGAAATGCATCAAGAGTTTTTCATCCTTCGTATAAGCGGACATCCTTCTAAAGTAGTACCTCAGGTGAGTTTTAGGACAAGAGTTTCCCTTGTACTTTGAAAGCTCAGGGATTTTGAACTTGGGAGGAATCTTCACTCCTTGCACCAATCCCAAGTTAGACATGTCAAAACCCAAAACTCCTTGGTTTCAAAGGCTTGCATCGCTCCTCGAGCATCATGACTTCGATCGACCATTGGTTCCTCAGCATTGGAAAACCAATCTTCAAAGTTGTCCTCCTCATGCTGAGGAAATGGGATTTGAACAGTCTTCTTGCATAGTGGAGGAACCACTCCAGGCTCTAGATGCTGACGATGTGTGGGGGTAGGCGGAGGAGGAATTGCGGCGTGATTCATCGGCGACTGACTCTCTCGGCAAGGTCAGCAAACCGATGTTAACCTCAAGCTAATTCGGACAAAGCATTTCCTTGAGGGGGAGGAACGACTTCAGCTCCTTCGACGGTGGCTGCGGCAGGCCTCACAACCAAAGCTCTCAACTCCTCTTGCTGCAAGGCCATGGTTTGTATCATCTCCATCAGTTTCCCCATGGAGGCTACGTCAGCTTCAATCTTCTCCATAAGTCTTTTCAGGTTGCTTCTTATCGGGTACCGGTGAATGTAGAAATCTGCAATCTCTCTTCTGTGTAGAAGAAAATCAACAGTAGAAGTAAGAAGACTGGTCTCAACACCCTGTATGTATGATATGTTATGGGGTATGTATGCATGCCCATGATATGTTTTCGTACATTTTATTTTCAGGGACTCTTTAAAGACTCATTAGTTAATAATAAGCATTAGAGGAAAAGTAGTTAAGCGCAAATCTTGAAATCTCATATAAACCAAAATGTTAGGTGTAACTACACTGCTGATTAAGTTCAAACAGAGCAATAAGATTCATACTGAAATGTAAATCATTACATTAGCCACTAAATTCAAATATTCAACTAAGACAAATTGCTAAAAATTTAGAAATCTTGTCATGACGAAGCTTCGAATCTACGGTTTACATCTTGAATCGGTTCACCACATCTTGATAAATAAAGAGGAACTCACTCACAAAAGAGGTATCGATTGCCTTCAAGGTCCTCTAAGGCCGACCTAAGTCTCAAGGACACATCAATGATCAAGTGGTTACACATGTCCACCATACCTCTGTATTTCCCATAGAAATGTGCATTTTGCTCTTGTAGAAAGGACACAATTTCATCTTTCTCATCCAACAAATGGTTCAAGTTATGAATTTCATCTATCCAACCACGACCTTTGCTCTACGAGGCCTTCATAAGCATCTCTGTTACTGTCTCTTTCTTCTCTTGTAATGTTCAGCTCTTGAACTCTCTCAGCTAGTTCAACCGCTTCCAATTCTCGGGCAATGTAGACTTCTTCCTTTGCAACTATCTCATTTTCTAGCATTTTATTGGTTCGTGCTAGAGAAGCTTCTAACTCTGAAATCTTGGCTTCAAGATGTGCTTTCAATGCTCTTTTCTCTTCAAGAGCCCTTTCTTCATCTTGATAAGATTTCCCTCTTTGTTCTTTGGCGACTCTCATTGTCGACGAAGATCTCTTGCCCACTAGCGGCACTTTTCAAGTCTTCAGAATATCTTATTTGGAGCTCTTCATCTCCCTCATTTTGTCTTCTCCTTCCTGCTAATTCTTCTCTTTCCTCCTTGAGATTAGCTTCGGATCTTACGCTTTGAGAGAAATCGAGAATTCGAGCTTTGTAGCTCAATCTTTCTTCCTCCATCTTCCTAATGATTTCTTGAAGCCTCATATTTTCTTCTATCGAAACATGAGTGATAACAGGTTCTGGATGATCAAAAGGCACCTCCACAAAATAAGGTAGCTTGATTTCTTGTACTCTTTCTATCACCTGGCGATAAGATCTTCCATCAATTCCACCTCTCTTGATCGACTCTCTCTTTCCCTATGAATTTGAGTCAAAGCTCTTGGATCTTTCTTACTTCATTGCGATCCTTTTGGCCAAGCTTATGTATAATGAAGCTCTCAAGTGTTCGGTCTTGGTTTATTTCCAATGGATATCCTAGCGCCTTTTCGTAAGCCTTGGGTTATAGTTGATACGACCACGGACCCAATCAAGGAATATTAGAATATCCACCATGGCGATAACATCAACGAATCCCCACACGGAGAATGCCACAACACACCATCGGTAGTGAAGCCAATTTACGAGACCAAGTTAAGTTCCTCGGGATCTTCTCCCATGGTCCGCTCGAGGGATATGAGATGTCAACCATAAATCTGACGAGAGAACAACAGAACCACCCCTCGCCTTTTCAGATGTCTCTCATGGAGATGGTAAAGAACATCAACCAACAATGCAGGAATAGGGTTCTTTGACATGAATATACCAATAGCAGATGGGCTCAGGTAACCAATTTCATTGGTTGGAAACATGACCACCCAAAGATGAGCAAAGCGAATGGGTGAGCGATGACCAATCGTCTTGAACACTCAAACTTGATAACTTATCTTCCAAGTTTTGCCTAAGAATACCTTTGTCCGTAACCCAAGGTGCCACTTCCCTTACGGGGAGAAACAAAGCGGCAACTATATCAGCCTTGTCCAAGTCTTCTCCTATGTTGAGGAAGAGTATCGTTCTTCAAAGCGAATTAAAATTCTCTCGAACTCCTTAATTGTAGGAACAATGGAAGTCTTGGAATGTGAAGCATCGAAGAGGAGGATCATAGTATTTTGCCAAAGCAATCAAAGCTTCCATGTCCACATTGGTAGTCAAAAGATCCAGGATATTCCCGAACCTTTTCCCAAAATAAGCTCTCTTGTTGGAGAATTCTCTCGCTTTGAGTTATCGACTTCCCTATCTTGATTCTTTGAATTTGAGATGTGGAGCGTTCTTCTGATTGGATTCATTCTTCCTTTATACTTCTTGCAACAACAAAGTCTATAAGGTTCCACGAAAATAAAAGTTATATGCTAAGTTGTTTTGTGCAAATGTATGCAATGTATTGCAAATTAAATAAAGCAGGTTCATAGGATTGGTCGGTCATGGTTTGACGTCTACCAACAATTCCCGGGTAAGGCTAGTCCTATGGTCTTTTTGGCTAAATGTTTCTCGAGTCTCGGATCCCTTTTACAAATATTATCAACACGTATACGACCTACGTAGTGATAATATTCAAAAATACTCAAAGCGGCTCTTAATAGGATGCTCGAAATCAAAATTTGAGCGATTGGTCTCGATTAGGACAAAATGAACAAACTTAGAGTTATAGGTCATTTGTCCAAAGATTGATGTCTGCACTATCATGCGGGTCAACAACCTCCTTAAAATAACCAACTCTAAGTCGGAGTCTTTGCTTGGTCCACAAGACATTAGTCGGGAGGACCTGGCTCATACCCTCTATTCCTAAAGGTGACCTAGAAGCCTGGGTAGTGGGCTTATCTATGTATCAACACCCATGAATTTCCAACACAATAATATATCAACGGAATAATATATATAAAGCGTAAATAGAATAATAAGCAATAAACAATAGATAAGCATAAAGAAAGAAGCGATAAACAAACACACAAACATGCGAAGAACTAAATTAAGGTGGACTCGCTTAGTAAAAAGATTTTAAAATTTTCCCCAATGAAGTCGCCAACTGAAGCAACTCGTTTTTCAAAAATAATTTAAATTTTCAAAAAAACAATGAAATCGCCACCTAATTTTATTTGTTCTAAATGAATGGGAAAATATAGATAAAACACACAAAAACGGAAAAGGCGGTCTACAAGACCAAAAAGGATGGATTAAAAGTCGATTACATGAGAAGGTATTAGCACCCCGTCCATCGTACTCGATGGGACCCATTAGCTCAGCGTGTTTGTATGTGTTCGCTAACTTCTAAATTATGAATAAGAAAGAAGAAAAGGGATTTGTTTATTATTATTTTGAGTTTGACACGATTTCGAAATCGCGTGCCTACGTATTCCCTCGTGCAATGGGAAAGTCAAAACTCCGTAGTTCTTGTTGAAAATGTTTGAATTGATTGTGTTGATTTTAGAATAAATATTTTTGATGGTCGCATATGAGCGGAAAAAAAGAATTTGAATGGGTTGAATTGATTTTAATTGTAGATGACAAGTACCAAAACGTTAGGCTATCATCTAACGATTCGAATACTCAAAATTGGTGAGTGAGCTCGACCAATCATCTCTCATCCAAAATCTTTGTTATGAAAAGGGTGAGGTGAAGCTAAGTTCACATTTATTAAGTGTATGGAATAAAAGTATTTAAGTCACTAGGCTATCATCTAATGGCCCAAATACTTTAAATTTAATTAAATCGTCGGGCTATCATCCAACAATTTAATTAAATACCATAACGCTATATTTGTTTTAGAACATGGATAGAAATTTTTAGTTTATTAGGCTATCATCTAACAAACTAGAAACTTCGATTTTTTTAAATCGTTAGGCTAACATCTAA
Source organism: Vicia sativa (assembly GCA_021764765.1). Taxonomy (NCBI): domain Eukaryota; kingdom Viridiplantae; phylum Streptophyta; class Magnoliopsida; order Fabales; family Fabaceae; genus Vicia; species Vicia sativa. The sequence goes on along the minus strand of CM038794.1, from coordinate 46,308,874 downwards.
CAATTGAAACAAATCTCATCCAAGTATTTTTTTATGAAAATCGATTTAGAAAACAAATTCAATTAATTACTTTTAATTTGAAAGTGTTTTAAGACTTTCAATATCGGATGTAGAGAAGTAATGTTTCGGGTTATGATTAACCAAGTATGTGGACTTAATTAACCTCGTGAGGATAGGTGCTCTTATTCCCAACCATGAGACACTGGTGCATGGATATTGGTATGCGGACCAAAGTTTTTCGGGTTATGATTAATCAAAGCAACGAGGGCTTTGATTAACCTCGTGAGGATAATGCCATCCCCAACCATGAGACCATAGAAATTTGGTGTGGGAACCAAAAATGAGAGATTGGAGGCGTCGTTTCTTTTATATTAATTTAGAGTGGAGTGTTCAATCATGTAATAAAGCATACAAGCGGATAACATGATAAAACGGATAGTAAAAGAAAATTAACACACAATACAACCAAATTTAAATAATTATTAGGATGGATTTTTCTACTTGATAAAAATCAACTAATAATTTAATCGATAATTTAGCAAATAAAAAATATCTTATACTAATTATTATTTAATACATAAAATAAAATAAAATACTTGAATAATAAATAAATTAATGAGTGGGTTCGAAATGGGCTGTTTTGAAGCTTGACTTGGAGGTGTGGATAAGGAGAGTGAGAAGCCAAAAGCTTCTTTGGATCTTGTATGAAAGCTTCATGGCAATGCAAGGTGGACCATCATTGGCGTTAGATCCGGATCTTGTGATCCGATGGCTATGGAGGAAGGTGCAAAATTGTTTATCATGCATGTACACGCCAATTCGAGCAACGACCACACTGACGGTGACAAGTGTCACTTGGACTAAACAACCAAGCTTAATCTAATCACATATTTAACTATATATTAATCCATGTCCTATTTTACTGATTAATTAAAATAAAATAAATTTAATTAACACTTAAACTAAACTTAAATTATACTTAATCACAAATTAATATAATGAAAATAGAAAAAAATAAACAGAAAAAAGAAAAAATATATATTTCTGTCTCACTCTCATCTCTCTCGTTACCTCTCAATCTCTCATTCTCTCACGTTACCTTACCAACCCTCATTGCTGCTCTCTCTCACGCGACCCAGAACTCGTATCTCTCTCGATCTCCTTCGATTTCGTCCAGAAATCGTCTCTCTCTCTCGCTCTATTGCTTCGGTTACTTCTGTTATTCTCTCATCTCTAGAACTCTCATCGCCGCTCTCTCACTGTGGCTCGTGATTTTTGCAAAAAATCGGTCCCTCTATCACTCTGTTACCTCTGTTTTTACCGATTTCTCAATGTTTTGTTTTGATTTTCACAGGAACTGAAAATGGAAGGGGAAAAAGAGGAACCAGGACCTAATTATGGCCGGTGATGATGCTTATCGAAAAATTAATGGAACAGGGAGAGAAGGAGAAGGATGGCGACACAGAGTTCGCAACCTCCACCTCTCTCTTCAAAAACGGGTAATACCTTACAAAAACTCTTCTTCTTGTGGCTATTTCGTTTTTCTAAAGGGGTTTTGTGTTTGGGAACTGATGATTTCGTGTTGCTTTGGGGGTTTCTGATTGATATTCTTGGTCTGTTATGGGCTTATGATTGTTGTTCGGCTATGTTTTTGGGTTTATGATGAATGTTGTTCTGGTATGGCTGCTGGGATTATGATGAATGTTGTTCTTGTTGTATTTCGGTTAGGGTTTTTGAAAATCAATAGTGGTTGCCTTGGTTCTTGTGCATTGACTGCTTTTATATTGTCTGCATTAGGGTTTGTTCTGATGTCAGGTTTGAGAACAGGGCCTGCTTTGAGATAAACTATATGTTGGGCTTAGGTGTTTTTGCTCTTTTCTGATATGTTGATTAGAAATCAAAATGCCAGCCTTGTTTTTCCCTGTACTGGACTTAGCAGCATGATTTAATGGGCTGAAACCATTCTGAAACTATTGGGCTGCTTGTTATTTTCTAATTTTCAGACCTGTTGCATTGTACTTGCTGCAGCTACTTTTAGTGATGATGATGTTGTCTGAATCACACCCCCCTTTTGTGAACCAACAACAAATAGTTGTTGTGATTTGCAAAAGGGTAAGGTTCCCTTTGAATGTGATTGAGAAAAAATAAATCCCTAACGTAAACTGATCCCAAACATAAACCCCTAATGATGAGATTAATGAAATTGTATTACTTTGTATTCTTGCTTATGCTGCCCGTTTTTGCTAACTGTTCTCTTTTCTTGTTTCACGAATACGAGCATTGATACGAGTTTGGAAAGATGATGAAGGAAAGCTTGGAGATGGGGAAAAAGGCTTAGAGGAAATTCAAAAATGGAGTGGAGGCAATGTGCTAAGAGGGAATTGAAGATGAATAATTCTTTAGCATAGAACAAAAG
>CM038794.1:46233063-46306358 GCA_021764765.1 Vicia sativa | reverse complement strand
ATGCTCTTGAATGCAAAATATTTTCTTTCAATTTTGGATCAAATCTTTCCAAAATTTAATTTCCTCTTCCTTGCACATGAGCTATAACGACTTGGCATGTATTGTGGGCTTCCTTGGTCCTCAAGTTTGATAAAATCCAACCCAACTCAAATTATACCTTGTTTTCATATTTTATTTAATTTAAATTTGAATTAAATGCTTTTAAATTCAAAAATAAATCAAAAAATTGAAATTGGTCGTGGCAAGGAATCAAGAGGTCTTGAATAATATTACGATCAAGTTTGGATCATAAAATTATACCATTTGGAAAAAATTGATTTTGTCAAATATTTTCCTTTGGTAATTCTTCAAAATGCCCAACTTGTGCAAGGTGTATCTTGCTCAATTTTAACATTTTGGAGTGTTCTGGACTTTAGAAAGCTCTAGATGTTCTCCAAACAATATATTTGGTTTCATCTCAATTGGAGTTTCCATGCTCAATAACACTTCTTTACAAAAAGTTGACTTTTTGTTGACTTTGAAAAGGACCTGTAATGTTTTGATCCATATCTTCAAAATGAAGCATTTTCACCATGAGGTATGAAGTTGTAGAGAATTGTATTCTCTTCAAAATGAGAGATGGTGGAAATTTTTTTGATAAAGTATGAGAAAGTTATGCTCAGTCAAAGTTCAGTTGACTTTTCCTCAAGAAACCCTAATTTAGAAAGTTTGACTTTTGATCAAATCTTGAGTTTTCTTGATGAATCATGATCAACCCTTGATGAAATGATGAATGTCACTAAAATATGGATATTGACCAAAAATCATGAAGTTTGACTGTATGTTGACCACAGTTGACTTTTTGTCCAATACAACTGATTTTCAACCATTTGAGCAATTGTTTGAGGAAACTTGACTTGTAGGGCTTGAAACTTGACATGGATATTCTTTGAAGCATATGAGGAGGCATGATGACCATTGGAGATGTTGGAAACCACGTTGATCTGAGGATTGCCAAAACCCTAGTTTGGGTTGATTACCTAGGAGAGGGTTTGTCTGATCAACCCTTGAGGAATCCTTGAGTATGGATGTATGGAACGTCTTGAGAAGTAAGAGGGAAAATTTTGGGGTATGACAGCTTCCCTTGTTCAATTTTCTTGTACTGGAATGGTTAGATTGGCATGTTTGCCTTTCGTGACCTGGAGGTGGAAGATGATTGAACACTCGAGTACACCTGAAAATTTGCACTCGTCGTTGATTGATGATGCGGGGATGGGCTTACAGATGCCATTTGGAGAAGCTGGAGACTTCACTGGGGAATGAGTCGTACGTTAGACTCAAGAATGTCGCCTGAATTGGAGAATCTTCGGAGATGGGCTTAAGATGCCATCCGGAGAGACTGCTTCTGGGGAACGAGTTGTACGCTAGGCTCTGCAGATATTCCCAGAAGTAGAAGGGAGCACGGAGATGGGCTTAAGATGCCATCCAGAGAAATTCGTACGTTAGACTTCGTGCTCGTCTTTGAATGAAGTTATTGGTTTGTATTGGTTTTTTAACCAAATATGCAGTAGTCGGAGATGGGCTTAAGATGCCATCCAGGGCAACTGAGTCGTATGCCAGACTCTATAGTTGCTGTTGATAATAAGAGAGAGTCAGAATAAATCTTCATCTTGATTACTCTGAGGGGATAATAGTCGGCAGAATGTGGATAGCTTCCCTGTTATGCTTCGGGTGTTGATCCAATGCCTGTTGTTGGGGGACAACCTGGGTGATCGTTTGGATAGGGTTTCCCGTCTGGCTTCGGATGTTAATCCTGGATCTGTTGTCGAAGGACAACTTGGGTGGTCGTTCAGATAGTTCTCCCGTCTTGCTTCGGGTATTAATCCCGGACTTGTCGCTTAGAAGTGATTTTCACCTGTTTGGGAAAAACAAAAGAAACTTTGATAGAATATCGTTAGTCTCATGCAGATTATGATGCATGACAATGGGTATGAATGATATATGCACAAGTTATGACTTTTATGAATAATGTGTGAATGATAGATGTTGTGGTATTTCAAAACATATCCATCTTAAAGAAGATGTGAATGTCTTGCTGGAGATTTCAAACTTCTGCTTGGGGACGAGACGGATGAAAATCCTGCTTTTGAAAAAGATATCCTTGATTCCTCCGATGCACTATCTGACCAAGTTTCGAGCCTAGATATCTATGCTGCTGAGGATGGTAAAAACCGAGAGGTACACTACTGAGGATCTTGTGCGTAGACCCTACTGGGGAGAATGGAGATTAAGAGGTGCTCCGCTTGGGAACCTTATGTATAGATTTCGCTGGGGCGTATTTGATTGTTGCTGGGAGACAGGGCTAGAGGGATCTGGAGCCTGTTGAAACCTCTGGCTGGGGAATAAAAGAAGCAGATTTCCTCCGATGCACTATCTGACCAAGTTTCGAGTCTGGATATTGTTGCTGCCGGGGGAATGGTAATTGTTGAGAGATATTCTGCTGGGGATAAATACCTCTAATGGAGATGAACTATTAACGACGTAGCAAGGTCAAGTTGGTTGAAGTCGCTGCTCAGGTGCTAATGTGATGAAGCTTGGAATGTTGGAAATGGTAGAGGGAACTTTGTATTCCGTTGGGGGAAGGTTTGTAGTGAGTGATGCCTCCGTGGGATTGTGCTCGCGAGGAACGCTTTTGGTGACTTTCGCCATCATCTCAATTCCTAGAGCCGTAGTAATTATCCTTGTTCGCTCGTCGCATGTTTGTAAATAGATATTTATTGTCGATGCATATAATCATTCAAAGAAAACGTTGGACTTTATGCAAAAACAACAATAGTGAAAAAAAGAAAGAACTTGTATTAATTTGAAAGGTGGCGATGGCCAAGTAGTTTGTACACAAGAAAAGTAAAAAGCTATGGAAACAATCGTTAAGTTTCAACTATGCTAGTACTCATATTTCGACTATCTCATCTCCTTGCTATCGAGAAAAGTGAGTGAATTTTCGCCATTTGAATTGAATGTCAAGGTAGTAGTCTGCAGAGAGGGTGATCTCGGACAAACATAGTCGACGCTTAAATCCCTAACTTTTGCCTAGACCGCCCTTTCGGGTTTTCGCCTACCAGATACCTTTTTGCCCAAGCCGCCAGGTTTTCGACTTGCCGTGTGTACATGTTTTGTATATATATCTTAATTTTGCCCGAACCTTGTTCGCCAGATGCCCTTATATTTGCCTAGGTCAATCGCCTAGCGGGTCTCGCTCATGCGTAGTATTTTTTACTATGTCTCGTTCATAGGTGTGGGAAGTCTTCGCCATCCATGGTGCTAAGTATCATAGCTCCGCCGAAAATATCGCTTTGACTACAAATGGTCCTCTCGTGGGTGGGAGTCCATTTGCCCCTGGATCACCTTGTGGAAGAATGATGCGCTTGACTACTAGATCACCGACTTGGTAGACTCGGTGCTTGACTTTCTTGTTAAATGCTCTGATCATTCGCTTCTGATAGATCTGTCCATGGCAGATGGACGCGAGTCGTTTCTCATCAATCAAGTTAATATGGTCGAGGCGAGTCTGGATCCAATCATCTTTGCCTAGCTCTACGTCCTAGAGGACTCTGATTGAGGGTATCTGAACCTCGATTGGTAGGACTGCTTCCATACCGTATACAAGAGAGAAGGGGGTTGCCCCTATTGATGTTCGTAATGTAGTGCGATAACCATGAAGAGAAAATGGCAACATCTCATGCCAATCCTTGTAAGTCACTATCATCTTCTGTATAATCTTCTTAATATTCTTATTGGCGGATTCCACTGCGCCATTCATCTTAGGCCAATATGGAGAAGAGTTGTGATGCTTGATCTTGAATTGCATGCAGAGTTCGGTGATCATTTTGTTGTTGAGGTTAGAACTGTTATCTGTGATAATCCTTTCGGGAGTGCCATACCGACAGATAATATTATGCTTAATGAACCGAGCCACAAAATTCTTGGTAACAGATGCGAACGAGGCTGCTTCTACCCACTTGGTGAAATAGTCGATTTCCACAAGGATGAAACGATGTCCGTTGGAAGCGGTGAGTTTGATTCCTCCAATCATGTCAATGCCCCACATCACGAAAGGCCAAGGAGCGGTTAGAACATTCAATGGTACTGGAGGTACGTGCACTTTGTCTGCATATATCTGGCATTTGTGACAAGGTCGAGCATAACGGTGACAATCAGCTTCCATGGTGGACCAATAGTAACCCGTTCTCAAAATCTTCTTAGCCATGGTATGTCCACTAGAATGGGTACCAAAGGTGCCTTCGCAACTCTTCCATGATTCCTTCAAGAATTTTCTCGACTAGTAGTAAAGCACAAGTCGGTTGCGCTTTGTATAGATGTCGTTGTTGAGGAAGAATTTAGAAGCGAATCTCCTCAAGAACTTCTTATCGTTGATGATGTCCCTCGCGGGATATTCCCGAGCCTCAAGATACCTCTTCACTTCAGAGAACCAAGGTTTCTTCTCAGTATCAAGTTCATAAAAGATAACGTTCGTGAATTTCTCAATGATGATTGGGAGCCTCGTTGTTCCATCCGACCTTGAACATAGAAGACATAGTAGCTAATACGCTGCTAACCGATCTTCTCGTGGATGTGATCGAAAGTAATCTCAAGTAGGGATCAAACCTGGAACATGCCTCGATATGGGATGAGATTCAGATGCTTCGATCCCATTCGCCTTAATCGGATCGATCACCAAAGTCGAGTCTCCATACACTTGCAAGAACTTGATTCTTAAGTCAATAGCGCTTTAATACCCATGATGCACGTCAGATTTGGCCATGTTGTTAGTGCGCCTAAAACATAATAAGGCGGTGAATGGCGATGTCCCATCAGAGATGTAATGATGGCGCCAATGCCATTGCCAAGCGTTTGAGGCTCCATCAAAGACCATAGTCCATCGGGATCCTTGTTCAGGTCCTTCGTCTAGTCCTGGTTCTTCGCAATCAATAACTAACAAAACATCTTCTTCGTCTGGAAATTTGAACTGCATAGACTAATAGTCATCTACGGCTTGATGAGCCAAATGATGGCTACTACACTTCCTTTGATCGTCGAGAAGTATATTGGATGTCGTATTCAGTCAAGATCATTTGCCATCTTGCTATTCTTCCGGAGAGAGCTGGCTTCTCATATGTATTTTATCGGATCCATCTTGAGATCAACAAGGTAGTGTGAGTCAACATATACTGCCTTAGTGGCGAAAGCACCAAGCCAGTGTTGCAAGTTTTCTAGCTTGAGTATCTTGTTTCACAATGGTAAACTTTTTGCTAAGGTAGTATATTGCATACTCTTTCGACTGCACTGCCATGTTTCCCCACACACCCCATTGAGTTCTCTAATACTCACAAGTATATGATAAGAGGTCTTCCTTGAGCGGCATCGTGGATATGAGGATTCAGAGGTACTCCTTAATTTTGTCAAAGCAACTGACAATCGCTGCTCCATTCCACTACTTGATCTTTCTTCAAGAATTGAAGATTGGCTCATAAGTAGCGATTAGATGTGCAATGAATCGGAAATGTAATTCAATCGTCCCAAGAAACCTCTCGACTTCTCTTCATGTGAGCGGCATTTCTTGAATAGCTTTAACCTTGGGCGGATCAACCTCAATACCTTTACCATCGACAACAAACCCTAGGAGTTTACCGGATCTCACTCCAAAGTGCACTTGTTGGGATTAATTCTCGCTCTGCACTTCTTCATCTATCAAACAGTTTCGCAAATGCTCAAGATGTTCTTCTTTGCTGCAGGATCGAGCTATCATGTCGCCGACGTAGACCTCTATCTCGTGATGAATCCGCCATCAAATAGTGCCACCATGGCACGCTGATAAGTGGCACCTGCGTCATCCAACGAAGCATGACCTTGTAGCGAGTGCCCCACCGTGTAACGAAGTAGTCTTCTCCATGTCTTCGAGCCATTTTGATCCGATTGTAACCGGAGAAACCATCCATGAAGGAGAAAACTTATGTTGAAGTGTCAACCGTAACATCAATATGAGGAAGTGGTAAATCGTCTTTCGGACTCGCTTTGTTCGAGATCTGTAATCCACACACACTCGCACTTTACCATCCTTCTTAGGTACGGGTACTACATTTGCAACCCACTGTGGATAAGAAGTAACAGCTAAGAAACCAGCGTTGAACTGTTTCATGACTTCGGCTTTGATTTTCCTTGACATGTCCGGATGCATACGACGAACCTTCTCGCTTTTCATCGAGAAACCTTCTTTTTGTTGCAATCGGTGTACCACAATGTCAATGTCTAAACCTGGCATGTCTTCGTATGACCAAGCAAAACCTCGATATAGTCTTGTAGCATCCGAATCAATCTCTTTGACACCGCTTCTCAAGACCCGCTCCTATCTTGACCTCTTTTTGTCTTCATCAGTACCAAATTCACAACCTCAACTCTTGTGGTCAGATAACTCGCTTCTTCTTGTTGAAGCAACGGCAAGTTCTCCGCACCTCATAATCTTCCTCACCGCTCTTGGCTTGGTAGATCGGATTTGAAGTCATATTTAGCAATAGCATAGTTATCAACGAGATTTAGAGTGAATATGCATGTATCACGGGTGCGTGTAAGAATACATAGCTTTTGAAGGTGATAAAGAAAGAAAGAAAACAACATTTAAATGCAAAAGTCAATGATTTTATTGAATAAAATATGCAAATGACGATAATAACCTTCACAACGAGCCATGATGCCGGCAAGGCACTAGGTTCTGTGAGTTTATTGTTCAAATCAGAAACGAAAAGCATACAACAAAAGCAAATTACAATTCTCGCTAAAGGAGATTGGTATGACTCTTCGGTCTTCCAATCATCGAGTCTCGTTGTCGGAGTTGGAAGATCCATTGCGGATGTCGAAGTCGTTGTCGCCATCTTCTATAGCATGAACTCCATCCTTGCCGAGCACGGAAGTTTACCCAAACGTTCGCGACGTATCATCTTCTAACCTTGATGGTGAAGCCTATACCGCCTTGTCGCTTTTGAAAGGAAGATCGGGAGCTCACCCCAAATAGCACTACCTCCTTCTTCAACCGCACTGAGCATCTTTCAACGAGGCCATCCTATGACTTGTGTAACTTCGTATAACAGAGAGTCAACAAGCACGACTTTTGAGTTGCTTTAAAGCTTGACAGGAGTATCAAGAATTCACCTTCCATCTCGAGATATCGAAATGATGTAGATGACCCACCATGTATTCTTCACCATATATCGTAACAACCTTCCCTTCACCGGGTACTTCAGATCGTAAGGTAGAGGTACGCTTCGCCCCATGTATCCAAGGCCCAAGTAGCAAGAGTAAGTGGACGGATGTCCATGACAAAGAAAGTGGAATCGAAAGTCTAGGAACCGACTTTAACAGCGTAGTGAGCTCTCCAAGTATCGCTTTGTTTAGAACCATCAATGCCTCTCACAATTATGTCACTGGCTTCAAAACCAATCCTTCAACATCAAGTCGGTCGAAAGGGCTTCTGTAGGATATTCAGAAAGCGAACCTATATCCACCAACACATGAGACAATGTAATGCCCTTGCATTCAACGGAGAGATGTAAGGCTTTGTTGTGTTTTCTTCCCAGAGTCAAATCAAGATCGAGCCTAGCCGTTGTTGAAGCCAAGCATGATACAAACTTCAACCGATCAAGAGTAGTGTCTGGTACGTGAGCATTCTTCAGAAACTTCACCAAGGCTTTAGCATGAGCCTCGTACGAGCGAGCAAGAATGGAGATCTTGGACGGAGTCTGTCCCAACTGTTCCACAACATTGTAGTCACTTTTCTTGATAATTTTCAGAATTTCCTCCATTTCTCATTTGGAGGTATCTTCAGTAACTTTCTTTGGTACTTCTGTAGGAGCAGGATGAGTTACTGGCTCTTTCCCTCTAGCTTCGGGAACTGGTTCAATAGGTGGAATGTGAACTGGAGTCGCAATGTTTTTTGGTGGAGAGATCTCTGGAGAGAACACTCTTCCAGTTCTAGTCACCTTACTCGACCCGGCGATGTTGTAGAGTCAGGAATGGTAGCTGTAAGATCCTCAATGGTCAGAGGGTCTTGCTTGATGCCATGATAATAAACTTCAGCTCCATAGTTCCAAGGTATAGCTTTGTCAGAGGAGTATGGAACTGGTCTGGGAGAAGTAATGATGAGAGGTGCCACTCTAGGCACAGGATCAGCCGAGGAAATCCTTATTGTGTTAACATCAAGACGCCTTCCGGAAATCATCTCCCATCCGGTTGCTTTAACATCTTCAATAGGAATCTTGTAGCTCTCAAGAACAATGTACTTCACCATGTAATCAATCTTCCACTTGGCTACCCCAAGGTATCCCATATTTCCTGTACAAGCCACTCACATCTTCGATCTTCGCCTTAGACATGTCTTCACACGTATTCTCCACGGTGATGGCTTGAAATAGTATTGCGGTTATCCATCATGCATCAATACGCCTTCTCACCAAGCACAACCATCGTGTGCGATGGGCACCAACGACAATTCTCGGGCATCCCTGATTGACACCGCTTGCAGCAAATTCTTCTTAACACTCATCAGAGGAATAGTCAAGTCATCTATATTGAAAACATAAGATTTCTTGTCAATAGCATTTGCACTCTTATCGTGGTTAGGTATAGGTGCGTTGATCACATCCGAGTCTCAACAGAGGATCAAACTCAATCTCTTTAGCTTCAATCATGTTGAATCTTGTTCTTCAGAGCCCAACAATCGTCAATGTTATGTCCAGGGTTGTTGGAGTGGTAAGCACACTTAGCATTAGGATTGTATCTCTGAGAAGAAGTGTTGATGTTCCGAGAGGATCCTCAAGGTAATCACCGCTTCAATATGTGTTGCAAGGCTTGCGACAATGGCATGTTGATCTTTGAACCTGCCTTCGTATGGCCCGGGTTACGCCGTTGTCTCACGAGGTTGGTTGATGTAGGATCGAGATCACAACCGCCTCACGCATTGAGCACGTCGGTCTTGGCTCACTTTTCCCGACCATACTGAGATTGGCCTCTTCTTACCACCAAAGATCTCTTCGCAGATTTGAGGATAACTCTACCGAATTTTTCCGCCTCTTGATTCCAGCCTTCAACACGTCAATATCACTTGAACTTATCAAGAGTTTCCAATCGATGATTGAAGAAGGGCCTGTCGTTGTTCCATAAACATATAAACCACTCCCTATGGATAAGGGTGGTTGAACTACCGCTAGATCTCTCCATTTCGAGCATACTCATTGAACTTTCATCGCGACCCATAGACATGCTCAGAAGTTGCATGCGAGTGGGTGCCAACAAGATTATACCATATTGCTTATAGAAAGCATCCGTTAGGTCACCAGTGCACGGATGTGGTCACCTTCAGTGATAGTACCACTCCAATTAAGTTCCGGCCAAACTCTTGAAATAATGAATCCACAATCATTATCATTGATCTTCTAACATAGGACTTCAAATGCAGCCGGACAAGAAATGCCATCATACTTGGCAAAAGTAGGAACCTTAAACTTATGAGGAATCACCACACCGGGAACAAGACTCGATCATCAAAATTCACCGACATCTTCGATTTTCCACAAAGATTCAGACGGTCTTCAAGTCGCTTGCTTTTTGTCATCCCTCATAAGAGTACCGACTATTTCATAGTCTTCTTCCTTCTTTTCGTGCTCACGCCGGTCTTCTTCGTTGTTCTTGACACTTCCCCGCTTTGACACTTCCTTCTCGAGAACTCTATCCCTGACCACCTTTGGACCCCTTTAGACGCCTTCCCATGTTGAGAACACCAATGACCCTCTTCTTCTAGTTAATGAGCTTCTTCAGATCTTCTTGGCCTTGGATCAAGCTGGTGAACATCTCCTGGAACTGAGCATTCTGAGCCTGAAGATCTTTGACAGTTTGTTCAAGAGCCATTTCGCTAAAATAAATAGCGAGAAAATGAGAAACCAATCTTCAATGTATTAAGTATGAAATGTTATGCCATGAGATGCAATGTTTATGCAATGTAATGCAATGTTTTCAAGGACCTTCGGAACTTAAATTTGTTAAACCAACATGAACAAACATTTATTAGTTCTCTTTTTATTCTTTTTCTTTTTAAGTACAAAAGATAGCTTGAAAAATAAAAGAACAACAATCCTAAAGCTCTAAGTCTCCCACTGGCGCTCCTTGGTGTTGAAGTAGGCTGATGTTTCGCCTCCTCGTGAAGTAGCTTGTCAACTCTAGTACCTTCTTCGCCACATAACATCGAGCTTCAACGTATCCCTTCTTCTTTTAGTTGAATCCGTGATCTCTTCAAGTCTTCAAAATTAGTAGGCATGTCGGGATGGAGAATAAGATAGGTACGCCACCCATAGCAATGTGGTTCCATAATTACCGTAGAATAGGCGTGAATGGCATCATGAGGTTTTGAGCTCGAGCTCACACCCATTTGAGGTAAGGTTCCCAAGGAATGGAGTTTTGGTGCCCCAAAGTCTTGTATCGCTTCTTTACCATGCCCCAAGCGTATGAACCTCTCTTGCATTCGAGAGATCGGTTGTAGTCGAACACAATATCTTGGAGAAGCATATCATGAGGAGCATCTCTTCGAGCATAACCAAACTGACGTAGAGCTAGAGAAGGGTTGTAAGTGATACCTCCCCTTATGCCAAGGAGTGGTACATTAGGGAATTCTCCACAACGCTCAATGAATGTAAAGTCCTTTTGAGAGAAAAGGCACCAACGGATATCTGAATGGGAGAGTGACATTAACCTTTGAGACCACTTCTTTCTTTGTTCGTTCTTCAATACTGATGGAGGAAGGTGCGAAATAAACCACCTGGAAAGTAACGGTATACAACACATGAGAGTTCCTTGTCTTTTGATAGTACGAGTGTGGAGAGAATGTAGAATGTCTCCAAGTAAGGTAGTCACATGATTATGAGCGAGGAATATCTTGATGGTGTTCACGTCTATGAATTGATCCGAGTTAGGAAATAGAACCAAACCATAGATTAGCAAGGCCAAGATGTCTTGAATTCATGGAAACTCATAGCTTTAAGGAATTCTCGGATTTCTTTATCGTGAATTTGGCAAGTAAACCCTTAACTCCACTTCTGTTTCCCAATTGGCTTCAATGTCCGAGCTTTTAGATGTAGTGTCGATGCAATGTCTTCGTACCTAGGAACCTTTTCTAGACCGGTGAATGGTATTTGATCGAATAGGTATCCCAGTAGGAGAACTCTTCCAAGGTAGGAACAAACCGATAACTGGAAATGTAAAGCAATGGTGTTTCGGATCGAAGAACTGGAATAGGACGTGCATCATATCTTCTTCAAAACCGGAGATAACCAAATCAAGCAGATAACCATGTCTTTTGATGAACTAGGCATGATCAGGAATTTCTGAAACTAATTCTTTAAGCTGAGAAGGTATACTCATGAAGTTGATTCAGATAGTCTTTCTAGAAGCCATAATCCCTACAAAACAGTCAGCAAAGATAAATCCCTAGGTCCTTGAAATAGTTAGAAATGATATGCAATGCGATGATGTCATGATGTCATGTTTCAGCAAGCACAAACAATTCACACAATAGCCCTAGGTTTAAGGCTTGCATGAGGTATAAGTGTTTACCCTACCAAAAGTTTAAGTTGGTTCATCCTGTCCTATAATAGTAACCGGGTTCTAGGAATCTCATATCATTGATCTTTCTCGTAGGTGTTTATTTCAATACGACTACCAAGTGGTTGATCGAAAATATCCTAAAACCGATCTAATGAGCGTAGCATCAGTATCAACCAACCCTGTCTTCACCAAAGTCGGCCATCTCACTACCTTCTAATGGCCAAGATGAGTCAATTAAGGTTCTAAAAAGTTGAGTCGATGACACCACGCAGAAGCCAAATATCCTCAACTTGAAATGAAGAGTATCGGACATCCAAAGTGTCACACTAACGTATCCATCATGTCGACCGTTTTGTGATACGCCAACGGTCGCGACGATCTATTGCTACTTACCTAAGGAAACTGATCCGTGTGATCCCACAATTATAATACCCAAGCAACCCTTAAAAAGTAAAGCATACAAATCAAACAGTAGCAAAGAAGTGATCTAGAAATCCCAAGGTATTCTCTCTTTAGGGTGTCTCCCCTACAGTCGCCGCTCAGAATACTATGAACCGACTTTGAGAATTTGTTTTGCTTTTTATCGCAAATGCGATAGCAAGAGTCGCCACCGACTCTTTTATCCAATTAAGGAAGGTGAAAAGAACAGAAAAGACCTCGAGATTGAGTAAAGGAGAAGGTTATGAAAAGGGAAGGTATTAGCACCCCTTTCCATCCGTAGTTTTCTACGGGCTCTTAGTTGCTTCTAGCTCATTTTTTTAAAAGTGTGTTTGAAAATGTTTTGAAAGGCATTTCGCTTTGACTTTGTAATGATTCATGTAGGAATGTATACAAAGTGTTCGAAATGTTTCTTTTGAAAAGAGTTTGAACTTTGACAAAAGTGTGGTGAAAAGTATTTTGTTCGAGCAAGCAACTAAAAGTCTTATTACCTACTGTAATGGTCGTTTTCTCGTTGTTTGCTTTCCTTTAGAATAGTTCCATCCATACCATTAGTTGGTAGGTAACCCTATTCATTGATGTAAAAAGGACATTCGAGGGACATCGGATGGTCATAGAAGGCAATTATAGGAGTATCCTAGCACATCCAAGGGACGATCATCACTTTCAAAGGCAACAATCGAGGACGAGATCATGTTTCAGAGGCTACATCGTGGGTCTATGATCTTTGTATCGAAGGGACTATGATGATATGTTTTGTAGGCAACGTGCTAGGATACCCTCTCCGAGGGACTTTACCATTTAATCGAAAGGCAACGAGAGAGAATTACCCTGTGCATGTGTGAAAAGATGTTGAATTCAGATATATTATCTTTGAATTTAGAAGTGATCTATGTTTTTATCTTGCCATACACGCCTAGTTACTAGCGTTTATAGGGCGCGGAAATACATTATGAAAGTAAAGTGCGAAGATAAAAGTCCTACGCTATTACATGGCTTTGGGGCGCTTATATAATAGGAGTGTGGAAAGTAAAATTCTAATTAATCTATTACATCCCATAGGCGCTACATAAAATTGAAAGAAAAGCAGAAAGATAGTCCGAACGCATAACCTCAGGAGCGTATACATGATAGAAAATATGAGAAATTGCATAAGAGAAAAAAGGTTAGTAAAAATAATGTTTTGGATGAGGAAAAAGACTTAGATTAGTAATGACAATTAGATGATAGAATATTTTTGGGAATTTTCGATCGATTTTGATAATTAAAGCAATTAAAAGTCAATTTAATGGTTAATTAACAATTAATTAAAATATGCATGCAAAATATTAATTTTAATGTCAAAAATTAAATAAACATTTTTCTGATTAAATGCAAAAGGAAAATATTTTTGGTGATTTTTAAATGCATGAGAAAATATTTAAAGATTAATTAAATTGAAGAAAAATATTAAAAGAAAATAGAAAACATGTTACTTATGGAAAAGTGATAAAAAGAAATTGCTGTGGCCAGGATCGAACTCGGCCCTCCCGGAGAAATCAACCAATGTTGCCACAATCGAGCCAAGGTGTTTGTTATAATCGCAAACAATTGGTTAAGAACAAAAACGTGTCTTATTTTGGAATTTCAAACACATTTAAACGCTGGGACCCAAAGTTGTAACATAAGAGCGAATCGAGAGAGCCATAACGCCATGCCAGCCTTTCGCTGCCTCAGTTCACCAACGACGGAGCCCTAGCTTCATTGCCTTCTCCTACGAAGTTCATTCTCAAACCCCATAAAATAAAAGCAAAGGGATGCCCCACCCCTAAATCTACCATGGCGACGATGGTGGTGTCCGTTTGACTAAACGGCTCAGATCAACCGTTCAAGCTCCTCGCTTTTGAAACCATAACTATGGCATAACGCGATTTGGACGCTCAACTCATGAACGATGGCCCGCATCCCTGCCTATGATACCTCATGATCATGTTAAATGGTTAGTTTCAATTAAAACACGCAGAATAATAAAACAATTAAGAAAAATATGAATATGTATGTTCATGTATGGCACGATCTGTGCATGTTTAACCATGGTTCTTGATGTATACTTACTCAATCTTACCTCAGAACACAATGGAATGATTGAGAGTGGTCGAAGTGGTCGGAAAAGCAAATTGATTTTGCCAACTTTGTGAAAATTTGAGAATTTTAGGGTTGCTTCAAGAGGCTGTGGTTTCGTCCTTGGTCTTTGTGAATGCAATAGGTATTTATAGAGCAAGAGGTTGGAGCAAAAAGAATGAAAAGATATGCTCTGAATGCAAAATATTTTCTTTCAATTTTGATCAAACTTTCCAAAATTTAATTTCTCTTCCTTGCATGAGCTAGCACGAATTTGGCATGTATTGTGGGCTTCCTTGGTCCTCAAGTTTGATAAAATCAAACCCTACCAAATTATACCTTGTTTTCATATTTTATTTATTTTAAATTTGAATTAAATGCTTTTAAATTCAAAAATAAATCAAAAAATTGAAAGTGGTCGTGGCAAGGCATCAAGAGGTCTTGAATAATATGATCAAGTTTGGATCATAAAATTATAGGCCCATTTGGAAAAAATGGATTTTGTCAAATATTTTCTTTTGGCAATTCTTCTTCAAAATGCCCAACTTGTGCAAGGTGTATCTTGCTCAATTTTTAACATTTTTGGGTGTTCTTGGACTTTTTAGAAAGCTCTAGATGTCCTATAAACAACCTCTTGTGTTTCATCTCAATTGGAGTTTCCATGCTCAATAACACTTTCAAAAAGTTGACTTTTGTTGATTTTGAAAAGGACTCAGAATGTTTTGATCCATATCTTCAAAATGAAGCATTTTTCACCATGCTTGTGAGACATGAAGTTGTAGAGAATTGAATTCTCTTCAAAATGATAGGTGGTGGAAATTTTTTGATAAAGTATGAGAAAGTTATGCTCGCACAAAGTTCGTTGACTTTTCCTCAAGAAACCCTAATTTAGAAAGTTTGACTTTGATCAAATCTTGAGTTTTCTTGATGAATCATGATCAACCCTTGATAAAATGATGAATGTCACTTCAAAATATGGATGTTGACCAAAAATCATGAAGTTTGACTGTATGTTGACCATAGTTGACTTTTTGTCCAATACAACTGATTTTCAACCATCTGAGTAATTGTCTGAGGAAACTTGACTTGTAAGGCTTGAAACTTGACATGGAGATTCTTTGAAGCATATGAGGAGGCATGATGATCATTGTAGATGTTGGAGACCACCTTGATCTGAGGATTTCCAAAACCCTAGTTTGGGTTGATTACCTAGGAGAGGGTTTGTCCGATCAACCTTGAGGAACTTGAGTATGGATGTATGGAATGTCTTGAGAAGTAAGAGGGAAAATTTTGGGGTATGACACTGGGACTTGGCAATCATATCTTCAACGTAGACTTCAATCTCTCTATGCATCATATCATGAAAGAGAGTAACCATAGCGCGCTGATACGTTGCCCTGACGTTTTAAACCAAAAGGCATCACTTTGTAGCAGAATGTTCCCCACGGTGTAATGAAAGTAGTTTTCTCCATATCATTCGGCGCCATCTTAATCTGGTTGTAGCCGAGAAACCATCCATGAAGGAGAATACTTTAGCTTGAGCAATATTATCGACCAAAATATCGATGTGCGGGAGAGGGAAATCATCTTTAGGGCTGGCTTTGTTCAGATCCCTATAATCAACACACATTCTTACCTTGCCGTCTTTCTTCGGTACTGGCACGATGTTTGCAACCCATGGGGGATAAGAAACAACTTTTAAGAAACCAGCCTCCATCTGCTTCTGAACCTCTTCTTTAATTTTCCTTGACATTTTGGACGTGTTCTTAAGCTTCGCTTTACCAGGCGCAGCCTTCGAGGAGTAATTCGTGCACAACGATGTCAGTATCTAACCCGGGCATATCTTCATAAGACCAAGCGAAGATGTCCACGTATTCATGAAGCATTTCGACTAGATTTTGCTTAACTCCATCTTCCAATGCTGCCCCGATCTTGACCTCCTTTCGAGCATCCTCAGTTCCCAGATTGATCACTTCTAGAGTCTCTTTGTGCGGCTGGATAACCTTTTCTTCTTGCCTCAACATCCTGGCTAATTCTTCAGGTAATTCAAAGTCCTCTTCGGTTCCTTCTTCAGCTTGATAAATTGGTTTGTCAAAGTTATAATGAACCACGGCAGAATCGTCATCGATAAAATTCGGGATCAACAAAGGATCGCATCTACATGGTTGGTAATTTTATTTTTATTATTTTTTTATTTTTAGATTGAAAAGAGAAAAAAACAAAAATTTTATATAAAAAGAAAGAAATGATTATAAAACAAAATTTTATATCGTCACCTTTTAAAGATTAAATGAAGAAAAGCAAAGAGCGAAATATTTGAATGCAAAAAGGACGTCCTTTATTAATGATAAACTTGAAAGTTAAAAACATTGTGGCCCTACAGCATGATCACTACGTCTTGGGCATAACGTAGGAATTATGGCATGACATAAAAAACAAAAAATAACTCTTCAAAACGAGTGACCACAACAACGTCTTCAACGAACCAATTTGAGAGCTCACATCTCGGAACATGGTAGATCCACTTGTCCACATCACAACCACCGCCGGCTTCACCATCAATCGCATCAACATCTTCAACTGACTCCACCTTTGACAAACTTGACGGGAGGAGACACTCCTTTGCTCATTGAGGCGGAGACTGGGACCTTCATTCCGGGAGCAAAACCCAAACCCCTCTTATCTGTTTGAGTAGGAAGCTCTAGCACTCTACCCCAACCTTCAGGATGTCCGCACTCAACAAATGTACCGAGCTTGCTTATAGGATGCCATGGAGACTTCCAACTTCTCACCCTTTTACAAAGGGATCTTATCGACTGATACTGTTTCAAAAGCCTGGCACGGAGTTTCATGGATCTCTCCTTCAATTTCAACATATCGAAAGTTTCTCAGATGACTGACGATATAATCCTCTTCACCATAAATGGTGACCACCTTCCCATTAAT
Source organism: Vicia sativa (assembly GCA_021764765.1). Lineage (NCBI taxonomy): Eukaryota > Viridiplantae > Streptophyta > Magnoliopsida > Fabales > Fabaceae > Vicia > Vicia sativa. The sequence goes on along the minus strand of CM038794.1, from coordinate 46,289,252 downwards.
CAGGAATTTCAACTTTTGGTGCAAGGTAGATGTCACAGCGCCAGCCCCATGAATCCAAGGGCGTCCAAGCAAGCAACAGTAGGAGGGATTGATATCCATGACGAAAAAAGTTGCATCAAAAACCTGCGGGCCTATCTTAATAGGCAGATGCACCTCGCCAAACACATACCTCTTTTGTGACACCCCAATTTAATTCAAATGTTAGATAATTAGGAATTTAATTATTTAATTAATTAAAGGCTTGATTATTTATATTTTTGGATTTAATTTGATTATTTAATTAAAAAGAAGAGTTGGTGGTATGAGGAGTAAGTAGAGGGTGTGAGTGGTAAAGTATTCTACCTTACTAGTTACTAATTATTTATTTTATTGGAATAAATAAAAGGAGTATTAAAAGAATTATAAAAAGGAAAAGAAGGAAAGAAGGTCTTTTTGGAAAAATTATTTCACGTAGAATTGGAGAAGAGAAGAGAAGAGAGGAAAAAGCCAACGCCGAGGAAATCGAAGATCATCGCGAGGTAAGGTGTGATTTCATTCAATTTTAATGCCTTATGGGTTTTGGGAATCAACCGGATGATTGGGTATGTTAGGAAGTTTGATTTAGGTGATTATAGGTTTGTAGGAATTAAACCCTATTTGTGTCGGATTATGATGAAATAATGTTGTTTGCTGTTATAATGGTGTAAAATGGATGTATTTTAGTGTTCCTCATATTGCAATTCGTATGGGAATGTTTGGAAGTGATTTGGAATGGGTAAATGCTGTCAAAATAGCAGATTTTGATTCTGCAGGTGTCATACCCCAAAATTTTCCCTCCTACTTCTCAAGACATTTCATACATCCATGCTCAAGGATTCCTTAAGGGTTGATCAGACAAACCCTCTCCTAGACAATCAACCCAAACTAGGGTTTGGAAATTCTCAAATCCAGATGGACTTCCAACATCTCCAATGGTCATCATGCCTCCTCATATGCTTCAAAGACTCTCCATGTCAAATTTCAAGCCTCACAAGTCAAGTTTCCCGATAATTGCTCGATGGTGAAAATCACCAGATTGACAAAAGTCAATTGTGGTCAACATATAGTCAAACTTCCTGATTTTTGGTCAACATCCTCATTTTGAAGTTACATTCATCATTTTATCAAGGGTTGATCATGATTCATCAAGAAAACTCAAGATTTGCTCAAAAGTCAAACTTTCCAAATTAGGGTTTTTCAATGAAAAGTCAACCAAACTTTGACTGAGCATAACTTCTTCATACTTTCTCAAAAAAATTTCCACCTACTCTTTTTTTTGAAGGAAATTCAATTCTCTACAACTTCATGTCTCACAAGAATGTTCAAAAAATGGTTCATTTGGAAGGTATGGATCAAAACATTACAGGTCCTTTTCAAAGTCAACAAAAAGTCAACTTTTTGTTTTGAAGATTTATTGAGCATGGAAACTCCAATTGAGATGAAACCAAAGAGGTTGGTTAGAGGACACTTATAGATTTCTAAAAAGTCCAAGAACACACAAATATGTGGAAAATTGAGCAAAATACACCATCTAGAAGTTGGGCATTTTTGAACAATTGCACAAAAGTAGATATTTGTCAAAATCCAATTTTTTCCAAATGGGCTTATAATTTTATGATCCAAACTTGATCATAATATTATTTGTGACCTATTGATGCCTTGCCATGACCACATTCTATTTTATTGATTTATTTTTGAATTTAAAACCATTTAATTCAAATTTAAATTATATAAAATATGAAAGTAAGATATATTTTCAAAAGGAGTGGATTTTTATCAAACTTGAGGTCCAAGATAGCCCATGAAACTTTCCAAATTCGTGATTGCTTGCACATGGAAGAGAAAATCAAATTTTCTCCAAAATTTGATTTTATTTGAAAGGAATTTATTGCACATTCAATATCCAATCTTTTTTCCTTCTTTTTACTCTCATGTTACACTTTATAAATACCAAGCAAGCTGCACAAGACAAGGGACGAAACCCTAGCCCCAACAACAACCCTTATTTTGCCAAATTTTTTCTCAAAGTTGTGAAATTCGAATTTTACTTTGCAGCCACATTCAGCCTCTCTCAACCATCTAAACGTGTTCCTGAGGTAATTTAGAGTGAGTATGCATCATTGTTCATGACTGAAACTGCCTGAATCGAGCTACATACATTCATACATATTCAAACTTTTCTTGAAAGTGCATTTTTATTATCTGCTTGTTTTAATCGATTCTAACCGTTTTAATGAGTTCATGAGATGCTAAGGGATGGATTTGGGCAATCGTTTGTGAGCTTGCACGTCAGAATCACATATTTCCATGTTTAGGGTTTAGGAACTGTGAAGCTTCGAACTGAACGGTACAGGTGTTTTCAATTGAAACTAATGGCACCATTGAACTCGCAGCCATCGAATTAGGGGGGTAGGGTACCTTGGAACTTTTTATTTCACGTATTTTGTAGGTTTTGAAATTGGTATGGCTGGAGAAGACGACCGGAGCTAGGGCTCCAGCGTCGTTGACCTGGCTGACTCCGGCGAGGGTTGGCGTGGCACAATGAAGCTCTCTGATTCACTCTCTCATTCAACCTGGACCCCACACGGCTGACTGGGCTTGGTTTTATAATCTCATGACACGCGTGCATTTAAAAACAATTGATTTTAAAATTCAAACACAAAGTGCACTGTGGCGTAGTGGTAAAGGCGCTGGCAAGGAAAGATGCTCTCCATGGTCTTGGGTTCGAAACTCGTTAGGACCAAATGTTTTTCTCTTTTTTGCAAAAGTAACTATTTTCATGTTTTTCTTATTTTATTTTCTTTAATATTTTCATTCATTTTATTTTATCTTTAATAATTTTTATCATGCATTTAAAAAACACCAAAAATATTTATTTTTTGCACAATTGTCAGAAAAATACTTATTTAATTTTTAAAATTAAAATTATTATTTTTCCATGCATATTGAATTTAATTGCAAATTAATCATTTAAATAGCTTTTAATTGTTTTTAAATTATCAAATTAACTCCAAAAATTCCCAAAAAATTATTTTATCATATTAATGTCATTATTAGCATAAAAACATTTTCTCATTCAAAAATGCTTATTTTTACTAACATTTTCTTCTTATGCAATTTTCTTCCGTTTTCCGATTTTTTCATCTGTTCGTAGGTTATACCGTTTCGGACAATTTTTATTGCGTTTCTTTTCAAATTATGTAATTGCCTATGGGATGTAATAGTTTAATTAGGACTTTTATTTTCCACACTTTCAATTATGTATCTTCCCCAAAGCCATGTAATAATGTAGGATTTATCTTTCCGCATCTTTACTTTCCGCAATCTAATTTCCGCACCCTATAAACTGCTAGTAACTAGGCGTGTATGGCAAGATAAAATTGAACATAGATCACTCATAATTTCAAGATAAACATATCTGAATTTGACACACTCTTTCACATGCACCCCTAGGTAATTCTCTCGCTGCCTTTACGAATTCAAATGGTCATGTCCTCGAACGAGGTATTCTAGCACCGCTGCCTTCAAAATAAATCATCATAGTCCCTTCGATACAAAGATCATAAGACCCACGAAGCGCCACGAATACATGATCTTGACCTCGATTGTCGCCACGAAAATGATGATAGTCCTTCGAATGTGCTAGATACTTCCTACAAGTTGCTTTCTATGACCATCGATGTCCTTCAATGTCCCGCTACATCCAACGAATGTGGTTGCCTACCAACTAATGGTATGGATAGCACTATTCTAAAGGAAAGTAAATAACACTAAAACGACCAATTCCGAGTAGGTAATAAGACTTTTAGTTGCTCTCTATCAAAATACTTTTTACACCTCACACTTTTGTCAAAGTTCAAACTCTTTTCAAAATCAAAACATTTCCAACACTTTGTATACATTCCTACATGAATTATTACAAAGTCAAAGCGAAATGCCCTTTTTCAAAACATTTTGTCAAACACACGTAAAGCACAATTTTAAAGTGATCTAAGAGCAACTAAGAGCCCAGATAACTACGATGAAAAGGGTGCTAATACCTTCCCTTTTATAACCTTCTCCTTACTCGTAATCTAACGAAGGTCTTTTCCTGCTCTTTTCACCTTCCCTTAATTGATAAAAGAAAGTCGGTGGTAGTCTTGCTATCCGCATATTTGCGATATAAAACTCTCAAAGTCGGCTTCACCGACATGTAACTGGCGACTCACGGGAAACACCCTAAAAGAGAATGCCTTAGGATTTCTAGATCATTTTTTAATTTTCTGCTTGATTTGTATGCTTTACTTTAAGGGTTGCTTGGGTATTATATTTTGGGGATCCACCGGATCCGGTTACCGTTAGGTAAGTAGCTATAAATCGTCGCGACTGTTAGACGATATCAAACGGTCAACATGATGGCTATGTTAGTGTGACACTTGGATGTCCTGATACTTCATTTCCAAGTCGAGGATAGTATTTGGTCGTGGTGTCATCAAGCACTAACTAAACTTTTAGAACCTTAATTGACCCATCTTGGCCATTAGAAGGTAGTGAGATGACCGGCTTTGTGCAGACTAAGGTTGGTGATACTGCTACTCATTAAGATCGACTTTTGGGATATTTTCGGTCGACCACTTGGTAGTCGTATTGAAATAAACGCCTACGAGAAAGATCAATGATATGAGATTCCTAGAACCCTCATTATAGGACAGGATGAACCAACTCAAACTTTTGGTGGGGTAATCACCTATACCTCTTGCAAGCCTTAAACCTAGGCTCATTGTGTGAATTGTTTGTGTGTGCTAAACATGACATCATGACATCATTGCATTGTATATCATTTCTAAATATTTCAAGGACCTAGGGATTTATCTTTGCTCTGCTTTGTAGGGATTATAGCTTTAGAAAGACTATCCGAATCAACTTCATGGGTACCTTCTCAGCTCAAAGAATTGGTTTCGAATTTCCGATCATGCCTATCAAAAGACATGGTTATCTCTTGATTTGTTATTCCTTTTGAAGAAGATATGATGAATGTCCTATTCCAGCTTCTTGATCCGAAACACCATTGATTTACATTCCGATTATCAGTTGGTTCCTACCTTGAAGAGTTTCTGTTACTTGGATACCTATTCTTGACCAAATGCTATTCACCGGTCTAGAAAAGGTTCTTAGGTACGAAGACATTGCATCAGCTTTACACCTAAAGCATATCGAAGCCAATTGGGAAACTAGTTGGAGTTAAGGGTTTACTTGCTAAGTTCCTGATAAAGAAAGCCCGAGAGTTCCTCAAAGTTATGAGTTTCCATGCATTTGAAGACATCGTGGCCTTACTAATCTATGGTTTGGTTCTATTTCCTAACTCGGATCAATTCATAGATGTCAATGCCATCAAGTTGTTTCTTACCCGCAATCCTGTGCCTACCTTACTTGGAGATATCCTACATTCTCTCCACACCCGTACTATCAAAAGACAAGGAACTCTCATGTATTGTATACCGTTACTTTCCAGGTGGTTTATTTCGCACCTTCCTCCATCAGTTTTGAAGAACGAACAAAGGTTGAGATGGTCTCAAAGGCTAATGTCACCCTCTCATTCAAACATCCGTTGGAGTCTTTTCTCTCAAAAGGACTTCATATTCATTGAGCGTTGTGGAGAATTCTCCAATGTAACACTACTTGGTATAAGGGGAGGTATTACTTACAACCCTTCTCTAGCTCTACGCCAGTTTGGTTTTGCTGGAAGAGATGGTCCTCATGATATGCTTCTCCAAGATATTGTGTTCGACTACAACCACGATCTCCGCATTACCGATTAAGGTTCATACACGCTGGGCATGGTAAAGAAGATCGATACCAAGACTTTGGGACACCAAAACTCCATTCCTTGGGAACCTTACCTCAAATGGGTGAGAGCTCGAGCTCAAAATCTCATGATGCCATTCACGCCTATTTTACCAAGAATTATGGAACCTGCTATAGGTGACGTACTTATATCGTTCTCCATCCCGACATGCCCACGATTTTGAAGACTTGAAGAGATCCCGGATTCAACTCAAAGAAGAAAGGGATACATTCAAGCTCGGTTAGCTGAGAAGAAAGTGCTAGAGTTGACTAAGCTACTTCACGAGGAGCGAAACATCAACGCCTCTACCTCGCACCAAGAGGAAGCGCCCATGGAGACTTAGAGCTTAGGATTTTTATGCTTTTCTTTTATTGTTTTGAACTATCTTTTGTACTTAAAAAGAAAATTATAAAAGAGAACTAATAAATGTTTGTTCGTGCTTGTTTAACAAATTTAAATTCCTAAGGTCCTTGAAAACATTGCATTGCATCTCGCATAAACATTGTATCATGGCATAACATCTCATAACAGTACATTGAAGATTGGTTTTCTCATTCTCTCGCTATTTATTTTAGCGTAAATGGCTCTTGAACAGATCGTCAAGGATCTCCTGTGCTTAATGCTCGGCCCAACAGATGTTCACTAGCTTGGTCCAAGGCCAAGAAGATCCAAGAAGCTCATCACCGAAGAAGAAGGTCGTTGATGTTCTCAACATGGGTAGACGCTACAAAGGTGGTCCTAAAGTGGTCACCTGAGAGCTTCTAAGGAAGTGTCAAGAATGAGGGAGTGTCAAGGAATGAAGAAGGCAGCCAGTAAGCGCCTGAGAAAGAAAGAGAAGATCACTCTGACTATAGCCAGAACTCTGATGAAGATGACAAGTACAAGCAACTTGAAGACCGTCGAATGTTGTGGAAAACTCAAGATGTCAGGCTGAATTTTGATGATCCGAGTCTTGTCCCCTGTGTGGTGATTCCTCCCAAGTTCAAAGTTCCACTTTTGCCAAATATGATGGCATTTCTTGTCCGAAGCTGCATTTAAAGTCCTATGTCCAGAAGATCAACCCCCACACTAATGATAGAAAGTTGTGGATGCACTATTTTCAGGAGAGTTTGTCCGGAACTCAATTGGAGTGGTATTATCAGCTAGAGAATGACCGTATCCGTACTTGGAGTGACTTAGCAAATGCTTTCTACAGACGGTATGAGTACAATGCTGAATTGACACCCACTCGTATGCAACTACAGAGCATGTCTATGGGTCGTGATGAGAAGTTCAAAGAATATGCTCGAAATGGAGATCTAGCAGAGTTCAACCACCCTTGTCCAATAGGGAGTTGGTTGATATGTTCATGGGAACACCGATGACCCGCTCTTCAATCATCCGATTGAAACTCTTCACCGGATTCACCGAGTTGATATTGACAGGAGCGATTGAAGTCGGTATCAAGAGTGGAAGATTCATGTGAGACATCTTCAAATGTCAAGAGATCTTTGGTGGTAAGAAAGAAGCCAATGATGTGTATGGTCGAAGCCGAGCCAAGACCGATCGCGCTTAATTTGTGGGGGGCAACAGGATCTCCAACCCTACATCAACACAACCTCACAGACAACGCGTAGCCAAACGCGCCTACTAAGACAGCTTTACAAAGATCAACATGCCATTGTCAAGCCTTGCAACACATGTTGAAAGCGAATCGACATTTTGAAGGATCCTCCTCAGAGTGTCAACACTTCTCCGAGATAAAATCCTAATGCTAAGTGTGCTTACCACCCAATAGCCTGTGGCACGACATCGACAACCGGGCTCAAGAACAAGATCCAAGATATGATCAAGCTAAGTAGATTGAGTTTGATCCTCCTTGAGACCAATGTGATCAACGCCCTATGCCTAACCATGACAAAAGTTCCAATGTGTTGGTGAAGATACTTATGTATTCAACATAGATGACTTGACTATTCCTCTGATGACTCTTAAGAAGAATTTGTTGCAAGCCGATGTCAACCCAGGATGCCTAGAGAATTTTCGTTGGTGCCCATCTGCACTTGATGGTTGTGCTTGGTTGAGAAGACGTGTTCAGTGCATGATGGATAACCGTGAAATACTATTCCTGAAACCACCTGGAGAGTCCGTGAAGACATGTCTAAGAAGTTGAAGATCAAGATGTGAATGAAATCAGACATCCGTGATGGGTTACCTTGGGGAAGCCAAGTGGAAAGTATGATTACATGGTGAAGTACACTGTTCCCGAAAGCTACAAAATTCCTATTGAAGATGTTAAGGTGACCAGATGGGGTGATGATTTCCCAGAAGACTATGCTGATGTTAACACAATAAGGATTTCTCTGATCTCGTGCCAAGAGTGGCACCTCTCATTATTCTCCAAGGCCGCCCATATTCCTCCCAAGGCTATTCCTTGAATTATGGAGCTGATGTTTACTATCATGGCCAAGCAAGACCCTCTCGACTATTGAAGAACTTACTGCTGGCTACCATTCTTGACATTGACAACATCACGGGATCAAGTAAGGTGACTGAACCAAGGGTATTCTCTCCGCATATCTCCTCCAAAAGACATCATGACTCCACTGCATTCCATCTATTCAATCCATTCCCCAAGCTAGAGGAAAGAACCTGACTCATCCCCGCCACCAAGTACCAAAGGAAGTTATCAAGATACCTCCAAACAAGAAATGGAGGAAATTCAAGATTATCAAGAAGAGTGACTACAATGTTGTGGAACAGTTAGACAGACCCCAAGATATCCATGCTTGCTCGCTTTCAGGCTCCGAGGCCCATGCTAATGCCTTGGTGAAGTTTCTGAAGAATGCTCACGTACCGCAAGACACTACTATTGACCAGTTTGAAGTTTGTATTGCTAGCCTGGCTGCCAACAACGGCCTAGGTTTCTCTGATGCTGATTTGACTCCTACCGGAAGGAAACACAACAAAGCCTTGCACATCTCCGTTGAATGCAAGGGCCCAACATTATCTCATGTTTTGGTAGATACTGCTCGCTTCCGAATATCCTCCTAAGACCGCTTTTGATCGACTTGATGTCAAGGGTTGGTTTTGAAACCCAAGGACATTATTGTGAGAGCTTTGATGGTTCTAAGCAAGTGCTTGGAGAGGTCACTCGCCTGCTAAGGTCGGTCTCGCACTTTTGACTCCACTTTCTTTGTCATGGACATCCGTCTCCGCTTATTCTTGCTCCTTGGACGCCCTTGGATACATGGGCAAGGCCATACTCTACCTTACATCAAACCAAGTACCCGTGAGAGGAAGGTTGTTACGATGTGGTGAAGAAGAATATATGGTCACCATCTACACTATTCCGATACCGAGGTGGAAGGCGAATTCTTTGAGACTTCGTCAAGGTTTTGAAACAATCCCCAGTCATGCTGACTCTTCCGTCACTCCCCGGTTACGCAAGTTCCGCCTAGGATGGCCTCACGAAAGATGTTCAAGCCGCAATTGAAGAAGGAGGTAGTACTATTTGGGGACAGCTCCCTGATCTTCCTTTCAAATCTGAAAAGACAGGTTTAGGCTTCACCATCAAGGGTCAGAAGATGATACGCCGCGAACGTGCCGGCCAGCTTCCTTTCCGCATCATCCAGAGTGGAATCCATGCTATAGAAGACGACGACAACAACTTCGACATCAACAAGTGGATCTTCCCAACTCCAGACAATGGGCTCAGTAATTGGAAGACCGAAGACGTCATACCAATCTCCTTTAGACAGAGTAATTGCTTTGTTTTGTTTGCTTTTCATTTTCTATGTTTTGAACAATAAACTTAAAGCCTAATGCCTTGCCCGGCATCATGGCTCGCTTTGTGAGGGTTATTATTATCCGTCATTTGCATATTTTCATTCAATAAAATCGTTGGACTTTGCATTCAATTGTTGCTTTTTTCTTTTACTTTATCACCCCTTCAAAAAGCTATGTGTTTCTTACACACACCCACGTGATACAATCGCAGAATCACTCGAATCTCGCTGATAACAATTGCTATTGCTAAATATGACTTCGATAATCCGATCTACCAAGTCGAAGATGAAGCTGAGGAAGATTGTGAAGTGCCAGGAGAACTTATCAGACTGCTACAGCAAGAAGAACGAGTTATACAGCCACACGAAGAGCAAGTTGAGGTTGTGAATTTGGGTACCGGTGAAGACAGAAAAGAGATCAAGATAGGAGCGGGTCTTGAGAACCGAGTCAAGGAAAGATTGGTCCAGATGCTACGAGACTATATTGAGGTTTTTGCTTGGTCATACAAAGACATGCCTGGTTTGGACATTGACATCGTGGTACACCGATTGCCGACAAAAGAAGGTTTTTCCCAAAGGAAATGTAGGTCTGTGATGCGTCCTGAGATGTCAGAGAAGATCAAAGCTGAAGTTATGAAGCAGTTCAATGCAGGTTTCCTAGCCGTTACTTCTTATCCACAATGGGTTGAAAATGTGGTGCCTGTACCCAAGAAGGATGGCAAGGTAAGAATGTGTGTGGATTACAGAGAACTGAACAAAGCGAGTCCGAAAGACGATTTTCCTCCTCATATTGATGTTCTCGTTGACAACACCGCCAAAGATAAGGTTTTCTCCTTCATGGATGGTTTCTCCGTTACAATCGATCAAAATGGCTCCTCAAGACATGGAGAAGACTACTTTCATTACACAAAGGGCACTTTCTCGCAAGGTTATGTCGCTGGATCGAAGAACGCACGCCACTTATTAGCGCGGTATGGTGACATTATTTCATTACATGATTCATCACGAGATAGAGGTCTACGCCGACGACATGATAGCTCGATCACAGATCAAGAAGAACATCTTGATCATCTACGAAACTGCTTTGACAAGTTGAAGAAGCACAGTCGAGACTTAACCCCAACAAGTACACCTTGGAGTTAGATCCCTAAACTCCTAGGTTTGTTGTCAGTGGAAAAGGTATTGAAGTTGACCCCGCCAAGGTTAAAGCTATTCAAGAAATGCCCGCCCCGCACCGAGAAGGAAGTCGAGGTTTCGGCCGATTGAATTACATTGCCGATTCATTGCACATCTAATCGCTACTTGAGCCAGCTTTTCAAGTTATCAAGAAAGATCAAGTGGTAGAATGGAACGACGATTGCCGATCGCTTTGACAAAATCAAGGAGTACCTATAGAATCCTCCTATCCCGATGCCGCCCGTCAAGGAAGACCTCTTATCATGTACTTGATGTTAGAGAACTCAATGGGGTGTGTCAGCAACATGATGAGTCTCGTCGAAAAGAGTATGCAATATACTACCTTAGCAAAAGTTTACCAACCGGAAACAAGATACTACACCGAGAAAACTTGCGCGCTTTGGCTTAGCTGTCACGACTAAGACAAGATATGTTGACTCACACTACCTTGTTGATTTCAAGATGGATCCGATAAAATACATATTTGAGAAGCCTCTCCGAAGAATAGCAAGATGGCAAATGATCTTGACCGAATACGACATCCAAGACACTTCTCGTAAAGCGATCAAAGGAAGTGTAGTAGCCGATCATTTGGCTCATCGTCGTAGATGACTATCGCCTATGCAATTCGAATTTCCGTGATGAAGATGTTTTACTAGTCACCGACAGAAGAACTGTGCCTGCATTTAAGGACCTGAGCAAGGATCCCGATGGACTATGGTCTTTGATGGAGCCTCAAACGCACTTGGCAATGGCATTGGCGCCATCATTACATCTTCTACAGGCAGACATACTCCTTTCACCGCCAGATTATGTTTCAGTTGCACTAACAACATGGCCGAATACGAAGCATGCATCATGGGTATTAAAGCCGCTATTGACTTAAGAATCAAGTTCTTACAAGTGTATGGAGACTTAGCTTTAGTGATCAGTCAGATTCAGGGTGAATGGGATACGAAGCATCCGAATCTCATTCCATATCGAGAGCATGTTTTGAGTTTGATCCCCTGCTTCGAAGAGATTACTTTCAATCACATCCCACGAGAAGAGAATCACAGACGCATTGGCTACTATGTCGCCTATGTTCAAGGTCGATGGGACAACGAGGCTCCCTGATCATCATTGAAAAGTTTGACTAACCAATAGATTGCATGAGCTTGATACGTAAGAGAAACCTTGGTACTACGATGTGAAGAGGTATCTTGAGACTCGTGAATATCCCAGGCATCTCTCAATGATAAGTTCTTGAGAAGATTTGCATCCAAATTCTTCCTCAAGAACGACATCTTATACAAGCGCAACCACGACTTGTGCTTACTCCATCGTGTCGACCGAAAAACAGGAACGTATCATGGAAGAGTTACACGAAGGCGTATTCGACCCACTCTAGTGGTCATACCATGGCTAAGAAGATTTTGAGAACAAAGTTACTATTGGTCCACCATGGAAGTCGATTGTCACCACTACGCCGATCTTGTCACAATGCCGATTTATGCGATAAAGTGCACGCATCTCCAGACCAATGTTCTAACCTCCTGGCCTTTGCAATGTGGGCATTGACATGATTGGGAAATCAAGCCCATTCCAACGGACATCGCTTCATCCTTGTGGCAATTGACTATTTCACCAAGTGGGTAAGCAGCTTGCGATCTCATACCAAGAATGTTGTGGCTCGTTCATCAAACATAATCTTATCTCGTCGGTATGGCACTCGAGAGGATTATCACGTATAACTGCTGTAATCTCAACAACAAGATGATCACCGAACTCTCGCACACGTTCACGATCACATTACAATTCTTCTCCGTATCGGCCTAAGATGAATGGTGCGTGGAAGCCGCCAACAAGAACATTAAGAAGATTATACGAAGATGACAGGACTTACAAAGATTGGCATGAGATGTCACCATTTGCTCTTCATGGTTATCGCACCACAAGATAACGACAACAGGGCAACCCCTTCTCTTGTATATAGTATGGAAGCCCTACCTATCGAGGTTCGATACCTCAACTAGAGTCCTCCAGAAGCAGAGTTAGGCGAAGACGATTGGGTCCGCATCGCTTGACCGATTAATTTGATTGATGAGAAACGACTCGCGTCCATCTGCCATGGATAAATCTATCAGAAGCGAATGATCAGAGCATTCAACAAGAAGGTCAAGCACCGAGTTTACCAAGTCGGTGACCTAGTAGTCAAGCGCATCATTCTTCCACAAGGTGATCCCAGGGGAAAATGGACTCCCACCTACGAGGGACCATTTGTAGTTAAAACAATATTTTCCGGCGGAGCTATCATACTTAGCACCGTGGATGGTGAAGACTTCCCACACCCTATGAACGCAGACATAGTCAAAAAATACTACGCAGAAAAGAGACCCGCTAGGTCGACTGGCCTAGGCAAAAATAAGGGCATCCTAGCGAACCAAAAGGGTTCGGGCAAAAGTTAAGGATATATACAAAACATGTACACCCGGTAAGTCGAAAACCTGAAAAGGCGGCTTGGGCAAAAAAGGGTATCCCGGTAGACTTAAAACCCGAAAGGGCGGTCTAGGCAAAAGTTAGGGATTTAAGCGCACGACTATGTCTCTTCAGATCACCCACTACCGCACTACTATCAAGATTCAAGATTCAAATGGTGAAGATCACCACTCACTTTCACCGATAGAAGGAGATGAGATAGTTGAAATATATGAGTACTAGCATAGTTGAACTTAACGAGATTGTTTCTCAGATAGCTTTTACTTTCTTGTGTACAAACTACTTGGCCATACGCCACATTTCAAATAAATACAAGTTCTTTCTTTACAATTTTTGCTATTGTTGTGTGCATAAGGTCCAACGTTTGCTTTGAATGATTATATGCATCTGACAATAAAAATCTATTCACAAACATGCGAAAAGTGAACATACAAAAGTAATTACTACAGGCTCCAGGAATTGAGATGACGACGAAAGTCACCAAGACATTCCCCCCGCAGAGCGTGATCCCCACAGAAGTGTCGCTCACTACAAACCTTCCCCGGCAGAGTATATCTTAGTCCCCGAGAAGTGATCCAGTCAACTTAACCGGATTACACCAGTCTTCGAGCAATGACATTTCATCCCCAGCCGAGGTATTTATCCCCAGCAGAATATCTCTCAACAATTACCCTTTGCCCAAGAAGATCAAGATCCGCACTAAACTTGGTCAGATAGTGCATCGGAGGAAACCCACATCTTTTATTCCCCAACCGGAGATTTCAACGGGCTCTAGATCCTTTTAACTCGGTCTCCCCGCAACTGTCAAATACTTTTCAGCAGGATCCATGTGCAAGATCCCCAGTAGAACACATCCTAGATTATTCCCCAGCAGGGTTTATACACAAGATCCTCAGCGGCGCATCTCTCGATCTCCACCATCCTCAACAATATCCAGACTTGAAACTTGGTCAGATAGTACATCGGAGGAATCCAGGTTATCTTTCTTCTTGGGGTTTCCATTCGTTTCATCCCTAAATAGAAGTCAGAAATTTCCAAGCAGAGTGTCCACATCTTCTTCAAGATGGATATATTTTGAAATACCACAACATCTATCATTCATACATTACCATGAAAGTCATAATATATGCATATGTCATTCATACACATCGTCATGCATCATACTTTGCATAAGACTAACAAAATTCTATCAAAGTTTCCTTTGTTTTTTCCAAAGCAGGTGAAAATCACTTCTGAAACAAACAGGTCTAGGATTAATGCCCGAAGCCAGACGGGAAAACTATCTGAACGACCGCCCTAGTTGTCCTCCGACAACCGGTCCAGATTAATGCCCGGCCGACGGAAAACTATCTCGAACGACCGCCTAGTTGTCCTCCGACAACCGATCCGTGATTAATGCCCAAGCCGACGGGAAAACTATCTCGAACGATCACAAGTTATCCTCCGATAATGTGTATTGATCAAGACTAAAGCACAACAGGAAGTGTCCACATTTTTCCAACTACTATCCCTCGTAGTAATCAGATGCAGATGTATTCTCGACTTCTTATTATCAAAAAGAACTACAGTAGTCTAGCGCATTTACTTAGTTGCCTTGGATGGCATCTTAAGCCCATCTCCGACTACTTGTCAACATTTCTCCACTTTCGTATCGTCGCATATTTGGTTAAAAACCAATACAAACCAATAACTTCATTCAAAGATGAGCACGGTTAACGTACGACTTCTCCGGTGGCATCCTAAGCCCACCCTGTGCTCCCTTCATTTCCGAAATGTCTACAAAGCCTAGCGATTTACTCACTCCTCAAAGATCGATCTTTCTAGATGGCATCTTAAGCCCATCTCCGATACCTCCTATTCGTACAACAATCTCGAGTCTAGCGTGATGACTCATTCCCCAACGAAGTCTCCAACTTCTCCCAAATGGCATCCGAAGCCCATTCCCCGCATCATCAACCAACAAAGGAGTGCAAATTTGTGTATTGAGTGTTCAATCATCTTCTACCTCCGTGTCACGAAGGCTAACATGCCAATCTAACTCTTCCAAAGACAAGAAGATTGAACAGGCAGTCACATACCCCAAAATTTGCCCTCCTACTTCTCAAGACATTTCATACATCCATGCTCAAGGATTCCTCAAGGTCGATCGACAAACCTCTCCTAGACAATCAACCCAAACTAGGGTTTGGCAATTCTCAGATCCAGATGGACTTCCAACTTCTCCAATGGTCATCATGCCTCCTCATATGCTTCAAAGACTCTCCATGTCAAATTTCAAGCCTCACAAGTCAAGTTTCCTCAGACAATTGCTCAGATGGTTGAAAATAGTTGTATTGGACAAAAGTCAATCTGTGGTCAACATACAACCAAACTTCCCGATTTTTGGTCAACATCCTCATTTTGAAGTTACATTCATAATTTGATCAAGGGTTGATCATGATTCATCAAGAAAACTCAAGATTTGCTTAAAAGTCAAACTTTCCAAATTAGGGTTTTTGGTGAAAAGTCAACCAAACTTTGACTGAGCATAACTTCTTCATACTTTCTCAGAAATTTTTCCACCACATCTTGTTTTGAAGGAAATTCAATTCTCTACAACTTCATGTCTCACAAGAATGTTCAAAAATGGTTCATTTGGAAGGTATGGATCAAAACATTACAGTTCTTTTTCAAAGTCAACAAAAAGTCAACTTTTTGTTTTGAAGATTTATTGAGCATGGAAACTCCAATTGAGATGAAACCAAAGAGGTTGGTTAGAGGACACTTATAGATTTCTAAAAAGTCCAAGAACACACAAATATGTGGAAAATTGAGCAAAATACACCATCTAGAAGTTGGGCATTTTTGAACAATTGCACAAAAGTAGATATTTGTCAAAATCCAATTTTTTCCAAATGGGCCTATAATTTTATGATCCAAACTTGATCATAATATTATTTGTGACCTATTGATGCCTTGCCATGACCCCATTCTATTTTATTGATTTATTTTTGAATTTAAAACCATTTAATTCAAATTTAAATTATATAAAATATGAAAGTAAGATATATTTTCAAAAGGAGTGGATTTTTATCAAACTTGAGGTCCAGGATAGCCCATGAAACTTGCCAAATTCGTGATTGCTTGCACATGGAAGAGAAAATCAAATTTTCTCCAAAATTTGATTTTATTTGAAAGGAATTTATTGCACATTCAATATCCAATCTTTTTTCCTTCTTTTTACTCTTATGTTACACTCTATAAATACGAAGCAAGCTGCACAAGACAAGGGACGAAACCCTAGCCCCAATAACAACCCTTATTTTGCCAAATTTTTTCTCAAAGTTGTGAAATTCGAATTTTACTTTGCAGCCACATTCAGCCTCTCTCAACCATCTAAACGTGTTCCTGAGGTAATTTAGAGTGAGTATGCATCATTGTTCATGACTGAAACTGCCTGAATCGAGCTACATACATTCATACATATTCAAACTTTTCTTGAAAGTGCATTTTTATTATCTGCTTGTTTTAATCGATTCTAACCGTTTTAATGAGTTCATGAGATGCTAAGGGATGGATTTGGGCAATCGTTTGTGAGCTTGCACGTCAGAATCACATATTTCCATGTTTAGGGTTTAGGAACTGTGAAGCTTCGAACTGAACGGTACAGGTGTTTTCAATTGAAACTAATGGCACCATTGAACTCGCAGCCATCGAATTAGGGGGGTAGGGTACCTTGGAACTTTTTATTTCACGTATTTTGTAGGTTTTGAAATTGGTATGGCCGGAGAAGACGACCGGAGCTAGGGCTCCGGCGTCGTTGACCTGGCTGACTCCGGCGAGGGTTGGCGTGGCACAATGAAGCTCTCTGATTCGCTCTCTCATTCAACCTGGACCCCACACGGCTGACTGGGCTTGGTTTTATAATCTCATGACACGCGTGCATTTAAAAACAATTGATTTTAAAATTCAAACACAAAGTGCACTGTGGCGTAGTGGTAAAGGCGCTGGCAAGGAAAGATGCTCTCCATGGTCTTGGGTTCGAAACTCGTTAGGACCAAATGTTTTTCTCTTTTTTGCAAAAGTAACTATTTTCATGTTTTTCTTATTTTATTTTCTTTAATATTTTCATTCATTTTATTTTATCTTTAATAATTTTTATCATGCATTTAAAAA
Source organism: Vicia sativa (assembly GCA_021764765.1). NCBI lineage: Eukaryota > Viridiplantae > Streptophyta > Magnoliopsida > Fabales > Fabaceae > Vicia > Vicia sativa. The sequence continues at coordinate 46,271,834 of CM038794.1, read as the reverse complement.
ACACCAAAAATATTTATTTTTTGCACAATTGTCAGAAAAATACTTATTTAATTTTTAAAATTAAAATTATTATTTTTCCATGCATATTTAATTTAATTGCAAATTAATCATTTAAATAGCTTTTAATTGTTTTTAAATTATCAAATTAACTCCAAAAATTCCCAAAAAATTATTTTATCATATTAATGTCATTATTAGCATAAAAACTTTTTCTCATTCAAAAATGCTTATTTTTACTAACATTTTCTTCTTATGCAATTTTCTTCCATTTTCTGATTTTTTCATCTGTTCGCAGGTTATACCGTTTCAGACAATTTTTATTGCTTTTCTTTTCAAATTATGTAATTGCCTATGGGATGTAATAGTTTAATAAGGACTTTTATTTTCCGCACTTTCAATTATGTATCTGCCCCAAAGCCATGTAATAGCGTAGGATTTATCTTTCCGCATCTTTACTTTCCGCAATCTAATTTCCGCACCCTATAAACTGCTAGTAACTAGGCGTGTATGGAAAGATAAAATTGAACATAGATCACTCATAATTTCAAGATAACACATATCTGAATTTGACACACTCTTTCACACATGCACCCCCTAGGGTAATTCTCTCTCGTTGCCTTTACGAATTCAAATGGTCATGTCCCTCGAACGTAGAGGTATTCTAGCACCGTTGCCTTCAAAACAAATCATCATAGTCCCTTCGATACAAAGATCATAAGACCCACGACGTCGCCTACGAATACATGATCTTGACCCTCGATTGTCGCCTACGAAAAATGATGATAGTCCCTTCGAATGTGCTAGGATACTTCCCACAAGTTGCTTTCTATGACCATCCGATGTCCCTTCGAATGTCCCGCATACATCCAACGAATAGGGTTACCTACCAACTAATGGTATGGATAGCACTATTCTAAAGGAAAGTAAAATAACACTAATACGAATTTCGAGTAGGTAATAAGACTTTTAGTTGCTTGCTCTATCAAAATACTTTTACACCTCACACTTTTGTCAAAGTTCAAACTCTTTTCAAAACAAAACATTTCCGAACACTTTGTATACATTCCTACACGAATCATTACAAAGTCAAAGCGAAATGCCTTTTCAAAACATTTTGTCAAACACACGAAAGCACAATTTTAAAGTGATCTCGAGAGCAACTAAGAGCCAGAGAACTCACGGATGAAAAGGGTGCTAATACCTTCCTTTTCATAACCTTCTCCCTTACTCGTAATCTAATGAAGGTCTTTTCCTGTTCTTTTCACCTTCCCTTAATTGGATAAAAGAAAATTCGGTGGCGACTCTTGCTATCCGCACATTTGCGATACAAAAATCTCAAAGTCTCACCGCTATTACAGTCGGGAACCGTTCCTGGGAGGAACCGAGTCTCAAAGGTGAATTTTTCAAAATCGGCATTTTTAGATGGGAACCGTTCTCAGTAGGGTAGGAACCGGGTTCCCATACAAAATTCCAGGGGCATGACTTTTTCAAAAAGTGGGAACCGGGTCATACCAGGGTAGGAACCGGGTTCCACTGTATTGAGATCAAAAATACTTAAACTTCAAAAATTCATATTTTCTAAACCGTAACTCCATTCGAGTGTCGTTTTTGGCATTATTTCTTAAATTTAAAATACTATCTTTTAAAAAAGGAAAAATATTATTTTGCTAAAATTATTTTAAAAAGAGTCGAGCTTCCGATTTTGAAAAGTGTGGATAGTTAAGGATAATGGGAAATTATTATAAATGGTCTGAGTTATCGGATGAGAACTAATGCATACAATGTTGTATTTTGATATTCATTATGATTGAATGTGATACATTGGTGATTGGCATTATGTGAACTATATTGATATCATAATCTGTGAAGTGATGTTGCATGCTTTTATGATGCATGCATGAGCATTTGTTAATTTGGTTCATTCCCATTGTGTGAAAGTGAACTGGCTGAGCCAATAGACTTACCCGGATTTAGAGGTAGTGAGGCTGGATTCTTGACCCAGTGGTTATGGGTGAATCATGGATTTCCGTTGTCTTTCCACATGTAAACGGAGCAGTGGGTGAACTCGGTTCACGTTTTGGTACCACATGCATAGAGTCTGCATTGCATATGGGATTGTAACATGCTAGGATGGTTTCTAGTGTTACAATTTCCATTGTTTGTTATATTACATGTTCATTATGTGAGATGCCTTTGTGAAATGACTACGACTATGTGTTTGGATAATGGACTAATGTATTCGATTATTCTGTTGTATTTAAAACGATAATGCATTTTATATTGATAGAAATCTCACCCTTACTTTGATGATTTGATTTGGTGATTAGTTGCTTGGAATCGTGAGGATAACTTTAAATGAGTCCTTTAGTTAAACCGTGTGTCAGTGTCGTGCTCTGGTAGATGTAACACTGGGGAAACATTTGAATTGAGATCCTTATGGATATTAATTAATAGTTTTGGTTAATGTTCGATTTGTTATCCTGGAATAATTATGAATGATGTATTCAGGATTTGTTATGTTTCATTTCCGCTGTTAAACATAACCTTAAGTATGCTTTATTTAATGATATCTTCTTTAGTGAAAGCATGACAACTATTTTTGTTAATTTTGAAATATTTAAATTGTGACGCCTCTTAATTTGTGATTAAAAACTCTGATTATTAAATTGTAAATCGCGGGTAATTAGAAGGGGGTGTTACATCTTTGACCCATCAAACGCCTTAACTACCAAATCACTGGGTCTCAGCACAACCCCTTCATAGTCCAATTTCAAGAGAGTAGACTTCGGAAGAACATTGAGAGATGATCCTGTGTCAACCAGCACACGGGATAAAGTAGTTTTCGCTATCTCCACGAAAACGTGCAGCGCTTTGTTATGCTTCCTTCCTTCGGGAGGTAAATCGAAGTCAGTAAAACCGAGATCGTTACTTGCTGAAATGTTGTTCACAATGCCTCCAAACTGGTTAACAAAGATCTCTTGGGGAACAAAGGATGTCCCCAGCAACTACCTCAGAGCATTGCGGTGAGGTTCAGAATCCCTCAACAAAGCTAAAATAGAAATCTTGGTGGGCGTCTGACCGAGCTGGTCGATTATCTTGTAATCGCTCTTCCTTATATACCTCATCGCTTCTTCAACATCTTTGGTCACCTCGTGGCTTAGAACGGGTGTTGAAATTTGGTGTCGACTCATCTCCAATCATAATTCCTTTCCTTTGCTTTAGCCTTGGCCAAAGCTTCGGACTTTCTCACTAGATTGTGGCGAGAAGATTTCCACTGTAATCCGACTTTCCCCACAATATCATGCAATCGTAGGCTTTTTTTTCAATCTTCCCTTCCCACTTTCCTTTTCGCTCCACATTTTTTTTTCACGGTAGTATTCAGATCCATAATTCCATGGAATGGCCTTTTCACTAGTGTAAGGTACCGGACCAGGCAAAGTGATGATCACAGGAGGTTTCTTGGTCGGTACCGGGATCGTAACAGGAATTCTTCTAGAAATGATGGGGATGGTAACCACATCAACTTCATCTTCATTATTCTGCACATCAAACTCTTTCTAGATGAATTGAAGAATTTTTCAGAATCGGAATCACGTTCGTGTCATCACAACCTTCAGCTTGGATCAAACATTGTTCACAACCATCATTACAACCAGGGAAGTCTCCCTTCAACAATAATTGCTTCTTTATCCACCATAACGGGGTGGTCAAAGCATTAACATCCGTTATCAGATTCAAACTTCCCTCTTCACAATTGACAATGCGTTTCCACCATGGGAGGTGATGGTGAATGACGTTAGAGTGGAGGCCCAAAGTTGATTGCCTCAGTGTCAAGTAAATTCTGAACCTTGTATTTGAAAGCATAACAATTCTCAATGGAATGCCCCGATGCATTGGAGTGGTAGAGACAACGAGCGTTTGCGTTAAAATATTTCGGCAAGTTATCGTGGTCAACCTTGATCGCTGAATTCAATCATATTCGTTTGCAAGTGAGAAAATACATCCGCATAAGACATTGGCAAAGGATCAAACTTTCACGGGCTCGGTTGGTGTTGTCTAGGAGAAACATCTTGTTTGGAACACTAGTAGGAATAGTCACAAAATGACTTGGCGATTGAATTTCATCTTCTTTCGTTTATATAGTGTGTTTCCTTCCTTCTTCTCGTAACCACCAAAGACTTTTTGGGGCCACCCACTTGATTCTTGTCAGTATTAACATCCTGAATCTTTCCCAACTTGATCCCCATCTCAACCCTTTCACCAAACATCACCATGTCAGCGAAAGTACTGGTCAGATTGCAAGAGGCATAGTAAGGCCCATCTAGCATGTCGGTAAACATTTCCACCATCTCGCTCTACCATAGGGGTTGAACTTTAGCTACCTCTGCGCCACCGCTGCTGACTTTTGAAAGACTCGTTGTTGTGCAAGTTGTCTTGTAGGTGCCATATAAAGTGTGTTGCAAGGAAGGCTTCAACCAACTATCTCCATGTTCGCACCTGCGAGTTATCAAGGCCCATATACCAATCTAGTGGTCCATTAGTCAAACTATCCTGAAAGAAATGCATCAAGAGTTTTTCATCCTTCGTATAAGCGGACATCCTTCTAAAGTAGTACCTCGGTGAGTTTTAGGACAAGAGTTTCCCTTGTACTTTGAAAGCTCAGGGATTTTGAACTTGGGAGGAATCTTCACTCCTTGCACCAATCCCAAGTTAGACATGTCAAAACCCAAAACTCCTTGGTTTCAAAGGCTTGCATGCGCTCCTCAAGCATGCGATTTCGATGTTTTTGGTTTCTCAAAGATTGGAAAACCAATCTTCAAAGTTGTCCTCCTCATGCTGAGGAAATGGGATTTGAACAGTCTTCTTGCATAGTGGAGGAACCACTCCAGGCTCTAGATGCTGACGATGTGTGGGGGTAGGCGGAGGAGGAATTACAAGTGAATCGAGACCTGACTCTCTAGCAAGGTCAAGAAACCGATGTTAACCTCCAAGCTAATTCCAGACAAAGCATTTCCTTGAGGGGGAGGAACGACTTCAGCTCCTTCGACGGTGGCTGCGGCAGGCCTCACAACCAAAGCTCTCAACTCCTCTTGCTGCAAGGCCATGGTTTGTATCATCTCCATCAGTTTCCCCATGGAGGCTACGTCAGCTTCAATCTTCTCCATAAGTCTTTTCAGGTTGCTTCTTATCGGGTACCGGTGAATGTAGAAATCTGCAATCTCTCTTCTGTGTAGAAGAAAATCAACAGTAGAAGTAAGAAGACTGGTCTCAACACCCTGTATGTATGATATGTTATGGGGTATGTATGCATGCCCATGATATGTTTTCGTACATTTTATTTTCAGGGACTCTTTAAAGACTCATTAGTTAATAATAAGCATTAGAGGAAAGACTGATTAAACTGCAAATCACTGAAATCTCATATAAACCAAAATGTTAGGTGTAACTACACTGCTGATTAAGTTCAAACAGAGCAATAAGATTCATACTGAAATGTAAATCATTACATTAGCCACTAAATTCAAATATTCAACTAAGACAAATTGCTAAAAATTTAGAAATGCTGTCCGCGACGAGGCTTCAAATCTCTGGTTTCTGTCTTGAATCGGTTCACCACATCTTGATAAATAAAGAGGAACTCACTCACAACAAGAGGTATCTGATTGCCTTCAAGGTCCTCTAAGGCCGACCTAAGTCTCAAGGACACATCAATGATCAAGTGGTTACACATGTCCACCATACCACTGTATTTCCCATAGAAATGTGCATTTTGCTCTTGTAGAAAGGACACAATTTCATCTTTCTCATCCAACAAATGGTTCAAGTTATGAATTTCATCTATCCAACCCTGACACTGCTCTCTGAGGCCTTCATAAGCATCTCTGTTACTGTCTCTTTCTTCTCTTGTAATGTTCAGCTCTTGAACTCTCTCAGCTAGTTCAACCGCTTCCAATTCTCGGGCAATGTAGACTTCTTCCTTTGCAACTATCTCATTTTCTAGCATTTTATAGGTTCGTGCTAGAGAAGCTTCTAACTCTGAAATCTTGGCTTCAAGATGTGCTTTCAATGCTATTTTCTCTTCAAGAGCCCTTTCTTCATCTTGATAAGATTTCCCTCTTTGTTGCTGAGCAGCTCTCAACTGTCGACGAAGATCTCTTGCCCCACTAGCAGCACTTTTCAAGTCTTCAGAATATCTTATTTGGAGCTCTTCATCTCCCTCATTTTGTCTTCTCCTTCCTGCTAATTCTTCTCTTTCCTCCTTGAGATTAGCTTCCAGATCTTCTGCTTTGAGAGAAATGCGAGAATTCGAGCTTTGTAGCTCCAATCTTTCTTCCTCCATCTTCCTAATGATTTCTTGAAGCCTCATATTTTCTTCTATCGGAACATGAGTGATAACAGGTTCTGGATGATCAAAAGGCACCTCCACAAAATAAGGTAGCTTGATTTCTTGTACTCTTTCTATCACCCACTGGCGATAAGATCTTCCATCAATTCCACCTCTCTTGATCAACTCTTCACTTTCCCTATGAATTTGAGTCCAAGCTCTTCGGATCTTTCTTACTTCATTGCGATCCTTTTGGCCAAGCTTATGCATAATGAAGCTCTCCAAGTGTTCAAGTCTTGGTTTATTTTCCATTGGATATCCTAACTGCCTTGTCCCAAGCCTTGGGTTATAGGTGATACAGCCCACAGACCCAATCAAAGGAATATTAGAATATCCACCACAGTGAGCGATAACATCAACGAATCCCCAACCTGGAGAATGCCACAACACACCATCAGCCGTGAGCGAAGCCAATTTCTGAGACCAAGTTAAGTTCCTCAGGATCTTCTCCCATGGTCCGCTCTGAGGGATATGAGATGTCAACCATAAATACAGCAGCAGAGAACAACACAGAACCACCCCTCGCCTTTTCAGATGTCTCTCATGGAGATGGTAAAGAACATCAGCCAACAATGCAGGAATAGGGTTCTTTGACATGAATATACCAATAGCAGATGGGCTAAGGTAACCAATTTCATTGGTTGGAAACATGACCACCCCGAAGATGAGCAAATCCAGAATGGAGCTGAAAGTCGGCCAATCGTCTTGAACACTCAAACTTGATAACTTATCTTCCAAGTTTTGCCTAAGAATACCTTTGTCCGTAACCCAAGGTGCCACTTCCCTTACGGGGAGAAACAAAGCAGCAGCTATATCAGCCTTGTCCAAGTCTTCTCCTATGTTGAGGAAGAGAGTATCGTTCTTCAAAGGCGAATTAAGAATTCTCTCGAACTCCTTAATTGTAGGAACAAGCTGGAAGTCTTGGAATGTGAAGCATCGAAGAGGAGGATCATAGTATTTTGCCAAAGCAATCAAAGCTTCCATGTCCACATTGGTAGTCAAAAGATCCAGGATATTCCCGAACCTTTTCCCAAAATAAGCTCTACTGACTGGAGGAATTCTCTCGCTTTGAGTTATCAGCTTCCCCCTATCTTCAGTTCTTTGAATTTGAGATGTGGAACGTTCTTCACAGTTGGATTCATTCTTCCTTTATGCTTACTGCAACAACAAAGTCTATAAGGTTCCCTGAAAATAAAAGTTATATGCTAAGTTGTTTTGTGCAAATGTATGCAATGTATGTTGCAAATTAAATAAAGCCGGTTCATAGGATTGGTCGGTCATGGTTTCGACGTCTACCCAACAATTCCCCGGGTAAGGCTAGTCCTATGGTCTTTTTGGCTAAATGTTTCTCGGAGTCTCAGATCCCCTTTTACAAATATTATCAACACGTGTACGACCTACGTAGTGATAATATTCGCAAAAGTATACTCCAAGAAACGGCTCTTAATAGGATGCTCGAAATCCAAAATTTGAGCGATTGGTCTCAGTTAGGACAAAATGAACAAACTTAGAGTTATAGGTCATTTGTCCAAAGATTGATGTCCTGCACTATCATGCGGGTCAACAACCTCCTTAAAATAACCAACTCTAAGTCGGAGTCTTTGCTTCGGTCCACAAGACATTGGAGTCAGGAGGACCTAGGCTACGCAACCCCTCTATTCCTAAAAAGGTGACCTAGAAGCCTGGGTAGTGGGCTTATCTATGTACCAACACAATAATATATCAACGGAATAATATATATAAAGCGTAAATAGAATAATAAGCAATAAACAATAGATAAGCATAAAGAAAGAAGCGATAAACAAACACACAAACATGCGAAGAACTAAATTAAGGTGGACTCGCTTAGTAAAAAGATTTTAAAATTTTCCCAATGAAGTCGCCAACTGAAGCAACTCGTTTTTCAAAAATAATTTAAATTTTCAAAAAAACAATGAAATCGCCACCTAATTTTATTTGTTCTAAATGAATGGGAAAATATAGATAAAACACACAAAAATGCGGAAAAGGCGGTCTACAAGACCAAAAAGGATGGATTCGGGAGTCGGTTACGCAAGGGGAAGGTATTAGCACCCCTTACGTCCATCGTACTCGATGGGACCCATTTAGCTCGCGCGTGTTTGTATGTGTTCGCTAACTTCTAAATTATGAATAAGAAAGAAGAAAAGGGATTTGTTTATTATTATTTTGAGTTTGACACGATTTCGAAATCGCGTGCCTACGTATTCCCTCGTGCAATGGGAAAGTCAAAACTCCGTAGTTCTTGTTGAAAATGTTTGAATTGATTGTGTTGATTTTAGAATAAATATTTTTGATGGTCGCATATGAGCGGAAAAAAAGAATTTGAATGGGTTGAATTGATTTTAATTGTAGATGACAAGTACCAAAACGTTAGGCTATCATCTAACGATTCGAATACTCAAAATTGGTGAGTGAGCTCGACCAATCATCTCTCATCCAAAATCTTTGTTATGAAAAGGGTGAGGTGAAGCTAAGTTCACATTTATTAAGTGTATGGAATAAAAGTATTTAAGTCACTAGGCTATCATCTAATGGCCCCAATATTTTAAATTTAATTAAATCGCTTCGCTATCATCCAACAATTTAATTAAATACCATAACGCTATATTTGTTTTAGAACATGGATAGAAATTTTTAGTTTATTAGGCTATCATCTAACAAACTAGAAACTTCGATTTTTTTAAATCGTTAGGCTAACATCTAACAATTGAAACAAATCTCATCCAAGTATTTTTTTATGAAAATCGATTTAGAAAACAAATTCAATTAATTACTTTTAATTTGAAAGTGTTTTAAGACTTTCAATATCGGATGTAGAGAAGTAATGTTTCGGGTTATGATTAACCAAGTATGTGGACTTAATTAACCTCGTGAGGATAGGTGCTCTTATTCCCAACCATGAGACACTGGTGCATGGATATTGGTATGCGGACCAAAGTTTTTCGGGTTATGATTAATCAAAGCAACGAGGGCTTTGATTAACCTCGTGAGGATGGCCATGCCCATCCCCAACCATGAGACCCTTAGAGAATTTGGTGTGGGAACCAAAAATGAGAGATTGGAGGCGTCGTTTCTTTTATATTAATTTAGAGTGGAGTGTTCAATCATGTAATAAAGCATACAAGCGGATAACATGATAAAACGGATAGTAAAAGAAAATTAACACACAATACAACCCAGAATTTAAATAATTATTAGGATGGATTTTTTCTACTTGATAAAAAATCAACTAATAATTTAATCGATAATTTAGCAAATAAAAAATATCTTATACTAATTATTATTTAATACATAAAATAAAATAAAATACTTGAATAATAAATAAATTAATGAGTGGGTTCAGAAATGGGCCTGTTTTGAAGCTTGACTTGGAGGTGTGGATAGCAGAGCTGAGCCCAAGCCCAAAAGCTTGCTGGATCTTGTATGAAAGCTTCATGGCAATGCAAGGTGGACCATCATTCTGGAGCGTTAGATCCGGATCTTGACAGATCCGATGGCTATGGAGGAAGGTGCAAAATTGTTTATCATGCATGTACCTGCATCGAATTTCGAACAGGCCACACAGACGGTGACAAGTGTCACCGCCTGGACTAAACAACCAAGCTTAATCTAATCACATATTTAACTATATATTAATCCATGTCCTATTTTACTGATTAATTAAAATAAAATAAATTTAATTAACACTTAAACTAAACTTAAATTATACTTAATCACAAATTAATATAATGAAAATAGAAAAAAAATAAACATAAAAAAGAAAAAATATATTTCTGTCTCACTCTCATCTCTCTCGTTACCTCTCAATATCTCATTCTCTCACGTTACCTTACCAACCCTCATCGTCGCTCTCTCTCACGCGACCCAAAACTCGTATCTCTCTCGATCTCCTTCGATTTCGTCCAGAAATTGTCTCTCTCTCTCTCTCTCGCTCTGTTGCTTTGGTTACTTCTGTTATTCTCTCATCTCTCGAACTCTCATCGCCGCTCTCTCACTGTGGCTCGCGATTTTTGCAGAAAATCGGTCCCTCATCACTCTGTTACCTTTGTTTTTACCGATTTCTCAATGTTTTGTTTTGATTTTCACAAGAACCGAAAATGGAAGGGGAAAAAGAGGAACCCTAGGACCTAATTATGACGGCAGTGACGATGCTTATGCGAAAAATTAACGGAACAGGGAGAGAAGGAGAAGGATGGCGACACAGAGTTCGCAATCTCCACCTCTCTCTTCAAAAACGGGTAATACCTTACAAAAACTCTTCTTCTTGTGGCTATTTCGTTTTTCTGAAGGGGTTTTATGTTTGGGAAGTGATGATTTCGTGTTGTTTTGGGGGTTTCTGATTGATATTCTTGGTCTGTTCTGGGCTTATGATTGCTGTTCAGTTATGTTTTTGGGTTTATGATGAATGTTGTTCTGGTATGGCTGTTGGGATTATGATGAATGTTGTTCTTGTTGTATTTCGGTTAGGGTTTTTGAAAATCAATAGTGGTTGCCTTGGTTCTTGTGCATTGACTGCTTTTATATTGTTTGCATTAGGGTTTGTTCGATGTCGCTCTTAACGTGGCCCGCTGAGATAAACTATATGTTGGGCTTAGGTGTTTTTGCTCTTTTCTGATATGTTGATTAGAAATCAAAATGCCAACCTTGTTTTTCCCTGTACTGGACTTAGCAGCATGATTTAATGGGCTGAAACCATTCTGAAACTATTGGGCTGCTTGTTATTTTCTAATTTTCAGACCTGTTGCATTGTACTTGCTGCAGCTACTTTTAGTGATGATGATGTTGTCTGAATCACACCCCCCTTTTGTGAACCAACAACAAATAGTTGTTGTGATTTGCAAAAGGGTAAGGTTCCCTTGAATGTGATTGAGAAAAAATAAATCCCTAACGTAAACTGATCCCAAACATAAACCCCTAATGATGAGATTAATGAAATTGTATTACTTTGTATTCTTGCTTATGCTGCCCGCTTTTGCTAATCGTTTCTTTCTTGTTTCATGAATACGAGCATTGATACGAGTTTGGAAAGATGATGAAGGAAAGCTTGGAGATGGGGAAAAGGCTTAGAGGAAATTCAAAAATGGAGTGGAGGCAATGTGCTAAGAGGGAATTGAAGATGAATAATTCTTTAGCATAGAACAAAAGATAGCCTTCAATTAGAAATTTATAGCAAACCAACCAAACATTGTAATTTAAACTTGATGTTGTAGTTTATACAGAAATCCCTTGTAAGTTAATTCAATGATGATCTTGACATTTCTTTGTAGCTTATGTACAAAACAACTTCAAATAAATGGAAAAAGTATAGTTGTTTCATTTGGAAATTTTGAATTCTCTTGCCAATGTACAAGATTAAATACTTATGAGTTTATTTTCCACTTTTCAATTCATGTTTTTGGAATCTTGAAGCTTTAGATTAAGGCTTGGTGTTATAACTTAGAACAATAACACGAACAAAACTTTGAACGGTTTCTTGATGTAGGACAAATCTTTGGATGAAATTTGAAGAATGAATTTGTTTTTTTATAATAAAAACTTTCAAATAACTTCAATTCAAAACAAGAGTCATAAAAATGAATGCTATAAATGATGGACCTTTAAGAAAACTCCAAAGTGAATAAATTCTTCCTCTTTGCAAATTTTTATCAAACCATTCCGAATAAAATTAAAATTCCGAATCTTGAGCGAATACAAGTTTACTTGTAAATTTTGCTTACGCAATTTGAATAAACCAAAATTAGAATTGCATTATTATCTCAGCATGATGCATATCTGAACAAACTTGAAGAGAACTCAAAAATCCAAAGATTTAAAAGGCCATAAAACCTCCAAACATGATTCGCTCCTTTGCGAGACGTACGCTTAACCCCGCATTAATCTCATATCAACTTCAAATGAAACAAAAACCAACCTTTCTGTGTAATCTTCAGGGAGTCCCCCATTTTTAAATTAAATATAAAACCAACTCTTGGGATGTACACTGGATAGATAAAGGAAGATAGGTATTTTAGGCCATCCGGGTACTAGGCAATCATTTCTTATTGCTTGAAACAGACTTACTAAAGTGACACCTTGATCTCATAGCCATATAACCTATGATATGTATGCATGTGAATGTTATGATAAATGCGAAGCTAAAGCCAGATAAAATTAAGATAGGAGGGCGAATTTTGGGGCGCAACACAGTCCTCCTTGGGAGAAACTCTAATGGAGGTGTGAGCTATCAAGGCTGTAGTCTTTTTCTTCCACTGTTGAGCATAAGGTGCCTTGTTGATCTTAGGCTGGACATATGAGATCTGATTTGGATATCCATATAGTCTGAAGCAATAAGGCTTTATGTGCCCAAACCTTCCACAATAATGACATCTCCATCTTTGAAACTTATTCTTCATGTTTCTCTGATCTTGATGTTGAGCTCTATGTTGTGACATCTGCCCTAACATTGGTTTATCAGGCCTGTTCTTCTTCTTGTCACATGACATCTTCCTTGACCTTGGTTTATCAGGACTGTTCTTTTTCTTGTCACCTGACATCTGCCTTGACCTTGGTTTAACAGGACTGTTCTTCTTCTTGTTACCAGCAGGATTCTTTGCAGCCACATATCCTAGCCCAGACATATTTCCTGCATTTTGTCCAATCTGCAGGATTTCTTCCAACTTGTCAGTTCCAGTTGTTAACATCTTGATAGACTTAGTCATCTGATCAAGTTTGGAATTCAACACTAGAACTTCACCATTGAGATGACTTATAGTAGCAGTGTCTTCTTCTTCTCAGCCTCCAACTTCATAATGAGCTTTTTCTGTTTCTCATTTTGCTAGCAGACTTTAGCACTTCTGATACACAACTTCTTGTAAGTGTCAGCAAGTTATTCAAATGTCACCTCCTCATCACTAGAATCATTATCGAGTTACACCGGATAGTGCAAGAACAAGTTTGGTAGATTCTTCTTCGTTCTCGAGTCACCATCGGACCAAGTGACAAACATTTTTTTTTGTTTCTTTAGAAAGGTAGGGCATTCACTCTAATGTGTCCATATCCTTCACATCCATGACATTGAATTCCTATACTTTGATTGCCCTTTTCTTCGTGTTTTGCTCTTCCTTGAGTCATAAGACCTGCTGATGTCGAGGAGATGCTCTTGACATTTGACCTTGACTTTGGGTCAATTTTCTTGATGAGTTTGTTGAATGCTTCCAAGCATAGCTATTGCTTCGATATCTTCTCTTCATCACCCTCCTTGCATTCCTCTTCAGTATTGGATACAAGGGCTATGCTCTTATTTTTCTTGTCAACATTGTCACTGATCCCCATCTCAAAAGTCTGAAGTAATCCAATAAGTTCATCAACCTTCAAGGTGCAGATATCTTGAGCTTCCTCTATAGCAGTCACTTTCATTGCAAACCTTTTAGGCAAGGATCTGAGAATCTTTCTCACCAGCTTTTCTTCTGACATCTTTTCTCCCAATGCTCCTGAGGTGTTGGCAATCTCCAAGATGTTCATGTGAAACTCATGAATTGTCTCATCTTCCTTCATCTTCAGATTCTCAAATTTGGTAGTGAGCATCTGAAGTCTTAACATTTTCACCTTGGATGTACCCTCATGAGTGGTTTTGAGAGTGTCCCAAACATCCTTGGCCAGTTCACACTGATGTACTAGTTTGAAAATATTTCTGTCAATTCCATTGAATAAGGCATTCAATGCTTTAGAGTTGCCCAGTGCTAGCTCTTCTTCTTCTTTGCTCCATTCTTCCTCAAGTTTAAGACTAGTAGTCCCATCTTTCTCAAGCTTGGTAGGATGTTTCCACCCTCTGTCAGCAGCTCTCCAAGCTTTATTGTCCAGTGACTTCAAAAAAGCAACCATACGAGGTTTCCAGTAATCATAGTTAGATCCATCCAGTATGGGTGGTCTACTTCCAAATCCTCCTTCCTTGTCCATAACGCCAGAAACTATAATCCCTAGATCTCACCCAGAAATAATAGGCAGGGTGTCTGCTCTGATGCCAATTGAAATTCCTGGCAGCAGATACGTGATGTCACAGAGAATATTATGACACAGTATCTAACACTCTGTTTAACAATTCACACAATAATGTAAAAATAGTAAAGAACACAAACAATTGTTTACCCAGTTCAGTGTGTAACTACACCTACATCTGGGGGCTACCAAGCCAGGGAGGAAATCCACTATAAGTAGTATTAATTCAGGAATAAACCAACTAGTTTATCTCCTTCACTTAAGACCTACCCAATGCAACTTCAATCTAAGTCCTACTTAGACCTGAGTTGCTACTCACTCCCCCTCAATCACAGCAGTGATATCAACCTATTGATTAATTGAATTTTGAAGACACTCTTCAATAAACATACTTGATTTTGCTTCAAAGCTTTGAGTGAACAAATAACCCTTACAATCAAATCCTAGTCCAATGCATTTATCAAATGATAATTGCTTGGCTCACAAGAGTAACTAGAATACACAAATAACAGACTGCTAAATCTCCTAACAGTACAAAAGGCGCAACTGTAGAATAAGGGTTTCTTTCCTATTTATAGAAGCAGTAAGTAGACTTCAGTTTGGGCTTCCATAAGTATAGCTAGGGTTAACTTAATTTAACCTAAAGACTTGGTCTTTTTAACAAACCAATTTAGGGTTAAACAAGATTAACCTTAGAGCCACGTGAGCATGTGATCCAATAACATAATCCATAATAAAATACAACAATAAATCTCGAAAAGTCTCAGAAAAGTAAATCAGAAATAATAGATGCATGAATGTCATAACATTGGTCATGACATCGATCATTCTTGCAGATTTCAAGATAATGCTTAACTCCCCGAGTTGTACCTGTATTGTTCTTCTTCTGCTGAATTTATCTTCAACTCTGAATGTCATGACATTAGTCAAGACATTGACAAAAACTAGTTTTACCAAAAATTAAGGCCAACATAAAAACACTTACAGGAAGCGGTTAAGAGGATCCCTCGTTACAACAAAAGTACTTTTGGTTGAATTTCTTGAGTGATATGGGCAACATGTGCGAGTTACTCGGTTATACAGATTCCAATTGGTGCGGAGATAAAGATGATCGAAAGTCTATGGCCAATTATGTCTTTATGTTCGGAGAAGCTCCAATCTCTTGGTGCTCTAAAAAGGAACATGTGGTGGCACTCTCTTCTTGTGAGGCTGAGTATATCGATGCGTCGATGTATGCATGTTAAGTTGTGTGGCTAATGAATCTACTTAAAGAATTGGACAACATTGAGGTAAAAGCTGTCACACTCTTTGTAGACAACCTCTCTGATATCAACCTTGCAAGGAATCCTATAGCACATGGGAGGAGCAAGCACATAGAGATGAGGTTTTATTACTTGAGGGAGCTTGTGTGTGAAGTACAGCTGAAGCTAACTCATTGTCGAAGCGAAGAACAACTTGCAGATTTGTTGACGAAAGCGGTAACAAATGAAGTGTTCAAGAGGCTTGTGAAGAAATTGAGATTGAGGAATGTGCAGCACTTGACTTAAGGTGGTGTGTTGAATGCTGAGTATAAGCCAAGTGCAGATTGAAGGCTGAGGAGATGTTTTGGAAATAGCTTAAGTGAATAAGCTGTTCTGCCAATTGAAGCAAAAAAACAAAATTTCAAAGAGGAAATCAGTTTACCCATTTGGAGAAACTGGTTTCTGCCGCGATTTTAAGTTTTCCTGTGTTGGCATTTTTTTTTTTTTTGTTGTTGAGTTGTTTTGTTGTGTTTTTAATGGACACTATATAAACAATCCCTCTCATGTAATGTGTAATGTGTTGAATGCCACTGTGAATAATACATAATATTTTCTCCTCCATTACTCTCTCTCAATTTCCCTATTTTCTCTCTAAAATTCATCTTCTCCAATTATCCATTTTCACCATTGCTTCGCGTCACCCCTTTTGTGTATGTTGCAACACTTTTAACCCGTTTAAACTATTATCTTTGACAATCTTTTACACTTACAACTTGTTGGATCTTTCAATAACATGATGTCACTTAATTTTGAAACTATTGCAAATAATATTTTATTTAAAATATATCATTTTAAAAAAAATGATGATTTCGAGTATATTTTAAGAGCAATGTTATTCCTACACCTCAATTCTACACCTATACTTACATCAAACACTATTCAACGTATTTATAAGGTGAATAGTGTTTTTAAATAAAATAATATATTTATGAAGTTGTGAAACAAAATTGGCTAATATAAAGTAAAAAGTTGGTTAATAAAGTATTAAAGTTGGTTGATAAATATTTTTATATCAAAATAATTTTTAGTAGTAAAACAAAGTTGCTTAATAAAATATAAAATGTTGGTTAATGAAGTTATGAACTTGGTTAATAAACACTCTGGTATTAAAATATTTATTTTAAAAAAATATTTGTTATTATAATAGTATTTTACTGTACATATTTATTGTTCTTAAAAATATTTTTATTTAAAAAATACTATTTAGCATATAAATACGATGAATAGTATTAAGTGCAATAACAACTATTGTACCCCAAAATTTACCCTCTTCATTTTGAAGTTTCTGGCTTATAATTGCATTATCATAAACATTCATGCATGTACATGCATAATATTCATCATATGGTTACCTGGTTCAAAGTATTCCGAATTGTGGAAGAAATTGTGTGTTTCGGCTATCTCAGATCATTTTGAACCAAAATTGATATTTCTCGGTTCATATGGCTATTGCAAGAGTTTCTGGTCACAAAGCTATTTTGGTTTGATTCAGTAACATTGAGGGCATATCAATATATTCTCCAATTTATTTGTTCAGATCGAAGGTCGTTTCGTCAAGAAAAAGAATTAATTTGCTTATTTCTCAATAAAGTGAATTTTGGGTTTTTAGTGTGTTTCGGGTGCTCCAGAAGGCATAACTCTCAGCTCGTCAGGTATTTTATGATAATTTTTGACAGGAAAGTCCCTCTGACTATTATCTACAACTTTCGTTCACATGTCGGACGCAAATTATGTGAAAAAGGTCCCCAAAAAATTGATTTCTTAAGTGGATTAAACTGAATTTTAGTGTTGTACCGTGCGCTCGGTGCACTAAAACCTTCGTAATTCCTAGCTGGAAATAGAAATTGAGTGAGGCCGGTGTGTAAAATTCTGTATCAAAATCCTCTCCAACTTGAATTTGTAACTCCATAGCAAATTCCTTACCATTTAAGAGCAATTTTTATTCTTCGGAGTTGTTTTCGAGTTGAACCGAGCAATTTTCATCTGATACGTGAAGTTCGAAAAATCATATCTCGCTCGATTTTTATCGAAACCAGGTGGGACCAATGCCAAAAGTTCACAAATTTTGTTGGCTTCATTTATCTCGAGATACTCAAGTTCGAATTTTGATCAAAAGACCCTCGTTCGAGGCAATTTCTCCGTAGAGTGCAAACAAAATAAGACGCTTGAAAATTATGCTGAAACTTCAGAAATTCATATCGCCTGGACTGTTCGCCCGATTGAGTCTAAATTTTGACTCACGTAATAGAAATCGCGTTTCAGACATTTTTTTGTTTACATTCGACAAATTCACGGATTTGGCGATTTGGACTAATTACGAAAATTATTTGGATAATCGTGATTTGGGCTTATTGTGGATCCAAGGCACTCGAGGCCCAAATTTTCACACTATAAATAAATTTTGCCTTCACAATTAAGGACGATAATCATTTTCTCAAATTTCATCTCAAAACACTTTCAATTCTCTCTAATTCTCTTTCAATTCATACAAAGAAAAGTGAAGCAAAACTTGAGAAGCATGCCTCTTCCTTCCTCCATAAACCTCCAACCGAGCCACCTGAAAGCCTTCGACCACCCTTGAGTTTTCCCTCCTCCTCCGCCCCTACTTTGACCATCCCTCCGCCGAGTCCTCACGGAAGCTTCTCCAAGATCGACCCCATCTGATCTCCGTCCGATCGGAACACGTGTTCGCCCCCTACAAGGCCATTTTCGCCGCTCTTCCTGACAGCCTTTCGGCCACCTCACAAGGTTGTCTTCTTCCCCTTCCTTTCTTCCCCAGCCTTCTTGCACCGACCAACTCTTCCCTTGCACCGCCTTGCTCGGCCACACCATCGGCCTCCCTCCTCACCTCTCATCTTGCCCAGATTTGATTAAGGAGGTCTTCCTCCATCACTTCTTCTTCAATTTTCAAGAATCAAGCCTTGATTTCTCTGATTTCTACTTCGATTTTGATTATTATCAATTGAAGGAAGAATTGGCATTTTTTTTAAAGAGTCCAAGGAATTTCTCTTCAATTTGACTCAAACTTCAAGTTCAAGTAAGTGATTAATTCAATTAAGCACTTATTTTAAGCTATTTTTGACTTTTAGCTTTTCTTGAAATTGAATAGTCGAATTGATTGTAAATTCCGTATGGATTCCAATTCTTGAATTTATTTTGTCGAATTCTTCGATTTGACTCCAATTTGATGACACGAAAATGTGTCAGTGTGAAGGAATATTGTACATAACATAAACATACACATGTGTAGTGGTTTTCTTTGCATTTAGGCCACTAATTTGTGCATTTTGCATCATCTATCACATGATCATGCATTAGAGAGCATATAGGTTGATTAAATCGCATTGATCCATGTGAATTAAGGCATAATTTGCATACTTGTGTCGAAATGTATTATTCATTGCATTTTGATTCTTAGGTGCATTTTCATTGTACATGACATTTACATATGCATCTAAGCTCACACTTAGTACTTAATTTAAATCCTTACATGTTCACATATTTGCATATGGAATAAAATAATAGAGTTCATGTATCGGTGTTCAATTCTTATGACATTAAAGTGTGTCGAAACTTCACTTTCACCCATTTTTTCACATTTTGATAACACATTTTCACATGTATGAATTCACAACACATCACAAACTTGATTATTATATGACATAATTCATGATATGCATTTAATTTAGAGTCGATTTACATCGAATACATATCATTTGTATATGATATCTCATACACTTGCATTTCATTCATCTATGCACCATGAAATGTACATAATCATGCATTTACATGCACTTTTACACACTTTTTGATTTCAATTTTCAATCAAACTTGTACATAACTTGTGTTTCATTTTGCTTTGACTTTTTGATTACATGTAGTGAATTAAAATCTGATTCCTCTCACATTTCAAAACCAAACAAAAATTTAATCGGAATTTAATTCAAAACATGAATTTTGTGATATCGTAAGCATTTTTTAGTGTTTTCATGTGTCGGCGCTCACTTTTCCTCAAAAGTCCGAAATAATGGTACATGTCCCCTACATTTTGGCATGTTCCGGGACCTTTTTTGGAGGTTTCGGAACCAAATTTTGAGTACAACATGCCTAAAACATAGTGGCTTCCCCTTTACTTTAAGGTCCAAAATGCCCTTCCACTCGAAATTAATTAAAATCGCTCACATATTTGAATACGTTGATGTTTTTGCAAGAAACCATGTGATTCTTAATCGATTTGAGAAGTTGACTTTTTCGCTCCGATTTCGAAAAACCTCCTTCCCAAGCCGATTTTTGTGATTTTATTTCATTTCATACATGCTTATATTAGTTTATAATCATATTTGCAATCAGTTTTGCATTCGGTGCTTTATTTCTAGCACTTGCTTTGTTAATTCTAACACTTTATTTCATGTGCAAGGTACTTTGACCTCTCTTACATGAGATTTAGATTTCTAGAATCCTTATTTTGCGCTTGTACATATACATGTACGTTCTATTGTCTGCTTGT
Source organism: Vicia sativa (assembly GCA_021764765.1). Lineage (NCBI taxonomy): Eukaryota > Viridiplantae > Streptophyta > Magnoliopsida > Fabales > Fabaceae > Vicia > Vicia sativa. The sequence continues at coordinate 46,251,646 of CM038794.1, read as the reverse complement.
TTGGTTTTACGCCATTCTTGCAGGTGCTTTTGTTTGAATGTGTAGGTACGCGCATTCTATCGCTTGTACACATACGTGTACATTCTATTTCCTTCTTGTTTGGTTTTACTCCATTCTTGCAGGTGCTTTTGTTTGAATGCGTACGAACGCGCATTCCATCGCTTTTGCACATATGTGTATATTTTATTGTCTGCTTGTTTGGTTTTACTTCATTCTTGCAGGTTCTTTTGTTTGAATGCGTACGGACGCGCATTCCATCGCTTGTGCACATACGTATATATTCTATTATCTTCTTGTTTGGTTTTACTCTATTCTTACAGGTGCTTTTGATTGGAATGTGTATGGAATCACATTGTAATCTTTGTTTGCGCACGAACTCACATCCTATTGTCTCTTGTTTGGTTTTACTCCTTTATTGCAGGTGGTTTTGATTTGAATGCGTACGCATTCCGATGTTTGTTTGTGTACGAACGTACATCATATTGTCTGCTTGTTTAGTTTTACTCCTTTCTTGCAGGTGTATATGTATCAATTATGTACAAACGCACAATTATAAACAAACCACACACAGTTAGTACACAATATGTGGAATTTCCCTAAACGGGTCTTTAAATAAACCAGAGGGGTTCCTGAATATGCTCCAACTACGGAAGCCCCATCATGCGTCGCTATTCCTACTTCTCATGGCAAGGAAAGCGGAAACCCTACTTCTCATGCTCTCTAGTAAAATGGTAAAAGAATGCGGTAAAAAGGAATAGAAAATACCAAACGGATAACAATCATTTTAAGCAAAAGCAAGCTAAAAATGCTTTGGAAAACTTCGCGTACCATTGACAACCAATAAGGAAAACCGACGAGTAATGCGCGGAGGCATCAATAAGCATGATCGGAATGTGTGTCGTATACATCTGAATACTCAATGTAAACCTGCAAGAGATTGCACATCCAGAAAATGCAGACAAAGGATGTACATATCACATGTACAATCAAGATGTGCGCTCGCACACATCTGAGCTAAATCGATAAACCTGCAAGAAGGTGAAAACCAAGGAATGCAAACAGAGGTGTGTATGTCGTATGATATCAGGATGTGTGTTTGTACACATCTAAGACAATCCGATAAACCTACAAGAGATTACAATCTAGAAAAATGCAAAAAAAGAGTGCACACATATGTGTGCAGGATCGAGATGTGTGTCGTACACATCCAAATCAATCAAATAACTTGCAAGAAGGTGAGAACCAAGTAATGTAGACAAAGAATGCACACACATGTGTGCAAGATCAAAATATGAGCCACACATATCCAAATCTCAAGAATATTCGCACATGTAACAAAGTGCCAGAAATATTAACGTGGAGTGCTTGTCAGAAGCACAAAGCTTAAAAGCGAATATTCACATGATGATATACTAAAAAATTGGCTTGGTAAAGCACTTATTCGAAATCGGAGCGAAAAATTCAACTTGTCGGAATTAATTAATAATCGCATGGTTGCTTGCAAATGCGCCAAAGGATTCAAAAATATAATCGGTTTTAATTAATTCCGAGTGGAAGCGACATTTTTTGGATCTTAAAGGAACGGGGAAGCAAGTACGTTTTACTTGAAATTCGGTTCCGAAACCATCAAAAACAGTTTTAAAACATGCCAAAATTTTTTATGAAAAAATGAGTTTCGATAGACAAAAATGCATAAAAATGTTTTTGGAAAGTGAAAATTCATGTATCGATTTAATTTCCAATTATCATTTTTTTTGTATTTTGAAATGAGAAAGAGGATTGGATATTAAATTCATACATGGTGCATACAATTCTACATGATTGAATTTACAATTAGTATGCAAAAAATCAAAGTTGTTTAAATGAAAAAATGCATGAAAATGCACATTTATTCATGTATCTAATGCTTTTATGGAATATAAATACATATGAACATGTATCAAAAGCAAACAATGAAATGATCAACCTATACCACATTTAGACATAATGTGATGCATGAATTAAAGTTAATAAAGAATCAAGAATTTAACATGTTACAATGCCTCAATTTAATTGTTCAAGAATGCATCAATTAACACATGAAAATATGCATAAAACTAGGCCTCGACACACTTTCGAGTTCACAAAATCAAGTCATAAAACATGAATTCGATTCAACTATTCAACACTAGTGTTTAATAATAAATGATCATCTTAATTACAATTCAAACAATGAACACAAGTGCTCACGCATAAAGGAATCAATGCATGCAAGTGTATGTGCAAAAATCCTATATCTTGACACAATAACGTTCACAAATCAAGTCTTAATCAATCAATTCCAAGCAATTAATCAAGAACTCAATTCACATGTGTATATGCAAGCAATTCCTCAAATCAGTTCAAGAATAAGCTAATTTTCAAAATCACTTAAAATAAGTGCTTATTGAAACAAGTACGTACTTGAATTCGAAGTTTCAAAGTCGAATTGAAGAAGAAGCAAGGAGTTGATGAAGAAATTGAAGAATGAAGCCTTGATTGAAGAAAATCTGAGCAATTGGAGCAAGGAGAAGGCCGGTTCCGATCCAAGGCAAGGTGTGGCAAGGTTGTCCAGATAAAGGAGTTCGGACATGGAGGAAGGGAGAGTGGAGTGACCGGTTGTGTGAGGAGAACGATCGGTCGGAAGGTTGCTCGGTCGTGGAGGCTAGCCGGTCACAGAGGAGACCGGATCAGAAGGGCAATGGAGTGAGAAACCGAGCGGACGAGACGAGATCCGGGAGGAGGCCGGAAAGAGAGAGTGACTAGTGGGTCACTGTAGGAGGTGGTTGATGGCTGAAGCTCCGGTAGAGGCAGGGCGATGGCCGGCTAAGGAAAGGGAGGAGCTTGTGGAGAGGGAAGGCTTGCTTGGAGGAAAATTCAATTTCCTTCCTTTTTCTTCTTTTGATTTGAGAGAGAATTGAGAGAGAAAAAGTGAGTTTGGAGTGTGAAATTTCGCAAATGATTCTTCCCCCTTGATTTGTGAGAGGAAAATTCTATTTATAGATGCAAATTTTGGGCTTTGGAGTTCCTTGGATCCAAGATTAGGCCCAACTCGCCTTTATCCAAATAATTTGCATCCACAGCCCAAAATATCGAGAACTGTGCGAAATTTGAAATCAGACTCTTCACGAAAAATCTATGAAACGAAAATTGCTTGTGAGAGTCAAAATTTTGACTCAATGAGATGAACGGTTGATGAGATATGAATTTTTGAAGTTTCAACACATGTTTCGGGCATCCGACACATGCAGAATTTTTATTGCACCACTCGGGGAAAATGCTTCAAACGAGGACCTTCTGATCAAAATCTAAACTCGGGATGTGAACGAAAGTCGAAGCCAACGGAATTTGTGAACTTTTAACACCAGTCCCATTGTTTTTTGATAAAAATCCAACGAGATATGATTTTTTGAACACCGTGCATCAGATGAAAAATGCTCGGTTCAGCTCAAATTCACCTTCAAAAAATAAAATTTTGGTATTGATCCGTAAGGAATTAGCTCTCGGCTTGTGAATGAAAGTCCAATAGGACTTCGAGACGGAATTTTAGACATTGGTCCTGTTCAATTTCGATATTCCAGCCATGAGTTGTGAATTTTTTAGCGTGCCGTGAAAACGATTCAACCATAAAATTCAGTTTATGCCACTTGAAAGATTGATTTCTTTGGAGATTTTATTCACACAATTAACTTCTGACTTGAGAATGAAAGTTGGAGAAAATATCGAGCGGGACTTTTCAGTTGAAAATCATCCTAAAATACCCAACGAACTGAGAGATATGAGTTCTGGAGCGTCCAAAACGTACCAAATACCCAAAATTCACTTTATTAAGAAATGAATTGTTGAAGTCCTTTCTTGACGAAATGTCTCTCAATATGATCAGATGAATTGGGGAACACATTTAAAAGATCCCAACTCCTGTAGAATCAACCCGAGATGACCTTCTGACCAGAAGATCATGCATCAAGTATACGAGCCGAAAAATGTCCATTTCTGACTCAAAATAGTCTAAACCGGCTAAAACACACAATTTCTTCCACAAATTGAGATGCTCTGAATATCATCACCATATGATCAATGATATTCATGTAATGCACCTATAGATTAAATTTAAGTCAATTAATTATTATCAAAAAAAATGAAAAGGACGAATTTTGGGGTACAACAACAGGTCTAAACAGGGCGGGCATGCCTTGTTGCCACCCCTAATTTTAGTACTAAAACTCAACCAAACTGAAATTGAATTCGAACCGAACGAAAACTAAAAAAAATACTTAAAACAAATTTAAAATAAAATTGAAAAATAGTTTAACGTTTCGAATCTTTAATAAACGGTTCGGTTTGGGAAAATTTGTCTTTTAACGATTCAGTACATTTTAGAATTTCAAAACGGTATACCTAACCAATAATTTTAGTTCGATCGATTCTTAATAAATTAAATTAAATGTTACTTCTCCATTTTTAATAGAATTTAATTGGTATACACCTACCATATAAAATTTTTAATAGAATGATTACAGAAATATGGCATCTATATAATCTCTGCATAATTATATAATTATATCTGAATAATTTATATAATCTATATAATATAATATAATATATTAAATTTAAAGCAACAGATAATATCACGGCACCTGCTAATAAAATTTTATTCCTTTTGTGCCACATCGTCACATAGTCCTATGTGGCACCTAAAAATCTTATTTCTGCTTTTCAAATAGACAAATACATTTTTTCTCTATTGGAGGTCACAAGTTCAAACCTTGAAAAAAAAATCTTATTTTTTAACTAGAATGATCTAACGAGACAATTACTATTTCAATTATCTATATTCTCTTAAATTCCAATTTTAAAATACACATGTGAATCTAATGTACTAAACACTAAAATTAGAATTATGTTTTCTTTAAAATCATTAAAAAAAATAATACCTAAATTAACTATTTTAAAACTTAAGTAGTTATAATAAAAAAAAAACTATTAACTTATCAATTACTTACTAACTTAGATAAATATATTATTTTCATAAATATATATATCAGAGTCAACTATATTTTTCTCTTTTTTATTTATAATAGTTACCATCGTACCTAATCCAATTAGTTCGAGGCCCTGTCTAATTAAAAAATAGGCCCAAATTAAAAATAATACTTTTAAAATATGTTTTCACACCTATTTTATAAGACTATATAAAATTACAAGTGCTGGAAAACAAGTTAAAACATATATATTGGGCCTCGAATTTGGTAGACTGCATACAACACTTGTTGCACATGGCAAGGACTCACCTGGTTACCATAGATAGTATAAAATAATTATAGTCAAAAATATATATTAACCTATCAATTACCTACTAACTTAGATAAACATATTATTTTCATAATAATATATTATCAAACTCAACTATATTTTACGCTTTTTTCGTTCATAATAGTTACCATAAATAGTATAATAAAAGTTGAAAGACATGGCAAAAGTAAAAGTTAAAACAAATGTGTTTTCAAAGACTAACCATTGTTTACGGATATTGTAACATCATGGAGTATCCAATCCTTTTCAATCATATTATATACTTCACTAATATATTTTTCATATTACAACGAATAAATAAACTAAAGACAAACATTAAAATTATTTACTACTCACATGAGTGGTAAAAAGACATGAGAATCAAAATATAAAATTTGACCTAAAATAATATCTTTTAAAACTATTAAAATATGCAAAAACTAAAATCTAGATATCACTGTCAATTTAAAGACTTATACTTTTTTCGAATATAATATTTCTTTTTCTTTTATATTATTGTCTATATTATAATTCATAATACATTATTATAATACAATTTTTTGACCATATTTTTTAAAAAAATATTAAATATAATTTAAATTTAATATAAATCAAATAAAAAGTACTCCCTCCGTCTCATTTTATTTGTCATAGAGAATTATTTCACATTGATTAAGAAACATTAATAAATGAAAGAGAAAATAGTGACTTTATCAAATTATCATATTTAACTATTTGTGTTTTCAAATTAACATTAATTTCAAGTGATAAAACAATAAATTAAGAGTATTTATTAGAGGGTACTATAAAAAGAATAAATATCACAATATATTGCTAATCTAAAGTGACAAGTATTTTGGGGATTTTTTTTCCTAAACGTGACATTAATTTAGGGACGGAGAGAGTAATTCATAGTCGCGCATCGCGCGGGTCTTAATCTAGTTGACAATTAATTATGACCTTTAGATTTTAAATGAAATTTGACTTTCTATGTAAGTTCCTTAGTTTTGAGAATTGGCATTAATTTTGTAAAACGAATAATAGCAGCAATAATATAATGTACAATAGGATGTGCAATCTTGCTAAGAAGAATAGGTACAACAAGAAGTCCTATTGGAATGTCAAGACATGTTGTGTTGAACTTACTCAACAACTGGAACAAAATTTCGAATAAGATGTCCTATGAAGGAGCATTCGACATTGCGCCTACTGAACTAAAATGAGACTTAGTTATGACTTAAATTATGCTGAATATTTGGAGAATATTATGCATCATATACATAGCATATTTACATGAACATTTAAAGGTCCAGGAGATTCAATCAGTAATCAAAGAGACTAATTAGGAAACTGAAGATTGAAGACCTTACTTATAGTAGAAGTTTTGCGCTTGTTACAATTGATATGTTGTTATTAAAGGTCGAAACCACTGGTAGAGGTTATAAATAAGGGTTTGTAACCTAGTTTAGTAAGCTAGCCAAGTATTCCAAAGATGTAGTCATTAAATTTAGTTGTAGTGAACCACCCAGATTATGGGATGGTCACCATGCTCCTCGAAACCTATATAGGTGATAGGAAGTATGAATTGTTCTTGGAGGAAGTTTTGAATCAACTCCAAGTTGTGTCCTAAGTTGGAAGCAAACTGCTTTAAGACATAGATAGGCTGTGATAGAAGTGTGTCTTCTGTTAATTGTCATTGTTTTATCACTATGAGTGATTCATGGGAAGTGATAGGGGTTTCTAATCTCTAATAGGTTCTTAGGTAGAAGTTGCATTGGGTAGTGATTAAGTGGGGAGTTGTAAATGGGGGAATTTAGCTCTGAATTGATATTGCTGATAGTGGACTTCATCCCCGACTTGATAGCCTCCGGATGTAGGTGTGTTGCACCGAACTGGGTAAACAACTATGTTGTGTCTTTTATATTTTTTGTACTAGTTGTATACCTTGTGACCTGAACAAATGATCAGAATCGAAATGGCTAGAACAGTTAAAGATCCTTTGAGCATGTTGATGTTGAGGAGGGGGTGGTGTACCTGCAAGGCACTTTGATGCTAAAGTAAGAAAATATTCTAAGAAAAGGATAGTGAATATTAGGGTTTTGAGTGTAAGAAAATGATATCTTGCCCTCAAGGATATGAGGGTTTATATAATGATCTTAGGAGAACTCTCATTGGTTGCTATATTTGGGCCAGGATATGCGGATCCGTGAATATAGTTGTTCGAACTGACTAGGTCAAATCGGGCGATGATGCTCGCAACTAGCCGTTATGTCGAGTAGAGGATACATAACGGCATAGTCCTTAGCGAGATAAATAGTTGATTTGCTCGACGGTGTCAAGTAGAGGATGTCGCATTGTTGATGAAATGGGAAGGTGGAAGCCCCTAGTATGTTATCTGATATCATGCGATAAAAGTATCTTGAGGTAGAAGGATCTCGCCCGACAGCATTCTCGGCGCCTAGAACAGAGCCCCCAAGTCGTCAGGTCTGCTTGGGTGATGACTTGATTTAGAAGAGCGAATGGAGTCGCTTTTATCCGGGAGATGAGGAGTTGTCAAGAAAATGAAAGGTCGAGGAATTTGTAGGGTTCATGCTTATGTGGCCCCGAGCACGGCATTAATTTTTGAAGACCTAGGGAATAGGCGAATGATGAATTTCCTAGGTTTCCTAGGCACGCAAGGAGCGGGGGGCCTATAAAAGGAGCGAGACCGCCATTTGATGACTTTTCTCCACAAATCCATCTTGTGCTAGACTTCAACATTCATCAATCAAAGGAAATCTAGTTAACGTGTTCAAAATCGCTCGCTTTAGACATCGAATCGATCGCTCGTAAACGCCCTACCACTTTTAAACGGTATATTTTAAACTATTATTCAAATTTGCTAGATTAGGTTTAAAAATCTTGTTTGTTCATAGAAATGCATGTGGTTGGGTTTCAATTCATGGGTGTCCTATGACGAAGTGACTACTTCCTTTTCCTACTGCTTTGCAACGCTTCGGTTCCTTGCATGTCTCCTTCCTTGAGCCGAGATATTTTATTTTGAGCGATAGTTATTTTTAGAGAGGGTTGTTCACCGAGGAAGTGGATCCTTTGTTCGACCAAGCCCTTTCACTTGACTAGTGGTGGGGGGTATTTGACGATATGTCGAGCTCACCACTTTCGCTCGTGTGTTATGAGATACTAGCAAAATAGTTATGAAGGTTGCACCATTTCAAGGGAAACCCCACTGCGAGGGCGTGACTAAGTCGTTGTTTTGCCCAGAACTGTGATTCGACCACTTAGGTGGCTTCGGACGCTAGTTTGAGAGGGTCGTATTTCACCACTCTTCAGAGTGAGATATTCGACGAGGTGGATTGGTACGGCCGTGAGGGAGATGAAGAAAACATGGAGGAGAGTCGAAGGGATTAGATAGTATATATCTCGCGTCGAGCCCGATTTGCTTCGATATACGAGGTCGATCATATTCCAAAGATTTGATATTTGGTTTAGGAGTCAGTCTGCCTCCCTTCACTGATTTGCAAGTGGCGGTATTCGACCACCTTCGTTTGGCTCCCTCTCAACTTCATCCTAATGTGATAGCCTTTATCAGGGCGTTTGAGATCTTATGTGAATATTTGGATATAGGTGCTAACCTCTCTTTATTTTTTCATATCTTCTCGCCTCCAAAGGGGTCTATATATGGACGGGTAGTTCGATGGAGCTAGGTGTTGTTTCGACAGCAGTAATGGGAAGCTTTTTAAACCTTACCAAGAGTCGCTCAATTTTTAAGGATAGGTATATGTTAGTCCGACCGATCTCAAATGGGCTCTTTTCAACAAGTTTATAAGGACTCAAACCGCAAGGAGGATGGTTCTCCAAAGATGAACGCGACGGAGCATGTGCCACCGTGTCTAAGTTTAATTTTCATTGAAAGAGGATCATTTCGGTGAAATGTTGATTAGTATGTGTGGACCAAATAGGGTTGATGATGAGGATATGGTCACCTTGTGTGTTGTCATCTTATGTCGAGGGTCTTCCCCGTCCAACGATGGACGAGGGAAAATAGTCAGGAAGATGACGGGGTTATGTTTTTGAACCTTCACTTATCAATGTGAGGGATCTCCTCATTAGCGTAGATCCTAAGGCTTATCTGGGTAGATACCTTGCCATTTAATATTTGTGCATCTTCTTCTTTTTATGTGATAGCTGGATGATTTTAGATTTGCCTGATCCTAATGTGATTTCTTTTTGTTGCAGCTAGGATGAATCCCGTGCAAGAACGTATCTCTCCAAATTTGCTGCAGAAGAAGAAAGGGAAAGGAATGGCGTCACCGAATGAACCGGGGGTTGCCTACAAGTCTGGTCCGGGGAATTCATCTATAAGTCAGGCGTTCGGGGCTCTGTCCCCTCAACAAACTCCTTCTAGGAACAATATGGTTAGAGTTGATGGAATGGTGGATCTGACCGGGGAGAGAGGCAAAGGGAAAATTTGATCTTCCTCTCTGCTAGCACGACCAAACCTATTTCAAAAATACGAGCGTGATTTTGCCTCGGGCAGAGTCTCTCTTGTTGGAAGAAATGGATCGTTCGTCCAAAAAGGAGGCTTTTGCGAATGATACGGGCGCGTGAGATGGCGGCTTTTTACTCATAGCTCGGTCAATCTCCAAAGGTTGAGCTTTGAGAGCCTGTGACCAAGTGAAGGAGATGAAAGAGGTCGCTAAAATCCGGGAGGAGGCTCAAGATAAATCATCTATCGACCTTAAGAGGACTGGACTGTAAGTATCAGATGCGCCTAAGAGGGGGGTGAATTAGGTGTTTGAAAATTTATCCGGTTTTATGAATACTTGTACTAATTTTTCTAGTTTGGTATATGAAGTTTTTATAAGTGTTTCTTTCCTTTTGGTTATGTTGTGATGAAAGCAATAAAAACAGAAAAGTAAAGAACGCAAGGATGTATCCTGGTTCCCCTCACAATCTGAGAGTACTTCAGTCCCCTTATAACATGCAAGAGATTTCACTATAGTCAGAATTATCGTACAGCCTATTCACACCATAAGGTGAAGCCTACTATCTAACCTATAGGGAGACCAAAGGCTCTTAAAACCTTTAAGGTCCAACAACACTAAGTGCAAGAAGAACAATCCTCTTTAATGCACAACTTACTTCCAACAATCCTGGACAACAAGAATACAACAAGAATGTATAATTTGTACAAGAGTTTTTGAGTTTGTAAGATTGTAGAACAATATCACTTTGAGTGATTTATCAATATACTTGATCTTCCCTTCCAATAAAAATAATTCACAATGACTTAAAGATATAGATTGCTCAAGATTTTCTGGTTTATGTAATGTGAAAGTATGCAGAAAATCTCATATGAAAGTATGAACACTTGAATGTGAATATTTGAAATTTGAATAAATTTTGATTGGAAGAGGTAAGAAATGAATTTGAAAATTGAATATTTATATGTTCATGGCACCTTTTAAAAATATAATAAGTCTCTTCATTTTAATCATGAACAAGTGCCAAGATTAGAGACAAAGTTTTAGTGAAAGGGTGCATGAAATGGCGCATGCATGAATTCGATTTTTTAACGTGGTGCAATCGATTGCACCTTTATGCAAATCGATTGCACGGGCTCTAAAAGAATGAATTTTCAAAAACTTACACTGAGCAATCGATTGCACCATTATGCAAATCGATTGCACTTAGTTAAAAAGTGAAATTTTTTCAGCATGCAATCGATTGCACCATTATGCAAATCGATTGCACATAGTTAAAAATTGAAATTTTTCAGCATGCAATCGATTGCACCCTCAAACAGAAACATTTCTAAGAATTTATTCAAAAGAAATCGATTGCACCTTTGTGTAAATCGATTGCATAGTAAGAAAAGTGCAATTTTTGCTTTGAAACTTAGTGAAATCAAATGTGTATGTCATGCAATCATGTTAGGAACTTTGAGCATCTAAAACTTAAGTATTTGTGAGGCATTGTTATTATACCTTCTTGAAATGCAATAGCTTGAATCCAAAGCCTTGAAACATGATGCTTTAACTTTGAAATGTACTTGTTTGAATTTGAACATGATGCTTTGACATTTTTCCATTCTTTGCTATGATCATTTGATTCTAAATTTGTCTTCATCAAACTAATATTTCGAGAGGCTGACTTCACATTCTCCCCTTTGATGATGACAACCCATTGAAAGTTGAGATGCTTTAATATTGAGAACAAATGATAATCTCTAATGTGAATGCCCCTATCTTTGATAACTCCCTTGATCAAAGCTCTCCCTTGATTTAAGATGATTTTACATCTTTGGGGCTGCAATAGTTAGAGATAAGCATACACATACATATATATCTTCTCCCCCTTTGTCATTAGCAAAAAGGATGGGAAAAGAATAAAAAAAGTATATAGTGAAATTTTGAAAATAAAAGCAATTTATACTTATGAGTTTTACCTCATGAAGAGACTTCATCGAACATTCACTTTTGATGAACTTAAAGCCTTTTGTCATAAAGTTGTCTTTCTAGAAGATTTTGCTTTCAACATGAAGTATATTTTAAATGGATGTGAAAGTGCTCCAACTTTGACTTTGCCAAGAATTCTTCCTTTAAGGTATTCCCCAAATGTGAGATAATCCTTGGACTTGAGAATTAGATTTGAAAGTTAATTTATGTCTCCCATCAAATACTTAGAGTCACCACTTATCAAGATACCAAAAGTTTGAAGTGGTCCAAGCAAACCTACAAAACAATTAAGTTTGATTTGGTACCCAATGTGCTTTGGGTCCATCATAGTTAGTTCCTTTCTTTACCACACATAATGCCCACTTGGAACACTAAAGTTTCTTACATATAAAGCATTAGGTGTATGGCCTTTAATACCACAATAAAAAAAAGTTGGTTCAAAATTACTTCTATATCTAGGAGGATAAGATTTATTCTTAACAATTCATTTCTTCTTAGGATAATGATGGACTACTTTAGGCTTGTTTACTTTCTCTTGGGTTGGTTGATTATTAGCCTTAACAAAGATAGTTTTGTTGGGACTTGGTTGAGAAAATTTTGAAAAACCAAGTCCACTTTTATCTTTAGGATACCTTTGATTGCTAAGAACTTTTTCCAATCCAACTTGTCCTTTTTCATACCTTTCTAGGACTCTTTTTAATTGAACAATTTGGAAAGAAAGTGATTCACAATTATTGCATACAAAATTCTGTTTTTGATCACTAATCATCCTTTCATTTTCATCTTTAAATTCTTTTTCAATTGTTTTAAATTTTTCTTCTAAAGATGAAATTGTTTTCTTTTGAGATGAAATAGTTCTATATAGAATTTTTCATTCATTTAATAGTTCATCTATAGCACCTTGTGCACCATTATCATAAAGAGAGTTATCATAACTAACCTCGCCTTCTTCATCATTGAATTGTGTGTTGCTATAAATGCAAGATTTGCATGTTCTTTATCTGATGATGAACTTATTTCATTATCATCCCATGCTACATATGCTTTCTAGCCTTTTGTCCTTCTTTTCTTTGAAATGTTTATTCTTCCTTTCAAGTGTAGGGAATTCACTTTTGACATGACATTTTTCTCCACATTCAAAACATTTAATTTTTCTTGGTGGTGCTTCCATTTTAATGATATCCTTTTTCTTTTCTTTTCTTAGGAATTTTTCAAACTTTTAATAAAAGCATCATCTTCACTACTAGTGGATTCATCCTCTGATTTCTATCATGATATTTGATCCTTGTCTTTAAAGCAATGTCTTTTGAATCTTTTACTTGGATTTCATGCTTTTCAAGTCTTGGTTCCGTCTCATATTCTTGAAGTTTTCTAACAAAGTTATGGAAGTCATCAGATAGATTCTTCTTCTCGAATATTGTCATCACTTTTGGTTGCTATTCCCTGCTTAAAGATCTAAGCACTTTAAGATTTAATTCATCATTAGTTAAATTCTTACCAAGTGCTTTCAAATGATTTGTCAAATGCACGAATCTTTTCTGCAAGTCGAGGATTGATTCCCGGGGCTGCATTCAGAACGTATTCTTGACTCAAGGTATTCAATCTAGATCTTTTAACTTCGCAGTTCCCTTCATGAGTTTCTACCAATGTATCCCTATCCTTTGTCAGGCATGCTGAGATACGAAAGAATTCATCCATACTAAGAGCACTTTGGAGAAAATTGATTGCCTTTTGTCAAAGAGAACTTTTTTCTTGTCATCTTCATTCCATCATGCTTTAGGCTTTGATGATCCAACACCATTGACAACACAAATCGTAGGAAATGGATCATTCTCACAAGATCCCATATTTCTTCTCCTGCGCTTCAAGATGAGCCTTCATGCGAATTTTCCAAAAGTCAAAGTATTCACCACAAAACAATGGAGGCTTGTTATAGCTACCACCATCTCTAAAGACCAGTTTTTATTTGCGTAATCCATTCGGATCTTTAGGAACAAGTTACTTTATAACTTGCTCGATACCAATTGTAAGTATCGATGCACCTAAGAGGGGGTGAATTAGGTGTTAAAAATTTATCCGTTTTATGAATACTTGTACTAATTTTTCTGTTTGGTATATGAAGTTTTTATGAGTGTTTCTTTCCTTTTGGTTATGTTGTGATGAAAGCAATAAAAACATAAAAGTAAAGAACACAAGGATGTATCTTGTCCCTCACAACCGAGAGTACTCATTCCCTTACAACATGCAAGAGATTTCACTATAGTCGTAATTATCGACAAATTCTATTCACACCAAAAGGTGAAGCCTACTATCTAACCTATAGGAGACCAAAGGCTCTTAAAACCTTTAAGGTCCAACAACACTAAGTCCAAGAAGAACAATCCTCTTCAATACACAACTTGCTTCCAACAATCCCGACAACAAGAATACAACAAGAATGTATGATTTTTACAAGAGTTTTTGAGTTTGTAAGATTGTAGAACAATACTTTTGAGTTATTTATCAATATACTTGATATTCCCATCCAATAAAAATAATTCACAATGACTTAGAGATATAGATTGCTCAAGACTTTCTGGTTTATGTAATGTGAAAGTATGCAGAAAATCTCATATGAAAGTATGAACACTTGAATGTGAATATTTGAAATTTGAATAAATTTTGATTGGAAGAGGTAAGAAATGAATTTGAAAATTGAGTATTTATATGTTCATGGAACCTTTTAAAAATATAATAAGTCTCTTCATTTTAATCATGAACAAGTGCCAAGATTAGAGAAGCTTTAGTGAAAGGGTGCATGAAATGGTGCATGCATGAATTCTGATTTTTCAAAAACGTGCAGGGTGCAATCTATTGCATCTTTATGCAAATCGATTGCACGGGCTCTAAAAGAATGAATTTTCAAAAACTTACAGTGAGCAATCGATTGCACCATTATGCAAATCGATTGCACTTAGTTAAAAAGTGAAATTTTTTCAGCATGCAATCGATTGCACCATTATGCAAATCGATTGCACATAGTTAAAAATGAAATTTCAAGATGCAATCGATTGCACCATTGTGCAAATCGATTGCACCCTCAAATAAAAGCATTTTTAAGAATTTCATTCAATATGCAATTGATTGCATCTTTGTGTAAATCGATTGCACAGTATGAAAAGTGCAATTTTTGCTTTGAAACTTAGTGAAATCAAATGTGTATGTCATGCAATCATGTTAGGAACTTTGAGCATCTAAAACTTAAGTATTTGTGAGGCATTGTTATTATACCTTCTTGAAATGCAATAGCTTGAATCCAAAGCCTTGAAACATGATGCTTTAACTTTGAAATGTACTTGTTTGAATTTGAACATGCTGCTTTGACACTTTTTCCGTTCTTTTGTTATGATCATTTGATTCTAAATTTGTCTTTATCAAAACTAATATTTGGAGAGGCTTGACTTCACATGGCCGACGAGGTTGCTCGATTAAAGTCTGAATTTGCTCTAATCGAGGAAGAGCCTAAAGATTTCGTAGGTCGAGGACCCGCGCATCTAATTGGACGGTTTATCGGCTTATGATGATGCGGGCCGCCGGACAGGAGTTTTGAAAATGCCTTGGCTCAGATTTGGGTTTTGAACTCGGGCGTAGAGCTAGTGACCGAGGGAATGGGGGTTCTTTATTACGTTGAGGATGATATGCTAAAGAGGCCCTCTTTCCTTGATGGTATGATCGTGGATGATACTTTCGAGCAAAGCGACCCCGGAAAGAGTCCTGTCACCGAATGATCTCCTGTTGATGTGTTTGTTTGGGCATGACCCTTTTTATGTAAGGAAAATTTTGTTCCTCGTGACCGTTTTTTATCTTTTTGTTTTGTTGGGGTGGAATCCCCGTTTCAACTTCGAAACAAATTCAACATGTATGGTCGTAAATCTAACTTTAATATGTTCAGGTTTATTATCTGTTATATGCTTGTGATATTTATTGTTTTTGGGAACGCCGTTAGTTATGTATGTTCTTCGCTAGTGTGGGGTAACTAACTAAAGGGGGCCAGTTGTTGACTTGATCCGAACTCAAGCCTTGATTTAAGGCCCGAGGCCGTTCGTAGAACGCCCCATCGCGAAATGGGTGTTCTTCTGTGTGAGGTCCATAGACAATGTGGTTTGCTCGAGTCCCTCGCTAAGTAGGTTTGGCTCAGCAAGTGGAGCGAGTATCTCTTTAGTTTCCATGGTGTTATGCATCACCGTACCGGGTGAGCGATGATGTCGAGCTATACGACTTTGGTGATTGGATTATTCTGCCTTTGAACTTGAAGTTAATAGTAGTGTAGTCTCTATATATATGATCTGATGAGACACCCATACGCTTTAATCTCTAACTTTTTCTAGACCGCTTTTCGAGTTTTCTACCATCGATACCCTTTTTGCCCAAGTTGCCTTTTTCGTGTTTTCATCGCTTGGTGTACACATTTTTTATATATGTCCCTAATTTTTTCCCAAACCTTTTGGTTTTCAGACGCCTTATTTTTGCTTAGGCCATTCGACTAAGGGTCTCGCCTATGTAGTATTTTTAACTATGTATGCTCAGGGTGAGGGAAGTCTTCCATCTATAATGCTTTGATCATGGTCTGCCAAAATATTGTCTTGACTACAAATGGTCCCTCATAGGTACGAGTCTATTTGCCCATGGGATCACCTGGCGGTGATGATGCGCTTGACTAATAGATCGCCAACTTGGTATACTTTGCTTGACTTTCTTATCAAGGTTTTGACTGCGCTTCGATATATCTCGTCCATGGCAAATAGTCGTGAGTCGCTTCTCATCTATCAAGTTTATCAATCAAGTCGAGTCCGGACCTATTCATCTTCGCCTAACTCTGTCCTTCAATACTGAGCGAGGGTATCTCGAACTCGATAGGTAGAACCGCCCATACCATACACGAGAGAGAATGGGGTTCCCCTATAGATGTTCATACCGGTGCAATAAACGTGGAGAGCAAATGGAAACATGTCATGCTTATATGTCATTGTCATCTTTGTATGATCTTCTTATGTTCTTATTGCAGCTTCCATCGTGGTCATTCAAATTTCGTCGATATGGAGAAGAGTTGTGATGTTTTATCTTGAACTACGTGGTAGTCTTGATGATCTTGTTGTTGAGATTGGTGCCATTGTTCGTGATAATCCTTTCGTGGATGTCATCGAAGATGAGATTATGTTTGATAAATCGAGCCACAATATTCTTGGTGACGAATGCGAACGAGGATGCTTCTACCCACTTGTAAAGTAATCAATAACGACAAGAATGAAATAGTGTCCATTGAAGCGGTCGGTTCGATTTCACCAATCATATCAATTTCCCACATCGAAAGGCCAAGGAGTTGTTAGGACATTCAACGTAAACCGAGGCACACGCACTTTATCCGCAGATATCTAGCATTTGTGACAAGATCGTGAATAGCGATAACAATCTTCCATAGTGGACCAAGAGTAACCTGCTCTTATAATCTTCTTAGCCATTGTATGTCCACTTGAATGAGTACCAAAAGCGCCTCATGCAATTCTTCCATGATTCGCTTAGTTGTCTTCTAATCTACACCGAGTAAGGCAAAGTCATGGTCAAGGCTTGTATAAGATACCGCTACGTAGAAATAACTTGAAGCGAATCTCCTCGAAACTTTATCATTGAAGATGCCCTTCGTAGTATTCTTGAGCCTCGAGACACCCCTTCACTTCGTATAACCAAGGTTTCTTCTCTACTCCTTCAGTATCAAGTTCACAACAGTATGTTGGTTCATCTAGTATTTCAATAGTAATTCGAGGATCTTTGTTGTCCCATCTGACTTTGAACATAGATGACATGGTAGCTAATGTAACGCCCGCAATATTTAATTATGGTTACTTAATTAAATATTTTTAATAATTATTTTTGAATGATTATGTTGGTTGCATCGAGGAATAATACTGATAATCATATTATTATTACCAAGATAGTGAGTGGGCCTGAAGGGTGGCGTTTGTGATAGTAATGTTGGGGGTATGGAATTAAGCCAAAATATTAATTATAAGGATTATTATTATTTAAATTAATAATAATAAGAATTGGGACTTTGTTGTCATAGGCAAACTTGAATTTGGGAACAAAAGAACAGCGACGCCAGAACTAGGAAAAGTTGGAACGATCAAGAATCCTCAAAGCAACCTTCAATCCAAGGTATAGGTGGGGTTATTTCTCTATAATTGGGCATGTGATGGGAAATTGGTAGTTAGAGATGTATGATTCACTAGGTTGTGTCGATCGATGTGATTAACCGTAGAAAATCCCAAATTGGAACATATGATCTTGTATTCTAGGTATATTATTGTCATGATTTTTAATTTATGCTGTATATGTTGTGTTGTTGTTAATTGTATGAAAATAATGCACAAATTTTACTGCATATGTCGTACCGTGAGTGTTGATGAAGAATGGTGTCGATTGAATTGCAAAATAGTGAAAAATCGTGTTTTGGTGAAAAACGCAAGAATAGTCGATATACAATGTTATATATGGATACAATCAACTATGGATTTAAAAACCAGGCATGAAAAGACTTGTATCGATGCATAGGGCCTTGCATCGACTCATGGGCTAAAGTTATGTGGGACTTGTATCGACTCATACGCAGGCGTATCGACAAGTCAAGTATCGATGCAAAGCGGAGCTTGCATCGACTACAATCAAGAAAAAGAAAAATAGAATTTTGTAGAACGTATGAGTCGACTCATACGAGGCTTTAAATGATGTTGTTGCATGTATCGATACATGGAGTTTGTATCGATGGCTACTAAACAAAC
>CM038794.1:46150836-46232963 GCA_021764765.1 Vicia sativa | reverse complement strand
ATAGCCTTCAATTAGAAATTTATAGCAAACCAACCAAACATTGTAATTTAAACTTGATGTTGTAGTTTATACAGAAATCCCTTGTAAGTTAATTCAATGATGATCTTGACATTTCTTTGTAGCTTATGTACAAAACAACTTCAAATAAATGGAAAAAGTATAGTTGTTTCATTTGGAAATTTTGAATTCTCTTGCCAATGTACAGGATTAAATACTTATGAGTTTATTTTCCACTTTTCAATTCATGTTTTTTTGGAATCTTGAAGCTTTAGATTAAGGCTTGGTGTTGTAACTTAGAACAATAACACGAACAAAACTTTGAACGGTTTCTTGATGTAGGACAAATCTTTGGATGAAATTTGAAGAATGAATTTGTTTTTTTATAATAAAAACTTTCAAATAACTTCAATTCAAAACAAGAGTCATAAAAATGAATGCTATAAATGATGGACCTTTAAGAAAACTCCAAAGTGAATAAATTCTTCCTCTTTGCAAATTTTTATCAAACCATTCGAATAAAATTAAAATTCGAATCTTGGCGAATACAAGTTTACTTGTAAATTTTGCTTACATAATTTGAATAAACCAAAATTAGAATTGCATTATTATCTCGGCATGATGCATATCTGAACAAACTTGAAGAGAACTCAAAAATCCAAAGATTTAAAGGCCATAAAACCTCCAAACATGATTCGCTCCTTTGCGAGGCGTAAGCAACCCGCATTAATCTCATATCAACTTCAAATGAAACAAAACCAACCTTTACATGTAATCTTGAAGTCCTCCATTTTTAAATTAAATATAAAACCAAGTCTTGGGATGTACACTGGATAGATAAAGGAAGATAGGTATTTTAGGCCATCCGGGTACTAGGCAATCATTTCTTATTGCTTGAAACAGACTTACTAAAGTGACACCTTGATCTCATAGCCATATAACCTATGATATGTATGCATGTGAATGTTATGATAAATGCGAAGCTAAAGCGAGATAAAATTAAGATAGGAGGGCGAATTTTGGCATGCAACACAGTCCTCCTTGGGAGAAACTCTAATGGAGGTGTGAGCTATCAAGGCTGTAGTCTTTTTCTTCCACTGTTGAGCATAAGGTGCCTTGTTGATCTTAGGCTGGACATATGAGATCGATTTGGATATCCATATAGTCTAAGCAATAAGGCTTTATGTGCCCAAACCTTCCACAATAATGACATCTCCATCTTTGAAACTTATTCTTCATGTTTCTCGATCTTGATGTTGAGCTCTATGTTGTGACATCTACCCTAACATTGGTTTATCGGGCTGTTCTTCTTCTTGTCATTGACATCTTCCTTGACCTTGGTTTATCGGGCATTCTTTTCTTGTCACGACATACGCCTTGACCTTGGTTTATGAGACATTCTTCTTCTTGTTACGGTAGTTCTTTGCGACCCATATCTTAGCAGACATATTTCCGCATTTTGTCCAATCTGAGTTTCTTCAACTTGTCGGTTCGGTTGTTAACATCTTGATAGACTTAGTCATCTGATCAAGTTTGGAATTCAACACTAGAACTTCACCATTGAGATGACTTATAGTAGCAGTGTCTTCCTTCTTCTCAGCCTCCAACTTCATAATGAGCTTTTTCTGTTTCTCATTTTGCTAGCAGACTTTAGCACTTCTGATACACAACTTCTTGTAAGTGTCAGCAAGTTATTCAAATGTCACCTCCTCATCACTAGAATCATTATCAGAGTTACAGACACCAGATAGTGCAGTAACAAGTTTGGTAGATTCTTCTTCAGAGTCACTTTCTGAGTCACCATCAGACCAAGTGACAAACATTCCTTTCTTTTGTTTCTTTAGAAAGGTAGGGCATTCAGCTCTAATGTGTCCATATCCTTCACATCCATGACATTGAATTCCTATACTTTGATTGCCCTTTTCTTCAGGTTTTGCTCTTCTGCTGGAGTCATAAGACCTGCTGATGTCAGAGGAGATGCTCTTGACATTTGACCTTGACTTTGGGTCAATTTTCTTGATGAGTTTGTTGAACTGTCTTCCAAGCATAGCTATTGCTTCAGATATCTTCTCTTCATCACCCTCCTTGCATTCCTCTTCAGTATTGGATACAAGGGCTATGCTCTTATTTTTCTTGTCAACATTGTCACTGATCCCCATCTCAAAAGTCTGAAGTAATCCAATAAGTTCATCAACCTTCAAGGTGCAGATATCTTGAGCTTCCTCTATAGCAGTCACTTTCATTGCAAACCTTTTAGGCAAGGATAGAATCTTTCTCACCGACTTTTCTTGACATCTTTTCTCCCAATGCTCTGAGGTGTTGGCAATCTCCAAGATGTTCATGTGAAACTCATGAATTGTCTCATCTTCCTTCATCTTGATTCTCAAATTTGGTAGTGAGCATCTGAAGTCTTAACATTCACCTTGGATGTACCCTCATGAGTGGTTTTGAGAGTGTCCCAAACATCCTTGGCGATTCACTGATGTACTAGTTTGAAAATATTTACATCAATTCCATTGAATAAGGCATTCAATGCTTTAGAGTTGCTTGATGCTAGCTCTTCTTCTTCTTTGCTCCATTCTTCCTCAAGTTTAAGACTAGTAGTCCCATCTTTCTCAAGCTTGGTAGGATGTTTCCACCCTCTGTCAGCAGCTCTCCAAGCTTTATTGTCCAGTGACTTCAAAAAAGCAACCATACGAGGTTTCCAGTAATCATAGTTAGATCCATCCAGTATGGGTGGTCTACTTCCAAATCCTCCTTCCTTGTCCATAACGCCAGAAACTATAATCCCTAGATCTCACCCAGAAATAATAGGCAGGGTGTCTGCTCTGATGCCAATTGAAATTCCTGGCAGCAGATACGTGATGTCACAGAGAATATTATGACACAGTATCTAACACTCTGTTTAACAATTCACACAATAATGTAAAAATAGTAAAGAACACAAACAATTGTTTACCCAGTTCAGTGTGTAACTACACCTACATCTGGGGGCTACCAAGCCAGGGAGGAAATCCACTATAAGTAGTATTAATTCAGGAATAAACCAACTAGTTTATCTCCTTCACTTAAGACCTACCCAATGCAACTTCAATCTAAGTCCTACTTAGACACGAGTTGCTACTCACTCCCCCTCAATCACAGCAGTGATATCAACCTATTGATTAATTGAATTTTGAAGACACTCTTCAATAAACATACTTGATTTTGCTTCAAAGCTTTGAGTGAACAAATAACCCTTACAATCAAATCCTAGTCCAATGCATTTATCAAATGATAATTGCTTGGCTCACGAGTAACTAGAATACACAAATAACAATTGCTAAATCTCTAACGTACAAAAGGCATTTGTAGAATAAGGGTTTCTTTCCTATTTATAGAAGCGATAAGTAGACTTGAGTTTGGGCTTCCATAAGTATAGCTAGGGTTAACTTAATTTAACCTAAAGACTTGGTCTTTTTAACAAACCAATTTAGGGTTAAACAAGATTAACCTTAGAGCCACGTGAGCATGTGATCAATAACATAATCCATAATAAAAGCAGCTCAACGGAAATCACGAAAAGTCTCGGAAAAGTAAATCGCAAAGCAATGAGATGTTGCAGAATGTCATAACATTGGTCATGACATCGATCATTCTTCTTGCGATTTCGGCATATGATTAACTCGATCTGAGTTGTACATATTGTTCTTCTTCTGCGAATTTATCTTGACTCACGAATGTCATGACATTAGTCAAGACATTGACAAAAACTAGTTTTACCAAAAATTAAGGCCAACATAAAAACACTTACAGGAAGCGGTTAAGAGGATCCCTCGTTACAACAAAAGTACTTTTGGCTGCAGAATTCTCTTTCTTGGAGCTGATATGGGCAACATGTGCGAGTTACTCGGTTATACAGATTCCAATTGGTGCGGAGATAAAGATGATCGAAAGTCTATGGCCAATTATGTCTTTATGTTCGGAGAAGCTCCAATCTCTTGGTGCTCTAAAAAGGAACATGTGGTGGCACTCTCTTCTTGTGAGGCTGAGTATATCGATGCGTCGATGTATGCATGTTAAGTTGTGTGGCTAATGAATCTACTTAAAGAATTGGACAACATTGAGGTAAAAGCTGTCACACTCTTTGTAGACAACCTCTCTGATATCAACCTTGCAAGGAATCCTATAGCACATGGGAGGAGCAAGCACATAGAGATGAGGTTTTATTACTTGAGGGAGCTTGTGTGTGAAGTACAGCTGAAGCTAACTCATTGTCGAAGCGAAGAACAACTTGCAGATTTGTTGTGGCGGTAACAAATGAAGTGTTCAAGAGGCTTGTGAAGAAATTGAGATTGAGGAATGTGCGACACTTGACTTAAGGTGGTGTGTTGAATCTTGAGTATAAGCCAAGTGCAGTTGAATTTGGAGGAGATGTTTTGGAAATAGCTTAAGTGAATAAGTATTACGCCAATTGAAGAGAAAAACAAAATTTCAAAGAGAAATCGGTTTACCCATTTGGAGGCGGTTTACTGCATGATTAAGTTTTCTGTGTTGGCATTTTTACATTTTTCGTTGTTGAGTTGTTTTGTTGTGTTTTTAATGGACACTATATAAACAATCCCTCTCATGTAATGTGTAATGAGTTGAATGCCAATGTGAATAATACATAATATTTTCTCCTCAATTACTCTCTCTCAATTTCCCTATTTTCTCTCTAAAATTCATCTTCTCCAATTATCCATTTTCACCATTGCTTCGCGTCACCCCTTTTGTGTATGTTGCAACACTTTTAACCCGTTTAAACTATTATCTTTGACAATCTTTTACACTTACAACTTGTTGGATCTTTCAATAACATGATGTCACTTAATTTTGAAACTATTGCAAATAATATTTTATTTAAAATATATCATTTTAAAAAAATGATGATTTCGAGTATATTTTAAGAGCAATGTTATTCCTACACCTCAATTCTACACCTATACTTACATCAAACACTATTCAACGTATTTATAAGGTGAATAGTGTTTTTTAAATAAAATAATATATTTATGAAGTTGTGAAACAAAATTGGCTAATATAAAGTAAAAAGTTGGTTAATAAAGTATTAAAGTTGGTTGATAAATATTTTCAGATATCAAAAATAATTTTTAGTAGTAAAACAAAGTTGCTTAATAAAATATAAAATGTTGGTTAATGAAGTTATGAACTTGGTTAATAAACACTCTGGTATTAAAATATTTATTTTAAAAAAATATTTGTTATTATAATAGTATTTTACTGTACATATTTATTGTTCTTAAATATATTTTTATTTAAAAAATATTATTTAGCATATAAATACGATGAATAGTATTAAGTGCAATAACAACTATTGTACCCCAAAATTTACCCTCTTCATTTTGAAGTTTAAACATAATTGCATTATCATAAACATTCATGCATGTACATGCATAATATTCATCATATGGTTACCTGGATCAAAGTATTCCGAATTGTGGAAGAAATTGTGTGTTTCGGCTATCTCAGATCATTTTGAACCAAAATTGATATTTCTCGGTTCATATGGCTATTGCAAGAGTTTCTGGTCACAAAGCTATTTTGGTTTGATTCTGTAACATTGAGGGCATATCAATATATTCTCCAATTTATTTGTTCAGATCGAAGGTCGTTTCGTCAAGAAAAAGAATTAATTTGCTTATTTCTCAATAAAGTGAATTTTGGGTTTTTAGTGTGTTTCGGGTGCTCCTGAAGGCATAACTCTCAGCTCGTCGGGTATTTTATGATAACTTTTGACAGGAAAGTCCCTCGACTATTATCTACAACTTTCGTTCACATGTCGGACGCAAATTATGTGAAAAAGGTCCCCAAAAAATTGATTTCTTAAGTGGATTAAACTGAATTTTAGTGTTGTACCGTGCTCGGTGCACTAAAACCTTCGTAATTCCTAGCTGGAAATAGAAATTGAGTGAGGCCGGTGTGTAAAATTCTGTATCAAAATCCTCTCCAACTTGAATTTGTAACTCCATAGCAAATTCCTTACCATTTAAGAGCAATTTTTATTCTTCGGAGTTGTTTTCGAGTTGAACCGAGCAATTTTCATCTGATACGTGAAGTTCGAAAAATCATATCTCGCTCGATTTTTATCGAAACCAGGTGGGACCAATGCCAAAAGTTCACAAATTTTGTTGGCTTCATTTATCTCGAGATACTCAAGTTCGAATTTTGATCAGAAGACCCTCGTTCGAGGCAATTTCTCCGTAGAGTGCAAACAAAATAAGACGCTTGAAAATTATGCTGAAACATCAGAAATTCATATCGCCTGGACTGTTCGCCCGATTGAGTCTAAATTTTGAGTCACGTAAGAGAAATCGCATTTCGGACATTTTTTTGTTTACATTCCGACTTCAAATTCCGCACGGATTTGGCTGATTTGGACTAATTACGAAAATTATTTGGATAATCGTGATTTGGGCTTAATTGTGGATCCAAGGCACTCTGAGGCCCAAATTTTCACACTATAAATAAATTTTTGCCTTCACAATTCAAGGACGCATAATCATTTTCTCAAATTTCATCTCAAAACACTCTCAATTCTCTATAATTCTCTTTCAATTCACACAAAGAAATGTGAAGCAAAACTTGAGAAGCATGCCTCTTCCTTCCTCCATAAACCTCCAACGAGCCACCTCGCAAAGCCTTCGACCACCCAGTTGGAGTTTCGGCCCTCTCCCTCCGCCGCCACCCTACTTCTTGGACCATCCCTCCGGCCGAGTCCCCGCGCCGGAAGCTTCTCTCCAGCATCGACCCCGCGCGATCTCTCCTCCGTTCCGATCGGAACACGTGTCTGGCCCCCCTACAAGGCCATTTCGGCCGTTCCCTTCCTCGGACAGCCTTTCGGCCACCTCACAAGGCTGGCTTCTTCCCATTCCTTTCTTCCCCAGCCTTCTTGCACCGACCAACTCTTCCCTTGCACCGTCTTGCTCGGCCACACCATCGGCCTCCCTCCTCACCTCTCATCTTGCCCAAATTTGATTAAGGAGGTCTTCCTCCATCACTTCTTCTTCAATTTTCAAGAATCAAGCCTTGATTTCTCTGATTTCTACTTCGATTTTGATTATTATCAATTGAAGGAAGAATTGGCATTTTTTTAAAGAGTCCAAGGAATTTCTCTTCAATTTGACTCAAACTTCAAGTTCAAGTAAGTGATTAATTCAATTAAGCACTTATTTTAAGCTATTTTTGACTTTTAGCTTTTCTTGAAATTGAATAGTCGAATTGATTGTAAATTCCGTATGGATTCCAATTCTTGAATTTATTTTGTCGAATTCTTCGATTTGACTCCAATTTGATGACACGAAAATGTGTCGGTGTGAAGGAATATTGTACATAACATAAACATACACATGTGTAGTGGTTTTCTTTGCATTTAGGCCACTAATTTGTGCATTTTGCATCATCTATCACATGATCATGCATTAGAGCATATAGGTTGATTAAATCGCATTGATCCATGTGAATTAAGGCATAATTTGCATACTTGTGTCGAAATGTATTATTCATTGCATTTTGATTCTTAGGTGCATTTTCATTGTACATGACATTTACATATGCATCTAAGCTCACACTTAGTACTTAATTTAAATCCTTACATGTTCACATATTTGCATATGGAATAAAATAATAGAGTTCATGTATCGGTGTTCAATTCTTATGACATTAAAGTGTGTGAAACTTCACTTTCACCCATTTTTCACATTTTGATAACACATTTTCACATGTATGAATTCACAACACATCACAAACTTGATTATTATATGACATAATTCATGATATGCATTTAATTTAGAGTCGATTTACATCGAATACATATCATTTGTATATGATATCTCATACACTTGCATTTCATTCATCTATGCACCATGAAATGTACATAATCATGCATTTACATGCACTTTTACACACTTTTTGATTTCAATTTTCAATCAAACTTGTACATAACTTGTGTTTCATTTTGCTTTGACTTTTTGATTACATGTAGTGAATTAAAATCTGATTCCTCTCACATTTCAAAACCAAACAAAAATTTAATCAGAATTTAATTCAAAACATGAATTTTGTGATATCGTAAGCATTTTTTAGTGTTTTCATGTGTGGCGCTCACTTTTCCTCAAAAGTCCGAAATAATGGTACATGTCCCCTACATTTTGGCATGTTCCGGGACCTTTTTTGGAGGTTTCGAAACCAAATTTTGAGTACAACATGCCTAAAACATAGTGGCTTCCCCTTTACTTTAAGGTCCAAAAAATGCCCCTTCCACTCGAAATTAATTAAAATCGCTCACATATTTGAATCGTTGATGTTTTGCAAGAAACCATGTGATTCTTAATCGATTTGAGAAGTTGACTTTTTCGCTCCGATTTGAAAACCTCCTTCCCAAGCCGATTTTTGTGATTTTATTTCATTTCATACATGCTTATATTAGTTTATAATCATATTTGCAATCAGTTTTGCATTCGGTGCTTTATTTCTAGCACTTGCTTTGTTAATTCTAACACTTTATTTCATGTGCAAGGTACTTTGACCTCTCTTACATGAGATTTAGATTTCTAGAATCCTTATTTTGCGCTTGTACATATACATATCGTTCTATTGCTTGTTTGGTTTCGCCATTCTTGCGGTGCTTTTGTTTGAATGTGTAGGTACGCGCATTCTATCGCTTGTACACATACGTGTACATTCTATTTCCTTCTTGTTTGGTTTTACTCCATTCTTGCAGGTGCTTTTGTTTGAATGCGTACGAACGCGCATTCCATCGCTTTTGCACATATGTGTATATTTTATTGTCTGCTTGTTTGGTTTTACTTCATTCTTGCAGGTTCTTTTGTTTGAATGTGTACGGACGCGTATTCCATCACTTGTGCACATACGTATACATTCTATTATCTTCTTGTTTGGTTTTACTCTATTCTTACAGGTGCTTTTGATTGGAATGTGTATGGAATCACATTGTAATCTTTGTTTGCGCACGAACTCACATCCTATTGTCTCTTGTTTGGTTTTACTCCTTTATTGCAGGTGGTTTTGATTTGAATGCGTACGAACGTGCATTCCGATGTTTGTTTGTGTACGAACGTACATCATATTGTCTGCTTGTTTAGTTTTACTCCTTTCTTGCAGGTGTATATGTATCAATTATGTACGAACGCACAATTATAGACAAACCACACACAATTAGTACACAATATGTGGAATTTCCCTAAACGGGTCTTTAAATAAACCAGAGGGGTTCTTGAATATGCTCCAACTACGGAAGCCCCATCATGCGTCGCTATTCCTACTTCTCATGGCAAGGAAAGCGGTAAAACCCTACTTCTCATGCTCTCTAGAAAAATGGTAAAAGAATGCGGTAAAAAGGAATAGAAAATACCAAACGGATAACAATCATTTTAAGCAAAAGCAAGCTAAAAATGCTTTGGAAAACTTCGCGTACCATTGACAACCAATAAGGAAAACCGACGAGTAATGCGCGGAGGCATCAATAAGCATGATCGGAATGTGTGTCGTATACATCTGAATACTCAATGTAAACCTGCAAGAGATTGCACATCCAGAAAATGCAGACAAAGGATGTACATATCACATGTACAATCAAGATGTGCGCTCGCACACATCTGAGCTAAATCGATAAACCTGCAAGAAGGTGAAAACCAAGGAATGCAAATAGAGGTGTGTATATCGTATGATATCAGGATGTGTGTTTGTACACATCTAAGACAATCCGATAAACCTACAAGAGATTACAATCTAGAAAAATGCAAAAAAAGAGTACACACACATGTGTGCAGGATCGAGATGTGTGTCGTACACATCCAAATCAATCAAATAACTTGCAAGAAGGTGAGAACCAAGTAATGTAGACAAAGAATGCACACACATGTGTGCAAGATCAAAATATGAGCCACACATATCCAAATCTCAAGAATATTCGCACATGTAACAAAGTGCGAGAAATATTAACGTGGAGTGCTTGTCGGAAGCACAAAGCTTAAGCGAATATTCACATGATGATATACTAAAAATTGGCTTGGTAAAGCACTTATTAATCGGGCGAAAAATTCAACTTGTCGGAATTAATTAATAATCGCATGGTTGCTTGCAATGTCATAAAGATTCAAAAATATAATCGGTTTTAATTAATTCCAGTGGGCGACATTTTTGGATCTTAAAGGAGCAAGGGAAGCAAGTCGTTTTACTTGAAATTGGTTCGAAACCATCAAAAGCAGTTTAAAACATGCCAAAATTTTTATGAAAAAATGAGTTTCGATAGACAAAAATGCATAAAAATGTTTTTGGAAAGTGAAAATTCATGTATCGATTTAATTTCCAATTATCATTTTTTTTGTATTTTGAAATGAGAAAGAGGATTGGATATTAAATTCATACATGGTGCATACAATTCTACATGATTGAATTTACAATTAGTATGCAAAAAATCAAAGTTGTTTAAATGAAAAAATGCATGAAAATGCACATTTATTCATGTATCTAATGCTTTTATGGAATATAAATACATATGAACATGTATCAAAAGCAAACAATGAAATGATCAACCTATACCACATTTAGACATAATGTGATGCATGAATTAAAGTTAATAAAGAATCAAGAATTTAACATGTTACAATGCCTCAATTTAATTGTTCAAGAATGCATCAATTAACACATGAAAATATGCATAAAACTAGGCCTCGACACACTTTCGAGTTCACAAAATCAAGTCATAAAACATGAATTCGATTCAACTATTCAACACTAGTGTTTAATAATAAATGATCATCTTAATTACAATTCAAACAATGAACACAAGTGCCTACGTACAAAGGAATCAATGCATGCAAGTGTATGTGCAAAAATCCTATATCTTGACACAATAACGTTCACAAATCAAGTCTTAATCAATCAATTCCAAGCAATTAATCAAGAACTCAATTCACATGTGTATATGCAAGCAATTCCTCAAATCAGTTCAAGAATAAGCTAATTTTCAAAATCACTTAAAATAAGTGCTTATTGAAACAAGTACGTACTTGAATTCGAAGTTTCAAAGTCGAATTGAAGAAGAAGCAAGGAGTTGATGAAGAAATTGAAGAATGAAGCCTTGATTGAAGAAAATCTGAGCAATTGGAGCAAGGAGAAGGCCGGTTCCGATCCAAGGCAAGGTGTGGCAAGGTTGTCCAGATAAAGGAGTTCGGACATGGAGGAAGGGAGAGTGGAGTGACCGGTTGTGTGAGGAGAACGATCGGTCGGAAGGTTGCTCGATCGTGGAGGCTAGCCGGTCTCAGAGGAGACCGGATCAGAAGGGCGATGGAGTGAGAAACCGGCGGACGAGGCGAGATCCGGGAGGAGGCGGAAGAGAGAGTGACTAGTGGGTCCATTGAGGAGGTGGTTGATGGTGAAGCTCGGTGAGAGGCAGGCGATGGCCGGCTAAGGAAAGGGAGGAGCTTGTGGAGAGGGAAGGCTTGCTTGGAGGAAAATTCAATTTCCTTCCTTTTTCTTCTTTTGATTTGAGAGAGAATTGAGAGAGAAAAAGTGAGTTTGGAGTGTGAAATTTCGCAAATGATTCTTCCCCCTTGATTTGTGAGAGGAAAATTCTATTTATAGATGCAAATTTTGGGCTTTGGAGTTCCTTGGATCCAAGATTAGGCCCAACTGCCTTTATCAAATAATTTGCATCCACATTAAAATATCGAAGCGTGCGAAATTTGAAATCGAGACTCTTCACGAAAAATCTATGAAACGAAAATTGCTTGTGAGAGTCAAAATTTTGACTCAATGAGATGAACAGTTGATGAGATATGAATTTTTGAAGTTTCAACACATGTTTCGGGCATCCGACACATGCGAATTTTATTGCACCACTCGGGAAAATGCTTCAAACGAGGACCTTGATCAAAATCTAAACTCGGGATGTGAGCGAAAGTAAAGCCAACGAATTTGTGAACTTTTAACACCAGTCCCATTGTTTTGATAAAAATCCAACGAGATATGATTTTTGAACACCGTGCATCAGATGAAAAATGCTCGGTTCATCTCAAATTCACCTTCAAAAAATAAAATTTTGGTATTGATCCGTAAGGAATTAGCTCTCGGCTTGTGAATGAAAGTCCAATAGGACTTCGAGACGGAATTTTAGACATTGGTCTGTTCAATTTCGATATTCCAGCCATGAGTTGTGAATTTTTAGCGTGCGTGAAAACGATTCAACCATAAAATTCGATTTATGCCACTTGAAAGATTGATTTCTTTGGAGATTTTATTCACACAATTAACCCGACTTGAGAATGAAAGTTGGAGAAAATATCGGCGGACTTTTCAGTTGAAAATCATCCTAAAATACCCAACAAGAGAGATATGAGTTGGCGTCAAAACGTACCAAATACCCAAAATTCACTTTATTAAGAAATGAATTGTTGAAGTCCTTTCTTGTGAAATGTCTCTCAATATGATCGGATGAATTGGGAACACATTTAAAAGATCCCAACTCTGTAGAATCAACCCGAGATGACCTTCTGACCAGAAGATCATGCATCAAGTATACGAGCGGAAAAATGTCCATTTCTGACTCAAAATAGTCTAAACCGGCTAAAACACACAATTTCTTCCACAAATTGAGATGCTCTGAATATCATCACCATATGATCAATGATATTCATGTAATGCACCTATAGATTAAATTTAAGTCAATTAATTATTATCAAAAAAAATGAAAAGGACGAATTTTGGGGTACAACAACGAGTCTAAGCAGTGGGCATGCCTTGTTGCCACCTAATTTTAGTACTAAAACTCAACCAAATGAAATTGAATTCGAACGAGCGAAAAAAAAAAAATACTTAAAACAAATTTAAAATAAAATTGAAAAATAGTTTAACGTTTGAATCTTTAATAAGCAGTTCGGTTTGGGAAAATTTGTCTTTAACGATTGATACATTTTAGAATTTCAAAACGGTATACCTAACCAATAATTTTAGTTCGATCGATTCTTAATAAATTAAATTAAATGTTACTTCTCCATTTTTAATAGAATTTAATTGGTATACACCTACCATATAAAATTTTTAATAGAATGATTACAGAAATATGGCATCTATATAATCTCTGCATAATTATATAATTATATCTGAATAATTTATATAATCTATATAATATAATATAATATATTAAATTTAAAGCAACAGATAATATCACGGCACCTGCTAATAAAATTTTATTCCTTTTGTGCCACATCGTCACATAGTCCTATGTGGCACCTAAAAATCTTATTTCTGCTTTTCAAATAGACAAATACATTTTTTCTCTATTGGAGGTCACAAGTTCAAACCTTGAAAAAAAAATCTTATTTTTTAACTAGAATGATCTAACGAGACAATTACTATTTCAATTATCTATATTCTCTTAAATTCCAATTTTAAAATACACATGTGAATCTAATGTACTAAACACTAAAATTAGAATTATGTTTTCTTTAAAATCATTAAAAAAAATAATACCTAAATTAACTATTTTAAAACTTAAGTAGTTATAATAAAAAAAAAACTATTAACTTATCAATTACTTACTAACTTAGATAAATATATTATTTTCATAAATATATATATCAGAGTCAACTATATTTTTCTCTTTTTTATTTATAATAGTTACCATCAGGGCCGACCCAATTAGTTCGGAGGCCCCGTTCCAATTAAAAAAATAGGCCCAAATTAAAAATAATACACTTTAAAATATGTTTTCACACCTATTTTATAAGACTCCGATATAAAATTACAAGTGCTGGAAAACAAGTTAAAACATATATATTGGGCCTCGAAATTTGGTAGACTCAGTGCTACAACACTTGTTGCACATGGCAAGGACTCGCCCTGGTTACCATAGATAGTATAAAATAATTATAGTCAAAAATATATATTAACCTATCAATTACCTACTAACTTAGATAAACATATTATTTTCATAATAATATATTATCAAACTCAACTATATTTTACGCTTTTTTCGTTCATAATAGTTACCATAAATAGTATAATAAAAGTTGAAAGACATGGCAAAAGTAAAAGTTAAAACAAATGTGTTTTCAAAGACTAACCATTGTTTACGGATATTGTAACATCATGGAGTATCCAATCCTTTTCAATCATATTATATACTTCACTAATATATTTTTCATATTACAACGAATAAATAAACTAAAGACAAACATTAAAATTATTTACTACTCACATGAGTGGTAAAAAGACATGAGAATCAAAATATAAAATTTGACCTAAAATAATATCTTTTAAAACTATTAAAATATGCAAAAACTAAAATCTAGATATCAACATCAATTTAAAGACTTATACTTTTTTCGAATATAATATTTCTTTTTCTTTTATATTATTGTCTATATTATAATTCATAATACATTATTATAATACAATTTTTTGACCATATTTTTTAAAAAAATATTAAATATAATTTAAATTTAATATAAATCAAATAAAAAGTACTCCCTCCGTCTCATTTTATTTGTCATAGAGAATTATTTCACATTGATTAAGAAACATTAATAAATGAAAGAGAAAATAGTGACTTTATCAAATTATCATATTTAACTATTTGTGTTTTCAAATTAACATTAATTTCAAGTGATAAAACAATAAATTAAGAGTATTTATTAGAGGGTACTATAAAAGAATAAATATCACAATATATTGCTAATCTAAAGTGACAAGTATTTTGGGGATTTTTTTTCCTAAACGTGACATTAATTTAGGGACGGAGAGAGTAATTCATAGTCGCGCATCGCGCGGGTCTTAATCTAGTTGACAATTAATTATGACCTTTAGATTTTAAATGAAATTTGACTTTCTATGTAAGTTCCTTAGTTTTGAGAATTGGCATTAATTTTGTAAAACGAATAATAGCAGCAATAATATAATGTACAATAGGATGTGCAATCTTGCTAAGAAGAATAGGTACAACAAGAAGTCCTATTGGAATGTCAAGACATGTTGTGTTGAACTTACTCAACAACTGGAACAAAATTTCGAATAAGATGTCCTATGAAGGAGCATTCGACATTGCGCCTACTGAACTAAAATGAGACTTAGTTATGACTTAAATTATGCTGAATATTTGGAGAATATTATGCATCATATACATAGCATATTTACATGAACATTTAAAGGTCCAGGAGATTCAATCAGTAATCAAAGAGACTAATTAGGAAACTGAAGATTGAAGACCTTACTTATAGTAGAAGTTTTTGCAGTTTGTTACAATTGATATGTTGTTATTAAAGGTCGAAATCCAGTTGGGTAGAGGTTATAAATAAGGGTTTGTAACCTAGTTTAGTAAGCTAGCCAAGTATTCCAAAGATGTAGTCATTAAATTTAGTTGTAGTGAACCACCCAGATTGTGGGATGGTCACCATGCTCCTCGAAACCTATATAGGTGATAGGAAGTATGAATTGTT
Organism: Vicia sativa; assembly: GCA_021764765.1. Taxonomy (NCBI): domain Eukaryota; kingdom Viridiplantae; phylum Streptophyta; class Magnoliopsida; order Fabales; family Fabaceae; genus Vicia; species Vicia sativa. The sequence goes on along the minus strand of CM038794.1, from coordinate 46,217,469 downwards.
CTTGGAGGAAGTTTTGAATCAACTCCAAGTTGTGTCCTAAGTTGGAAGCAAACTGCTTTAAGACATAGATAGGCTGTGATAGAAGTGTGTCTTCTGTTAATTGTCATTGTTTTATCACTATGAGTGATTCATGGGAAGTGATAGGGGTTTCTAATCTCTAATAGGTTCTTAGGTAGAAGTTGCATTGGGTAGTGATTAAGTGGGGAGTTGTAAATGGGGGAATTTAGCTCTGAATTGATATTGCTGATAGTGGACTTCATCCCCGACTTGATAGCCTCCGGATGTAGGTGTGTTGCACCGAACTGGGTAAACAACTATGTTGTGTCTTTTATATTTTTTGTACTAGTTGTATACCTTGTGACCTGAACAAATGATCAGAATCGAAATGGCTAGAACAGTTAAAGATCCTTTGAGCATGTTGATGTTGAGGAGGGGGTGGTGTACCTGCAAGGCACTTTGATGCTAAAGTAAGAAAATATTCTAAGAAAAGGATAGTGAATATTAGGGTTTTGAGTGTAAGAAAATGATATCTTGCCCTCAAGGATATGAGGGTTTATATAATGATCTTAGGAGAACTCTCATTGGTTGCTATATTTGGGCCAGGATATGCGGATCCGTGAATATAGTTGTTCGAGCTGACTAGGTCAAATCGGGCGATGATGCTCGCAACTAGCCGTTATGTCGAGTAGAGGATACATAACGGGCATAGTCCTTAGCGAGATAAATAGTTGATTTGCTCGACGTGTGTCAAGTAGAGGATGTCGCACGGTTGATGAAATGGGAAGGTGGAAGCCCCTAGTATGTTATCGGATATCGGCGGATAAAAGTATCTTGAGGTAGAAGGATCTGCTCGATAGGCATTCGGGCAGTCTAGAGCAGTAGCCCCCCAAGTCGTCGCGTCCGTTTGTGGGGGTGATGACTTGATTTAGAAGAGCGTAGTCGGAGTTGTTTTATCCGGGGAGATGAGGAGTTGTCAAGAAAATGAAAGGTTGAGGAATTTGTAGGGTTCATGCTTATGTGGCCCCGAGCTGCGTGCATTAATTTCTTGGAAGACCTAGGGAATAGGCGTAATGATGAATTTCCTAGGTTTCCTAGGCACGTGCGGAGTGGGGGCCTATAAAAGGAGCGGAGACCCGCCATTTGATGACTTTTCTCCGTCAAATCCATCTTGCGTGTGCTAGACTTCAACATTCATCAATCAAAGGAAATCTAGTTAACGTGTTCAAAATCGTCTCTGCCTTTCGCCGCCGCATTACTGAACTGATCGCCTGTTGCAAACGTCTCAGTCACTTTTAAACGGTATATTTTCGAAACTATTATTCAAATTTGCTAGATTAGGTTTAAAAATCTTGTTTGTTCATAGAAATGCATGTGGTTAGGGTTTCGAATTCATGGGTGTCCTATGACGGTGAGCGACTACTCCTCTTTTCCCTACCGTTTTGCAACGTCGGGGTTCCTTGCATGTCTCCTTCCTTGAGCCGAGATATTTTATTTTGAGCGATAGTTATTTTTGAGAGAGGGTTGTTCACCGAGGAAGTGGATCCTTTGTTCGACCAAGCCCTTTCACTTGACTAGTGGTGGAAGGGTGTATTTGACGTATATGTCGAGCTCACCGACTTCCTCTGCTTTCAGGTGTTATGACAGATACTAGCAAAAATAGTTATGAAGGTTCAGACCATTTCAAGGGGAGGAACCTCACTCTGGCGAGGGCGTGACTAAGTCAGTTGTTCTGGTCGGTAACCAGGATTCGACCACTTAGGTGGCTCCGGACGCTAGTTTGAGAGGGTCGTATTTCACCACTCTTCAGAGTGAGATATTCGACGAGGTGGATTGGTACGGCCGTGAGGGAGATGAAGAAAACATGGAGGAGAGTCGAAGGGATTAGATAGTATATATCCTCGCGGCCGAGCACCGGATTTGCTCGATATACGAGGCTGATCATATTCCAGTATTTGATATTTGGTTTAGGGAGCTGGGGTTCCGTCTCCCCTTCACTGATTTGCAAGTGGCGGTATTCGACCACCTTCGTTTGGCTCCCTCTCAACTTCATCCTAATGTGATAGCCTTTATCAGGGCGTTTGAGATCTTATGTGAATATTTGGATATAGGTGCTAACCTCTCTTTATTTTTTCATATCTTCTGCCTCCAAAGGGGTTCAGATAAGGCGGACGGGGTAGTTCGATGGAGCTAGGTGTTGTTTCGACAGCAGAATGGGAAGCTTTTTAAACCTTACCAAGAGTCTGCTCAATTTTTTAAGGATAGGTATATGTTAGTCCGACCGATCTCGAAATGGGCTCTTTTCAACGGGTTTACAAGGACTCAAACCGTCAAGGAGGATGGTTCTCCAAAGATGAACGCGCGAGGGGAGCATGTGTGCCAGCTCGTGTCTAAGTTTAATTTTCATTGGAAAGAGGATCATTTCGGGTGAAATGTTGATTAGTATGTGTGGACCAAATAGGGGTTGGATGATGAGGATATGGTCAGTCTTGGTGTGTTGTCATCTTATGTCGAGGGTCTTCCCCTGGTCCAACGTATGGGACGAGGGGAAAATAGCTTGTGGAAGATGATGGGGGTTATGTTTTTGAACCTTCACTTATCAATGTGAGGGATCTCCTCATTAGCAGAGATCCTAAGGCTTATCTGGGTAGATACCTTGCCATTTAATATTTGTGCATCTTCTTCTTTTTATGTGATAGCTGGATGATTTTAGATTTGCACGATCTAATGTGATTTCTTTTGTTGCTAGGATGAATCCTGCGAACGTATCTCTCAAATTTGCTGCGAAGAAGAAAGGGAAAGGAATGGCGTCACCGAATGAACCGGGGGTTGCCTACAAGTCTGGTCCGGGGAATTCATCTATAAGTCAGGCGTTCGGGGCTCTGTCCCCTCAACAAACTCCTTCTAGGAACAATATGGTTAGAGTTGATGGAATGGTGGATCGAGGGAGAGAGGCAAAGGGAAAATTTGATCTTCCTCTCTGCTAGCACGACCAAACCTATTTCAAAAATACGAGCGTGATTTTGCCTCGGGCAGAGTCTCTCTTGTTGGAAGAAATGGATCGTTCGTCCAAAAAGGAGGCTTTTGCGAATGATACGGGCGCGTGAGATGGCGGCTTCTTACTCATAGCTCGGTCAATCTCCAAAGGTTGAGCTTTGAGAGCTCAGGACCAAGTTGAAGGAGATGAAAGAGGTCGCTAAAATCCGGGAGGAGGCTCAAGATAAATCATCTATCGACCTTAAGAGGACTGGACTGTAAGTATCAGATGCGCCTAAGAGGGGGGTGAATTAGGTGTTTGAAAATTTATCCGGTTTTATGAATACTTGTACTAATTTTTCTAGTTTGGTATATGAAGTTTTTATAAGTGTTTCTTTCCTTTTGGTTATGTTGTGATGAAAGCAATAAAAACAGAAAAGTAAAGAACGCAAGGATGTATCCTGGTTCCCCTCACAATCTGAGAGTACTTCAGTCCCCTTATAACATGCAAGAGATTTCACTATAGTCAGAATTATCGTACAGCCTATTCACACCATAAGGTGAAGCCTACTATCTAACCTATAGGGAGACCAAAGGCTCTTAAAACCTTTAAGGTCCAACAACACTAAGTGCAAGAAGAACAATCCTCTTTAATGCACAACTTACTTCCAACAATCCTGGACAACAAGAATACAACAAGAATGTATAATTTGTACAAGAGTTTTTGAGTTTGTAAGATTGTAGAACAATATCACTTTGAGTGATTTATCAATATACTTGATCTTCCCTTCCAATAAAAATAATTCACAATGACTTAAAGATATAGATTGCTCAAGATTTTCTGGTTTATGTAATGTGAAAGTATGCAGAAAATCTCATATGAAAGTATGAACACTTGAATGTGAATATTTGAAATTTGAATAAATTTTGATTGGAAGAGGTAAGAAATGAATTTGAAAATTGAATATTTATATGTTCATGGCACCTTTTAAAAATATAATAAGTCTCTTCATTTTAATCATGAACAAGTGCCAAGATTAGAGACAAAGTTTTAGTGAAAGGGTGCATGAAATGGCGCATGCATGAATTCTGATTTTTCAAAACGTGCAGGGTGCAATCGATTGCACCTTTATGCAAATCGATTGCACGGGCTCTAAAAGAATGAATTTTCAAAAACTTACACTGAGCAATCGATTGCACCATTATGCAAATCGATTGCACTTAGTTAAAAAGTGAAATTTTTTCAGCATGCAATCGATTGCACCATTATGCAAATCGATTGCACATAGTTAAAAATTGAAATTTTTCAGCATGCAATCGATTGCACCCTCAAACAGAAACATTTCTAAGAATTTCATTCAAAAAGAAATCGATTGCACCTTTGTGTAAATCGATTGCATAGTAAGAAAAGTGCAATTTTTGCTTTGAAACTTAGTGAAATCAAATGTGTATGTCATGCAATCATGTTAGGAACTTTGAGCATCTAAAACTTAAGTATTTGTGAGGCATTGTTATTATACCTTCTTGAAATGCAATAGCTTGAATCCAAAGCCTTGAAACATGATGCTTTAACTTTGAAATGTACTTGTTTGAATTTGAACATGATGCTTTGACATTTTTTCCATTCTTTTGCTATGATCATTTGATTCTAAATTTGTCTTCATCAAAACTAATATTTGGAGAGGCTTGACTTCACATTCTCCCCCTTTTTGATGATGACAACCCATTGAAAGTTGAGATGCTTTAATATTGAGAACAAATGATAATCTCTAATGTGAATGCTCCCCCTATCTTTGATAACTCCCCCTTGATCAAAGCTCTCCCTTGATTTAAGATGATTTTACATCTTTGGGGCTGCAATAGTTAGAGATAAGCATTACATATATCTTATCTTCTTTGTCATTAGCAAAAAGGATGGGAAAAGAATAAAAAAAGTATATAGTGAAATTTTGAAAATAAAAGCAATTTATACTTATGAGTTTTACCTCATGAAGAGACTTCATCGAACATTCACTTTTGATGAACTTAAAGCCTTTTGTCATAAAGTTGTCTTTCTAGAAGATTTTGCTTTCAACATGAAGTATATTTTAAATGGATGTGAAAGTGCTCCAACTTTGACTTTGCCAAGAATTCTTCCTTTAAGGTATTCCCCAAATGTGAGATAATCCTTGGACTTGAGAATTAGATTTGAAAGTTAATTTATGTCTCCCATCAAATACTTAGAGTCACCACTTATCAAGATACCAAAAGTTTGAAGTGGTCTCCAAGCAAACCTACAAAACAATTAAGTTTGATTTGGTACCCAATGTGCTTTGGGTCCATCATAGTTAGTTCCTTTCTTTACCCACACATAATGCCCACTTGGAACACTAAAGTTTCTTACATATAAAGCATTAGGTGTATGGCCTTTAATACCACAATAAAAAAAAGTTGGTTCAAAATTACTTCTATATCTAGGAGGATAAGATTTATTCTTAACAATTCATTTCTTCTTAGGATAATGATGGACTACTTTAGGCTTGTTTACTTTCTCTTGGGTTGGTTGATTATTAGCCTTAACAAAGATAGTTTTGTTGGGACTTGGTTGAGAAAATTTTGAAAAACCAAGTCCACTTTTATCTTTAGGATACCTTTGATTGCTAAGAACTTTTTCCAATCCAACTTGTCCTTTTTCATACCTTTCTAGGACTCTTTTTAATTGAACAATTTGGAAAGAAAGTGATTCACAATTATTGCATACAAAATTCTGTTTTTGATCACTAATCATCCTTTCATTTTCATCTTTAAATTCTTTTTCAATTGTTTTAAATTTTTCTTCTAAAGATGAAATTGTTTTCTTTTGAGATGAAATAGTTCTATATAGAATTTTTCATTCATTTAATAGTTCATCTATAGCACCTTGTGCACCATTATCATAAAGAGAGTTATCATAACTAACCTCGCCTTCTTCATCATTGGAATTGTGTGTTGCTATAAATGCAAGATTTGCATGTTCTTTATCTGATGATGAACTTATTTCATTATCATCCCATGCTACATATGCTTTCTCTAGCCTTTTGTCCTTCTTTTCTTTGAAATGTTTATTCTTCCTTTCAAGTGTAGGGAATTCACTTTTGACATGACATTTTTCTCCACATTCAAAACATTTAATTTTTCTTGGTGGTGCTTCCATTTTAATGATATCCTTTTTCTTTTCTTTTCTTAGGAATTTTTCAAACTTCTTAATAAAAGCATCATCTTCACTACTAGTGGATTCATCCTCTTGATTTCTATCATGATATTTGATCCTTGTCTTTAAAGCAATGTCTTTTGAATCTTTTACTTGGATTTCATGCTTTTCAAGTCTTGCAAGTTCCGTCTCATATTCTTGAAGTTTTCCGAACAAAGTTGCGGAAGTCATCGTAGATAGATTCTTCTTCTCGAATATTGTCATCACTTTTGGTTGCCATTCCCTGTTTAAAGATCTAAGCACTTTAAGATTTAATTCATCATTAGTTAAATTCTTACCAAGTGCTTTCAAATGATTTGTCAAATGCACGAATCTTTTCTGCAAGTCGAGGATTGATTCCCGGGGCTGCATTCAGAACGTATTCTTGACTCAAGGTATTCAATCTAGATCTTTTAACTTCAGCAGTTCCTTCATGAGTTTCTACCAATGTATCCCATATTTCCTTTGTCGTTGTGCATGCTGAGATACGAAAGAATTCATCCATACTAAGAGCACTTTGGAGAAAATTGATTGCCTTTTTGTCAAAGAGAACTTTTTTCTTGTCATCTTCATTCCATCATGCTTTAGGCTTTGATGATCCAACACCATTGACAACACAAATCAGAGGAAATGGATCATTCTCAACAGCATCCCATATTTCTTCTCCTTGCGCTTCAAGATGAGCCTTCATGCGAATTTTCCAAAAGTCAAAGTATTCACCACAAAACAATGGAGGCTTGTTATAGCTACCACCATCTCTAAAGACCAGATTTTTATTTGCAGAATCCATTCTGGATCTTTAGGAACAAGTTACCTATAACTTGCTCTGATACCAATTGTAAGTATCAGATGCACCTAAGAGGGGGGTGAATTAGGTGTTAAAAAATTTATCCGGTTTTATGAATACTTGTACTAATTTTTCTGGTTTGGTATATGAAGTTTTTATGAGTGTTTCTTTCCTTTTGGTTATGTTGTGATGAAAGCAATAAAAACATAAAAGTAAAGAACACAAGGATGTATCTTGGTTCCCCTCACAATCCGAGAGTACTCCAGTCCCCTTACAACATGCAAGAGATTTCACTATAGTCAGAATTATCGTACAGCCTATTCACACCAAAAGGTGAAGCCTACTATCTAACCTATAGGGAGACCAAAGGCTCTTAAAACCTTTAAGGTCCAACAACACTAAGTCCAAGAAGAACAATCCTCTTCAATACACAACTTGCTTCCAACAATCCTGGACAACAAGAATACAACAAGAATGTATGATTTTTACAAGAGTTTTTGAGTTTGTAAGATTGTAGAACAATATCACTTTGAGTTATTTATCAATATACTTGATATTCCCATCCAATAAAAATAATTCACAATGACTTAGAGATATAGATTGCTCAAGACTTTCTGGTTTATGTAATGTGAAAGTATGCAGAAAATCTCATATGAAAGTATGAACACTTGAATGTGAATATTTGAAATTTGAATAAATTTTGATTGGAAGAGGTAAGAAATGAATTTGAAAATTGAGTATTTATATGTTCATGGAACCTTTTAAAAATATAATAAGTCTCTTCATTTTAATCATGAACAAGTGCCAAGATTAGAGACAGTTTTAGTGAAAGGGTGCATGAAATGGTGCATGCATGAATTCTGATTTTTCAAAAACGTGCAGGGTGCAATCTATTGCATCTTTATGCAAATCGATTGCACGGGCTCTAAAAGAATGAATTTTCAAAAACTTACAGTGAGCAATCGATTGCACCATTATGCAAATCGATTGCACTTAGTTAAAAAGTGAAATTTTTTCAGCATGCAATCGATTGCACCATTATGCAAATCGATTGCACATAGTTAAAAAATGAAATTTTTCAGCATGCAATCGATTGCACCATTGTGCAAATCGATTGCACCCTCAAATAAAAGCATTTTTAAGAATTTCATTCAATATGCAATTGATTGCATCTTTGTGTAAATCGATTGCACAGTATGAAAAGTGCAATTTTTGCTTTGAAACTTAGTGAAATCAAATGTGTATGTCATGCAATCATGTTAGGAACTTTGAGCATCTAAAACTTAAGTATTTGTGAGGCATTGTTATTATACCTTCTTGAAATGCAATAGCTTGAATCCAAAGCCTTGAAACATGATGCTTTAACTTTGAAATGTACTTGTTTGAATTTGAACATGCTGCTTTGACACTTTTTCCGTTCTTTTGTTATGATCATTTGATTCTAAATTTGTCTTTATCAAAACTAATATTTGGAGAGGCTTGACTTCACATGGCCGACGAGGTTGCTCGATTAAAGTCTGAATTTGCTCTAATCGAGGAAGAGCCTAAAGATTTCGCAGGGTTGAGGACCCGGGCAGATCTAATTGGACGTGTTTAGCTGGCTTATGATGATGCGGTGGCCGCTTCGACAGGGAGTTTTGAAAATGCCTTGGCTCAGATTTGGGTTTTGAACTCGGGCGTAGAGCTAGTGACCGAGGGAATGGGGGTTCTTTATTACGTTGAGGATGATATGCTAAAGAGGCCCTCTTTCCTTGATGGTATGATCGTGGATGATACTTTCGAGCAGGCGACCCCCGGGGAAGAGTCTGTTCAGCCTGCCGAATGATCTCCTGTTGATGTGTTTGTTTGGGCATGACCCTTTTTATGTAAGGAAAATTTTGTTCCTCGTGACCGTTTTTTATCTTTTTGTTTTGTTGGGGTGGAATCCCCGTTTCAACTTCGAAACAAATTCAACATGTATGGTCGTAAATCTAACTTTAATATGTTCGGTTTATTATCTGTTATATGCTTGTGATATTTATTGTTTTTTGGGGGAACGCTCGTTAGTTATGTATGTTCTTCGCTAGTGTGGGGTAACTAACTAAAGGGGGCCAGTTCGTTGTTGGACTTGATCCGGAACTCAAGCCTTGATTTAAGGCCCGGAGGTTCGTAAACGTCCATCGCGGTGGGTGTTCTTCAGTGAGGTCCATAGACAACAGGGCTCGTTCGAGTCCCCTGCGTCGGGGCAGAGGTTTGGCTCGTTAAGCAAGTGGAGCGAGTATCTCTTTAGTTTCCATGGTGTTATGCATCACTGGTACCGGGGTGAGCGTATGATGTCGAGCTATACGTACCTTGGTGATTGGATTATTCTGCGCCTTTTGAACTTGAAGCTAATAGTAGTGTAGTCTCTATATATATGATCTTGATGAGACACGGTCATACGCTTTAATCTCTAACTTTTTCCTAGACCGCTCTTTCGAGTTTTCAGTCTACTGGGATACCCTTTTTTGCCCAAGTTGCCTTTTCAGGTTTTCGACTTGCCGGGTGTACACATTTTTTTATATATGTCCCTAATTTTTTCCCAAACCTTTTTGGTTTTCCAGGACGCCCTTATTTTTGCCTAGGCCATTCGACCTAGCGGGTCTCGTCTATGCGTAGTATTTTTTAACTATGTATGCGTTCATAGGGTGAGGGAAGTCTTCTCCATCTATAATGCTCAGTATCATGGCTCCGCCAGAAAATATTGTCTTGACTACAAATGGTCCCTCATAGGTATGAGTCTATTTGCCCATGGGATCACCTTGCGGTAGGATGATGCGTTTGACTAATAGATCGCCAACTTGGTATACTCGGTGCTTGACTTTCTTATTGAAGGTTTTGATCATGCGTTTCTGATATATCTGTCCATGGCAAATAGCTGTGAGTCGTTTCTCATCTATCAAGTTTATCAATTCAAGTCGAGTCTGGACCTATTCATCTTCGTCTAACTCGGTGTCCTTCAATACTCTGAGTGAGGGTATCTGAACCTCGATAGGTAGAACCGCTTCCATACCATACACGAGAGAGAATGGGGTTCCCCCTATAGATGTTCATACTGAAGTGCAATAAACGTGGAGAGCAAATGGAAACATGTCATGCATATCCTTATATGTCATTGTCATCTTTTGTATGATCTTCTTAAGGTTCTTATTGGCAGCTTCCACTGTGTCATTCAGCTTCGGTCGATATGGAGAAGAGTTGTGATGTTTTATCTTGAACTACGTGCAGAGTTCGGTGATGATCTTGTTGTTGAGATTGGTGCCATTGTCTGTGATAATCCTTTCAGGGATGTCATATCAGAAGATGAGATTATGTTTGATAAATCGAGCCACAATATTCTTGGTGACGAATGCGAATGAGGATGCTTCTACCCACTTGGTAAAGTAATCAATAACGACAAGAATGAAATAGTGTCCATTGGAAGCGGTCGGTTTGATTTCACCAATCATATCAATTTCCCACATCGAGAAAGGCCAAGGAGTTGTTAGGACATTCAACGAAACTGGAGGCACATGCACTTTATCTGCGTATATCTAGCATTTGTGACAAGATCAGGAATAGCGATAACAATCAGCTTCCATAGTGGACCAGTAGTAACCTGCTCTTATAATCTTCTTAGCCATTGTATGTCCACTTGAATGAGTACCAAAAGCGCCCTCATGCAATTCTTCCATGATTCGTTTAGTTGTCTTCTAATCTACACCTGGAGTAAGGCAAAGTCATGGTTGCGTTTGTATAAGATACCGTTACGTAGAAATAACTTGGAAGCGAATCTCCTCAGAAACTTCTTATCGTTGGAAGATGCCCCTTCAGAGTATTCTTGAGCCTCGAGACACCCCTTCACTTCGTATAACCAAGGTTTCTTCTCTACTCCTTCAGTATCAAGTTCACAACAGTATGTTGGTTCATCTAGTATTTCAATAGTAATTCGAGGATCTTTGTTGTCCCATCTGACTTTGAACATAGATGACATGGTAGCTAATGTAACGCCCGCAATATTTAATTATGGTTACTTAATTAAATATTTTTAATAATTATTTTTGAATGATTATGTTGGTTGCATCGAGGAATAATACTGATAATCATATTATTATTACCAAGATAGTGAGTGGGCCTGAAGGGTGGCGTTTGTGATAGTAATGTTGGGGGTATGGAATTAAGCCAAAATATTAATTATAAGGATTATTATTATTTAAATTAATAATAATAAGAATTGGGACTTTTGTTGTCAGTAGAAGCAAACTTGAATTTGGGAACAAAAGAACAGAGCGACGCGTAGAACTAGGAAAAGTTGGAACGATCAAGAATCCTCAAAGCAACCTTCAATCCAAGGTATAGGTGGGGTTATTTCTCTATAATTGGGCATGTGATGGGAAATTGGTAGTTAGAGATGTATGATTCACTAGGTTGTGTCGTATCGATGTGATTAACCGTAGAAAATCCCAAATTGGAACATATGATCTTGTATTCTAGGTATATTATTGCTGTTGATTTTTTAATTTATGTTGTATATGTTGTGTTGTTGTTAATTGTATGAAAATAATGCACAAATTTTACTGCATATGTCGTACTGTGAGTGTTGATGAAGAATGGTGTCGATTGGAATTGCAAAATAGTGAAAAATCAGGTTTTTGGTGAAAAAAACGCAGCATGAGTCGATATACAATGTTATATATGGATACAATCAACTATGGATTTAAAAACCAGGGGCATGAAAAAGACTTGTATCGATGCATAGGGCCTTGCATCGACTCATGGGGCTGTTATGTGGGACTTGTATCGACTCATACGTGGTATGTATCGATACAAGTCAGTTTTTTATCGATGCAAAGGGAGCTTGCATCGACTCATACTGAAGAAAAAAAGAAAAATAGAATTTTGTAGAACGTATGAGTCGACTCATACGAGGCTTGTGTCGATACAAGCTGTGTATGTATCGATACATGGAGTTTTGTATCGATGCATACTAAACAGAAACAAAAAAGGAATTTTGAAAAATTGTTTTGGTCCTATCTTCGCAACCGTAACTCCGTTTTTGATGTCGTTTGGACCGTTTGAAAGTTGAGGACATGAGTTAACCTGTAATAATGCTATTAAAAACTGTAGGTGAGAATTTAGATGAATTGAAAGTAGTTCCGTGGTGAATCCGTTGTTGTTGTATATCGTTGTTGTTGAGGCTTGATGGCCAGCGTTGATGGTTACGTTGTGTATTACGTTGTTGTGGTTGTTGTATGCTGTTTAAGTTCATCACAACATACATTGCATATTATGTTGGCTTATGTTGGCAAGATATGTTGAGCCGTTGGGGGCAATGTTGTTTACGTTGAAGGCTTATGCCTTGATGCCTCGAAATTACTGGCAAAAGGATTACGTTGAGAGTTTTACTCCGTTGGTACCACATGCATGTGCATTAGTTGAGTCGTATGTCATAATAATTAATGATGATGTTGTTGATGATTGGATTATGTCGTTGTGAATAAATGCGTGTTGTTATGAAATAGTTGTGTATTGTTGTTGATTAGTCATCTGATTACAAAATGGTGATTTATATGATTTCAAACTATAGATTGTTTATCATAACCTTAATTATATAGTTTGATATTTCACCCTTTTCTTGTTTTCGCCGTTACCTTTATATGGTAACGTGCAGGTGATCAGGAGGAGTAGTCTTTGCTGATGTGGTTCCGGTTTAGTATCATTTTCTCTGATACGTCGCACTCGGGGGAAAACACGCGTTGTTTCTATTATTTCGTTGTTTTATGTTAAAACTGATGTTGTTGAATAGTCAGGAGATGTTTTGTTTTGCGTTGTAAAACCATTTGAACTCCACTGCATGTTTAATGAAATAATTATGTTGTTAACCGTTGAGTAGTGCTATGTATCTGTTGAAGAGATAATAACATGTATACGTTGTGTTTATGTTGATTTGTGGCATTCCGATTATGTGTATTTTCAATAAAAAATGATTTTTGAAAACTCTAATATTTTATTAAATGAAATACGTGGGGTAGAATCGGGGTGTTACAATAGTAGTATCAGAGCAGGTCGGTCCGTCCAGCCAAGTTTTTGAGTCCGTAACAATCGAGTATTGTTTATCACTTCTGACTGTTGGTTGTGTTGCAGTGTTAAGTTGAAATGGGTGGAAGGAACGATGCTGCAATTGCTGCTTCTTTGGAAGCAATGGCTAATGCGATGGAGAATCAGCCGAATGTTGGCGGGGATGCTGGATCTCGAAGTTTGGCAACTTTCCAGAGGGAGAATCCGCCGGTGTTCAAGGGTAAGCATGACCCTGTTGGAGCGCTTGGCTGAAAGAGATAGAGAGGATCTTTTGTGTGATGGATTGCACCCAAGCGCAGAAGGTTCGTTATAGGACGCATATGTTAGCAAGTGAGGCTGACGATTGGTGGCTGGAAACGTGTTAGATATTGGAGGTTGCAGGTGAGGAAATCACTTGGGCTGTTTTCTGTAGAAAATTTATGAGGAAGTACTATCCTGAAGATGTTCGGGGTAAGAAAGAAATCGAGTTCCTTGAGTTGAAGCAGGGAAACAAGACTATGATCGAGTATGCTGCAAAGTTCGTGGAGCTGGCTATGTTCTATCCACACTTTAATGGGGAAGGTGCTGAATTTTTCAAGTGCAACAAGTTTGAGAACGTGTTACGCTCGGATATTAAGAAAGTTGTTGGCTATCAGAAGATTCGTGACTTTTCTGATCTGGTTGATAGTTGCAGGATCTATGAGGAGGATAGTGATGCTCATCATAAGATTCTAACTGATAAGAGGGGCACGGGTCAACAGGACCATGGTAAGCCTTATGATGTTAGTAGAGGTAAGCAGAGAGTTGCTCAGGGCAAGAAGACTAGTAGGGGAGATGCTCCTGCTAAGATTGTTTGCTTCAAATGTGTGCAAGTTGGGCATAAGAGTTTTGCTTGCACTATTGATGAGAAAAGATGTTTCCGTTGTGGTAAGCTTGGGCATACAATGTCTAACTACAAACATAAGGATATGATATGTTTCAACTGTGGAGAAGAGGGACACTTGAGTAGTCAGTGTTCGAAACCGAAGAAAGCACAGACTAGTGGGAAGGCATTTGCTTTGGCTGGGAATCTGTCAGTTAGTGAGGACAGACTAGTGGGAAGGCATTTTCTTTGGCTGGGAATCCGTCAGTTAGTGAGGACAGACTCATTAGAGGTACATGTTTCATTAATAGTACGCCTTTAATTACTATTTTTGATATTGGTGCTACGCATTGTTTTGTTGCTGTTGATTGTGTTAAAAGGTTGGGTCTTGCATTGTCTTATATTAATGGAGAAATGGTCGTCGAAGTTCCGGCTAAGGGATCAATGACTACTTCTCTTATATGTTTGAATTGTCCTTTGTCGATCTTTGACAAAGACTTTGCTGTTGATTTGATTTGTTTGCCGTTACGTGGACTAGATGTGATCTTGGGTATGAACTGGTTAGAATGTAACTATGTTCATATCAATTGTTATAACAAGTCTTTGAGGTTTTCTACTCCAGAGGAGGAAGAAGCTGGTTTGTTTACCGGTAAACAGTTGAAGTTTTTGATGCAAGACGAAGCGCAGATGTTCTCATTGATGGAGACGTTGTCTGTTGAGAATCAAGTTAGATTGAATGAGATGCAGGTAGTGCGAGAATTTCCTAAAGTGTTTCCGGATGAAATTCCTGAAGTACCTCCTGAGAGGGATGTTAAATTTGAGATTAATCTTGTACCTGGTACCAGACCTATTTCTATGGCACCGTAGATGATGTCTACATCTGATTTGTTTGAACTGAAGAAGCAATTAGAAGAGTTGCTTGAGAAAAAGTTTGTGAGACCCAGTGTATCTCCGTGGGGAGCGCCTGTGTTGTTAGTAAAGAAGAAATATGGGAGAATGAGACTTTGTGTTGACTATCGACAACTGAATAAAGTGACGATTAAGAATAAGTATCCACTTCCAAGAGTTAATGATTTGATGGATCAACTGGTGGGTGCTAGTGTGTTTTCTAAAATTGATTTGACATCTGGATATCACCATATTATAGTGAAAGAAGATGATATTCAGAAGACTGTGTTCAGGACTCGGTATGGACACTACGAATATTCGATGATGCCTTTCGGTGTTACTAATGCGTCGGGAATATTCATGGAGTACATGAACTATATTTTTCATACTTACTTGGATCGATTTGTGGTGGTGTTCATTGATGGCATTCTGATTTACTATAAATTGGAAGAAGAACATGCAGAACACCTGAGAGTCGTATTGCAAGTTTTGAAAGAGAAGGAGTTGTATGCGAAGTTGTCCAAGTGCGAATTTGGGTTGAAAGAGGTTAGTTTTCTTGGCCATGTCATTTTTGGTAGTGGAATTATCTTGGATCCTTCTAAGGTTGATGATGTGTTGCAATGGGAAACTCTAAAGTCGATAACGAAGATTAGAAGCTTCTTAGGATTGGTCGGTTACTATAGACGGTTTATCGATGGGTTTTCTAAGTTGGCACTTCTGTTGACTAAGTTGACTTGCAAAGAGAAACCTTCGTGTGGGATGTTCGATGCGAAGAGAGTTTCAATGAGTTGAAGAAGAGGTTGACGTCGGCTCCATTTTTGATTCTACCTAATCTAGAAGAGTCTTTTGTTGTGTACTGCGATGCGTGTTTGATGGGGTCAGGTGGTGTGCTTATGAAGAATGGAAAGGTGGTTGCTTATGCGTCTAGGCAATTGAGGACTCAAGAAAAGAATTATCCTATGCATGATCTTGAATTGGCTGCAGTGGTATGAAAATTTGGAGGCATTATCTGTATGGTTCCCGATTTGAGTTGTTTAGTGATCATAAGAGTTTGAAGTACCTTTTTGATCAGAAAGAGTTGAATATGAGGCAGCGAAGGTGGTTAGAATTGTTGAAGGATTATGATTTCGGTTTGAATTATCATCCCGGAAAAGCTAATGTTGTAGCCGATGCTTTGAGACGAAAGACTTGCATATGTCGGCCATGATGTTTAAGGAGTTGGAGTTGATTGAGCAATTCCGAGATTTGAGTTTGGTTTGTGAAGTCACACCGCATAGTGTTATGTTGGGAATGTTAAAGATTAGCATGATTTTCTTGACAATATTAAAGAGCCTCAGAAGCGAGATGTGAAGTTGGTGGATTTAATGATAGAAAATGATCAACCCGAGAATGATGATTTCAAGTTGGATGCGCAAGGTGTGTTGAGATTCTGAGATCGTATTTGTATTCTTGATGATGAAGCGATTAAGAAAGTAATTCTTGAAGAGAGTCATAGAAGCAATTTGAGTATTCATCCGGGAGCTACTAAAACGTATCAGGATTTGAAAGGTTTGTTTTGGTGGCCTGGCATGAAATGTGATGTGGCACAGTTTGTTTATGCTTGTTTGACTTTCCAAAATTCAAAGATTGAGCATCAGAAGCCTGCAGGGTTGATGCAACCGTTAGAAGTTCCGGAATGGAAATGGGACAGCATTTCGATGGACTTTGTGACAAGTTTTCCTAATACCGTGAGAGGACATGATTAGATATGGGTGATTGTTGACAGGATTATGAAGTTGACACACTTTATACCTATTAACATTACTTATCTGATTGCGAAGTTGGCTGAGATTTATGTCAGAGTGGTTGTGAAGTTGCATGGTGTTCCAGTGAGTATTGTGTCGGATAGAGATCCGAGGTTTACTTCTGATTTTTGGAAAAGTTTACAGGAAACGTTGGGGTCTAAGTTGAAGTTGAGTTTGGCGTATCATCCACAGACGGATGGTCAGACCGAGAGAACTATTCAGTCATTAGAAGATTTATTGAGAGCTTGTGTTCTTGAGCAGAGAGGCTCATGGGATACTTATCTTCCTTTGATCGAGTTCACTTACAATAACAGTTACCATACTAGTATTAGGATGGCACCTTTTGAGGCATTGAATGGATGGAGATGCAGGACTCCATTGTGTTGGCATGAATCTGGCGAGAGTGTGGTAGTTGGACCAGAGATTGTTCGAGAAACTACAAAGAAAGTGAAGTATATTCGGGAGCAGATGAAGGCTTCCCAGAGTAGGTAGAAAATTTACCATGATAAGAGAAGAAAAGATTTAGAATTTCAGGCTGGTGAGCATGTGTTTCTGAGAGTCACGCCTGTCACTGGTGTTGGACGAGCTCTGAAGTCTAAGAAGCTCACTCCTCATTTTATTGGTTCATATCAGATATCGGAACGTGTAGGAAAAATTTCTTACCGTGTGGCGTTATCGCAAAATCTTGCTAATTTGCATGATATGGTTCATGTATCGCAACTCCGCAAGTATATTCCCGATCTGTCTCATGTGATTCAAATGTATGATGTACATGTGCGTGACAATCTCACAGTGGAGACGATGCTTGTGCCGATTGAGGATCGCGAGATGAAGGTTCTTAGAGGTAAAGAGATTGCGTTGGTGAAAGTTGTTTGTTAGGAGATACTGGTGAAAGCTTGGCCTGGGAGTTGGAGAGCAAGATATGAGACTCCTATCCCGAGCTGTTTGAAGCAGGTAAACTTCTGTTTTCGAGGACGAAAATATCCTAGTAGGGGAGACTTGTAACGCCCAAAATATTTAATTATGGTTAGTTAATTAAATATTTTTAATAATTATTTTTGAATGATTATGTTGGTTGCGAGGAATAATCTTAATCATATTATTATTACCAAGTCAGTGAGTGGGCCTGAAGCATGGCGTTGGTGATAGTAATGTTGGGAGTATGGAATTAAGCCCAAATAGTAATTATAAGGATTATTATTATTTAAATAAATAATAATAAGAATTGGGACTTTTGTTGTCACTAGAACCAAACGTGAATTTGGGAACAAAAGAACAGAGCGACGCGTAGAACTGAGAAAAGTTAGAACGATCAAGAATTCTCAGAGAAACCTTCAATGCAAGGTAAGGGTGGGGTTCTTGCTCTATAAGTGGGGATATGGTGGGCAATCGTTAGTTAGAGATGTATGATTCGCTAGGTTGTGTCGTATCGATGTGATTAATCGTAGAAAATCCAAAATTGGAACATATGATCTTGTATTATGTGTATATTGTTGCTGTTGATTTTGCAATTCTGTTGTATATGTTGTGTTTTTGTTAATTGTATGAAAATAATGCACATATTTTACTGCATATATCGTACTGTGATTTTTGGTGAAGAATGGTGTCGATTGGAATTGCAAAACGGTGAAAAATCAGGTTTTTGGTGAAAATTATGCAGCATGAGTCGATACATAATGTTATGGATCGATACAAGCAACTATGGATTTAAAAACCAGGGGCATGAAAAAGACTTGTATCAATGCATAGGGCCTTGCATCGACTCATGGGGATGTTCAGTGGGACTTGTATCGACTCATATGTGGTATGTATCGATACAAGTCAGTTTTGTATCGATACAAAGGGAGCTTGCATCGACTCATACTGAAGAAAAATAGAAAAATAGAGTTTTGCAGAACGTATGAGTCGACTCATACGAAGCTTGTGTCGATACAAGCTGTGTATGTATCGATACATGGAGTTTCATATCGATGCATACTGAACAGAAACAGAAAAGGATTTCTAAAAAATTGTTTTGGTCGTATCTTCGTTTTTGATGTCGTTTGGACCGTTGGAAAGCTGAGAATATGAGTTAACCTATAATAATGCTTTTAAATACTGTAGGTGAGAATTTGGAAGAATTGAAAGTAGTTTCGGGGTGAATCTGTTGTTGTTGTTGTATGTCATTGTTGTTGAGGCTTGATGGCCAGCGTTGATGGTTACGTTGTGTATTACGTTGTTGTGGTTGTTGTTTGTTGTTTAATTTCATCGCATACATACATTGCATATTATGTTGGCTTATGCTGGCAAGACACGTTGAGCCGTTGGGGGTAATGTTGTTTACGTTGAAGGCTTACGCCTTGATGCGTCGAAATTACTGGCAAAAGGATTACGTTGGGAGTTGTACTTCGTTGGTACCACATACATGTGCATTAGTTGAGTCGCATGTCATGATATTTAATGATGATGTTGTTGATGACTGGATTACGTTGTTGTGGATAAATGCGTGTTGTTATGGAATAGTTGTGTATTGTTGTTGATTAGTCATGTGATTACAAATTGGTGATTTATGTGATTTCGAACTATAGATTGTTTATCATAACCTTAATTATATAGTTTGATATCTCACCCTTTGCTTGTTTCCGCCATTACCTTTATATTGGTAACATGCAGGTGATCAGGAGGAGTAGTCTTTGCTGATGTTCGTTTGCTCTGATACGTAGCACTTGGGGGAAAACACGCGTTGTTTCTATTATTTCATTGTTTTATGTTGAAACTGATGTTGTAATAGTCAGGAGATATTTTGTTTTACATTGTAGAACCATTTGAATTCCGCTGCATGTTTAATGAACTAATTACGTTGTTAACCGTTGAGTAGTGCTATGTATCTGTTGAAGAGATAATGACATGTATACGTTGTGTTTATGTTGATTTGTGGCATTCCGATTATGTGGACTTTCAATAAACAATGATTTTTTGAAAACTCTGATATTTTATTAAATGAAATACGTGGGGTAGAATTGGGGTGTTACAGCTAACGCGTCTGCCAACTGATTCTCTTCTCGTGGAATGTGCTCGAAAGTGATTTCTTCGAAGTAGGGGATCATATTCAATACATGTTCTCGATAAGGAACGAGATTCGGATAATTTGTGTCCCATTCGCCCTTAACCTAACTAATTACCAAAGTAGAGTCTCCATATACTTGCAAGAATTTGATTCTTAAGTCAATAGCAGCTTTGATACCCATGATGAACGCTTTGTATTCAGCCATATTATTGGTGCATTTGAAACATAATTGGGAGGTGAAGGGTGTATGGCCACCGTTGGAAGAGATAATTACGGCACTAATACTTTTTCCAAGTGCGTTAGAAGCTCTATCATAGGCCATGGTCCATCGGGATCCTGGCTCAAGTCCTTCATCCAGTCCAGGCTCTTCGTAATCTGTGACTAACATGATATATTCATTTGGCAACTCAAAATGCATAGACTGGTAGTCACCTATATCTTGATGAGCCAAATGATCAGTTACTACACTTTCTTTGATCTCTTTCTGAGTAGTGTATTGAATGTCGTATTCGGTCAAGATCATCTTGCATCTCGCTATTCTCCCGGAGAGAGCAGGTTTCTCGAATATGTATTTTATTGGATCCATTTTAGAGATCAACAAAGTAGTGTGGGTCAACATATATTGTCTTAACCAGCGAGCAGCCCAAGCCAAAGTGCTGCAAGTTTTCTCGAGCTGTGAGTATCTTGTTTCTCAGTCGGTAAAATTTTTGCTAAGGTAGTATATTGCATACTCTTTTCTACCAGACTCGTCATGTTTCCCCAACACACACCCCATTGAATTCTCTAACACTGTTAGATAAATGATTAAAGGTCTTCCTTCAACTGGTGGCATCAGGATGGGAGGTTCTTGAAGGTATTCCTTCATTTTGTCAAAAGTTATCTGGAAATCGTTGTTCCATTCCACTACTTGATCTTTCTTCAACAGTTTGAAGATTGGCTCACAAGTAGCAGTTAGATGCGCAATTAATCTGGCAATGTAATTCAATCGTCCTAAGAAACCTTTGACTTCCTTCTCGGTGCGGGGAGCTGGCATTTCTTGAATATCCTTAACCTTAGTGGGGTCAACTTCAATACCTTTACCACTGACAACGAATCCCAAGAGTTTGCTGGATCTGACCCCAAATGTACATTTGCTTGGATTCAGTCTCAACCTGTATTTCTTCAGTCTATCAAGCAGCTTACGCAAATGATCAAGATGTTCTTCTTCAGTTTGGGATCGAGCTATCATGTCGTCGACGTAAACCTCTATCTCGTGATGGATCATATCATGGAATAAAGCTACCATAGCACGTTGATATGTTGCACCGACATTCTTTGACTGAAACAACATGAACTTGTAACAGAAGGTGCCCCATTGTGTAACAAAATTAGTCTTCTCCATGTCTTCAGGAGCCATCTTGATCTAATTGTAACCTGAGAAACCATCCATGAAAGAGAAAACCTTATTCTGAGCAGTGTTATCAACCAGGATATCTATATGTGGAAGCGTAAAATCGTCTTTCGGGCTCGCCTTATTCAGACCTTGGTAGTCCACACACATACGCACCTTGCCATCCTTCTTAGGTACGGGCACGAAATTTGCAACCCACTATGGATAGGAAGTAAAAACTAAGAAACCAGCATTGCTTCATGACGTCGACTTTAATTTTCTCAGACATCTCAGGATGCATGCGACGAACCTTCTGCTTCACAGGGAGAAAAACTTATTTTGTCGGTAGCCGGTGTACCATAATGTCAATATCTAAACCTGGCATGTCTTCGTAAGATCAAGTAAAAATCTCAAAGTAATCTCGCAGCATATGGATCAATCTTTCCTTAACACTGTTCTCAAGACCTGCTCCTATCTTGATTTCTTTTCTATTTTCGCCGGTACCTAGATTCACAACCTCGACCGGTTCTTTGTGCAGCTGTATAGCCCTTTCCTCTTGTTGTAGTAGTCTGGCAAGTTCTCCTATCACTTCACAATCCTCCTCACCTTCGTCTTTGGCTAGGTAGATCAGATTATCAAAGTCATATTTAGCAATAACAGAGTCGTTACCTATGGGATCCATAGTGAATGTGGATCTGCAGTTTATTATGTGGGTGTGTGTAATAACACATAGCTTTTGAAAAGGTGATAAGGTAAAAACAAAGATAGAGAGCGCAAAATTTGAATGCAAAATTCTAATGATTTATTGAATGAAAATATGCAAATGACAAATAATAACCCTCACAAATGAGCCATTGTGCCCCGGGCAAGGCACTAGGATTAAAATCTTATTGTTCGAAACTATAAAGCATAAAAATAGAAAAAAATTACTCCTCACTAAAGGTGATTGACATAACATCCTTAGTCATCCAACTGTTGAGTCCATCACTGGTAGTTGGGAAGATCCAGTTGTTGATGTCGAAGTCTCCATCATTGTCTTCTATAGCATGAACTTCATTCTTGTTGATGCGGAACGGAGGCCCACTGGCACGTTTGTGGTGTATCATCTTCTGACCTTTCGAAGTGAAGCCTAAATTATCAAATTTGAATGGAAAATCAGGCAATTGACCCCAAACGGTACAACCTCCCTCTTCAACTACAGCTCAGGCGTACTTTAGCGAGGCCATCTTCGGTGGAACTCTAGTAACTTTAGGAGTGACAAGGGAGTCGACAAGCATAACTCATGGAACTACTTAGAAAGCTTGATAGGGAGTCTCTATAAATTCACCTTCCATTTTAATGTATCAGAATGACTGCAGAGTGCTTACCATATATTCTTCTTCTCCGCAAACGGTAACGATACTCCCCTTTACTGGGTACTTCAACTTCTGATGCAAGGTAAAGGTAACAGCGTCTTCCCCAGGTATCCAAGGGCGTCCAAGGAGGCACGAATAAGCTGGACGAATAACCATCATAAAGAAAGAAGAATCGAAATAATGGGAACCCACTTTGATCGGCAGGTTGGGCTCTCCAAGTACTGTTCTCTTTGAACCATCAAAAGCTCTAACGATTATATCATTGGGTTTCATGATCAATTATATAGCACCTAGTCTGTCGAGAGCACTTTTTGATAGGACATTCAGAGCGGAGCCAGTATCCACCAATACATGAGACAATGTAGTGCCCTTGCATTCTGTGGAGATGTGCAAGGCTTTGTTGTGTTTTATTCCGGCAGGAGTCAAATCAGCATCAAAAAAGCCCAAGCCATTATCTGCGGTTAGGCTAGCAATACAACTTTCAAATTGGTCAGCAGAAGTGTCTTTTTGTATGTGAGCATTCTTTAAAAACTTCACCAAGGCTTTAGCATGAGCCTTAGAGCATAAAAATAGTGCTAGCATGGAAATCTTGGATGGGGTTTGTCCCAACTGCTCCACGACATTGTAATCGCTTTTATTAATAATCTTCAGGATTTCCTCCATCTCTTTCCTGGAGGTATCTTCAGCAACTTCCTTTGGTACTTCTGTCTGAGTAGGCTGAGTTACTTTCTCTTTCTTTTCCTTGAGCCTCGGGAGTTGGCTCAACAGCAGGGATGGAGACTGGTGCAGTAGTATCTTTTGGAGGAGAGATATCTGGAGAAAACACTCTTCCGGTTCTGGTTACTTTGCTTGATCCGGTAATATTGTTGACATCAGGATTAGCAGCTTCAACCGTATTACCTTTGATGGTTAATGGCTCTTGCTTGACGCCATAGTAGTAAACTTCGGATCCATAATTCCAAGGTATAGCTTTGTTAGAGGAATAAGGAATTGGTCCGGGTGATGTAATAATTAGAGGTGCCACTCTAGGTGCAGGGTCGGTAGAGGTGATTCTTATTGTGTTTACATCGGCATATTCTTCGGGATAGTCATCGTCTCCCCATCTGGTTGCTTTGATGTCTTCAATTGCAATCGTGTAGCTTTTAGAGGCAGTATATTTCCCCATGAAATCCAATTTACCACTTGGCTTCCCCGAGGTATCCCAGACTTCTAGTATGGCTTCGCTTACGTCTTCGATTTTCAAGCTTTTGGAAACATCTTCGCACAAACTCTCTACGGACGGAGTTTTCATGAACAACACTTCTCGGTTGTCTATCAGGCGTTGACCACCTCTCTTCAACCAAGCACATCCGTTGGGTTCAGACGCGTAGTAACAATAGTTGTCAAAACATCTTGGAAATAAACCAGCTTGTAGTATGTTCTTCTTAACAGTCATCAAGGGAGTTGTTAACTCATTCACAGCAAAGACATATGAGTCGTTATCAATGGTGTTGGTACTCTTGCCATGATCGGGTATCAGTGCGTTGATCACATTCGAAGTTTCGACAGGGGGATCAAATTCGACTTCCTGAGCTTCAATCATGTCTTGGATCTTGTTCTTCAGGTTACAAAAGTTGTTGGTGTCGTGCCTTGGGATATTGGAGTGGTATGCACACCTCGCATTAGGATTGTACTTTGGAGAAGATGTGTTGACATGCTGAGGAGGATCTCTCAAATTAATCAAATCTTCTTTCAACGTGTGTTGTAATGCTTAAGATAATGGCATGTTGATCTTCGTAAACTATCTTCTCGGCATGTTCTGTCTACGCGCATTGTCTTGTTGAGGTTGCACTGGCATGGGATTGGAGATCAGGATTTCCCCCAAAGATTTATGGTGATCACTTTGTCACAGTTCTTCTGACCATACACAACATTGGCTTCTTTGGTCCCACCAAAAGATCTCTTCGCAACATTTGAAGATGTCTCGACTTGAATCTTTCCACTCTTGATTCCAACTTCAATATGTTCTCCTGTTAGTATCAGCTCGGTGAATCCGATTGAGGAATTTCTAATCAGATGATTTAAGGATGGACCTATCAGCGTTCCCATGAACATGTCAACCAATTCGCTATTAGACAAGGGTGGTGGGACTCTACCTTCTAGATCTCTCCATTTCTGGGCATACTCTTTGAACTTTCAATCACGGTCCATAGACATATTATGTAGTTGCATACAGGTTGGTGCTAATTCATCGTTATATTTGTACTGTTTGTAGAAAGCATCTTCCATATCATTCCAGGTATAAATGTGAGTATTCTCTAGCTGGTAATACCATTCTAACTATGCTCCAGACAAACTCTCTTGAAATAAATGCATCCACAACTTTTTTTCAGCAGTGTGCGGTTGAATATTCTGAACATAGGACTCTAGATGAAGCTTCGGACAAGAAATGCCATCATACTTAGCAAAGTTAGGGACCTTGAACTTGCGGGGAATGACCACTCCAGGAACCAAACTTAAGTTATCAAAGTTTAGTCCTAACATTTTCAGATTTTCCACAATATTCAAACGGTCTTCAAGTTGCTTATACTTATCATTGTCAGGAGGATATTGTTCGCTCATATAGTCTTCTTTCTCTTCCTCTTGAGACCCATGATGGATTCCTTCATTGACCCTGACACTTCCTTCAGTTTCTCCGCTCTTCTTTGAGAATTCAAGTTATCTAACTACCTTGACCGGACCTTTTAACATTTTCCCCATGTTGAGAATACCAGCAAAATGAGCTCTTTCAGATCTTTTTGTCCTTAGGCCAAGTTGGTGAACATCTCTTGGAATTGAGCGTTCTGAGCCTGGAGATCTTTGACAGTTTTTTCGAGAGCCATTTCTACTTAACTAAATAGCGAGAGAATAAGAAAATCGGTCTTTAGAGTACCTGTTATAAAATAGTATGCTATGATATGCAATGTTATGCAACGAAATGCTTTCAAGGACCTTAGGAATTTAAATTTGGTAAACAAGCATGAACAAACTTTCTATTAGTCTGATTAGTAAATACAAAAGAAATTTCAAGTACAAAAGTAAAATTTCTAGTGCTTATGCCTCCCATGGGCACTTCCTCTTTGTGTTGACATAGGTCTTAATGCTTTGTTCCTCGTGAAGTAGCTTCGTCAGCTCCAACACTCTTTTCTCACTTGCATAGCACTGAGATTCAAATGTATCCCTTTCTTCTTTATGTTGAATCCAGGATCTCATCAATTCTTCAAAATCAGTAGGCATGTCTTGATGGAGAATGGTATAAGATTCATCGCCTTCGGCAACAGGTTCCATAATTATTGTTAGAATAGAAGCATATGGTATCATGTATTTTGAGCACGAGCTCGTACCTATTTACGGTAAGGTTCCCAAGGAATGTAATTTTTATGCCCTAAGGTCTTGGTATCAGTTTTCTTCACCATGCCCAAGCATGGATAAATCTTCGACGGTAACTTTAGAGATCGTTGTCGTAGTCAAACACAATGCCTTGGATAAGTATATCATGAGGACCATCTCTTCGAGCATAACCAAACTGGCGTAGTGCTAAAGAAGGGTTGTAAGTGATACCTCCCTTTATGCCAAGGAGTGGTACATTAGGGAATTTCCCACAACTATCAATGAAGGTGAAATCTTTTTGAGAGTATAGACACCAACGGATATCTAAATGAGAGAGTGACATAAACCTTTGAGACCATTTCAAACCTTGTTCATTCTTCATCACTGATCAAGGAAGGTGCGAAATAAACAACCTGGATAATAACGGTACACAACACATGAGAGTCTCTTCTCTTTTCATAGTACGAGTGTGAAGGGAATGCATGATATCTTTGAGTAAAGTAGGCATAGGATTATGAGTGAGATATATATTTATGGTGTTTACGTCTATAAATTGATCCGGATTAGGAAATAGCACCAAACCATAGATTATCAAGGCTAAAACATCTTCGAAAGCGTGGAAACTCAAAGCCTTTAAGAATTCTCGAGACTTCTTTATCAGAAACTTAGCAAGCAAACCCTTAACTCCACTTCTTGTTTCCCAATTAGCTTCAATGTCTGACCGCTTTAGATGTAAAGCTGCTACAATATCTTCAAACCTCAAAACTTTTTCTGAACCGGTGAAAGGTATCTGATCAAGGATGGGTATCCCAAGTAGCTTTAGAGAATTCTTCCATTGTAGGTACCAACTGATAATCTGGGAAAGTAAAGTAGTGATGTTTCGGATCAAAGAACTAGAATACGAAGCTCGCCATATCTTCTTCAAAACCAGAGGTAACCAAGTCGAGTAGATAACCATGCCTTTTCATGAACTAAGAGTGATCGGGAACTTGTGAGACTAACTCCTTGAGTTGAGAAGGTATACCCACAAAGCTGATTCGAATAGTCTTCCATGGAAGCCATAACCCTGCAAAAAAGAGCAAATATAAATCCCTAGGTCCTTGAAATGGTTAGAAATGTTATGATGTTATGATGTTATGATGTTATGATGTCATGATGTCATGTTTAAATATCAAGCACAAGCAATTCACACAACAACCCTAGGTTTAAGGCTTGCATGAGGTATAGGTGTCTACCCTACCGGAGTTTAAGTTGGTTCAACATGTCCTACAATATTAACCGGGTTCTAGGAATCTCATATCACGGATCTTTCTCGTCGGATTTATTTCAGTACGGCTATCAAATGGTCAACCAAAACATCCCGAAAGTCGAGTCTTGATGAGTGCAACATCGAGTATCAACCAACCTCAGTCTGCACCAAAGCTCTCACTACCTTCTAATGGCTAAGATGAGTCAATTAGGGTTCTAAAAGTTTGGTTAGTGTTTGATGACACCACGCAGATGCCAGATATTTCCTCAACTGAACATTAGGAACAGCAGGAAATCCAAAGTGTCGCACTAACTGTAACCATCATTTTAACCGTTTCGGTCTACTTCGGACAACCGTGATGATCTATTGCTACTTACCTAAGGAAACATGGATCTGGCTGTAGGATCCCCCACAAATATAATATCCAAGAAACCCTTAAAAGTAAAGCATACAAAGCAAACCGAAAGTGATAAAAAGTTACCTATATCCCTAAGGTAACCTCTCTTTTGGGTGTTCCCCCCAGCAGAGTCGCTAGTTTTGTAACACAGTGGGAGAGCTGACTTGTTTGTTTTGCGTTTTATCGCAAATGTTGTGGATAGTAAGAGTCTCCACCGAATTTTCTTTTATCCAATAAAGGAAAGGTGAAAATAACAGGAAAGAGCTTTGTTAGATTATGAGTACGAGAGGTAATTATGAAAAAGGAAGGTATTAGCACCCTTTCCATCCGTAGTTATCTACGGGCTCTTAATTGCTTTAACTCACTTTTGAAAACTTGCTTTTTGTGTGTGTATGTGTGATTTGAAAAGTATTTCACTTTGACTTCATAATGATTCTTGTATCAGTCCTCAAGAATGTATACGAAGTGTTTGGAAATGTTTCTTTAAAAGGGTAAATCTTTGTAATGATTCTCGTTGGAATGTATACAAAGTGTTTGTTTGAAAATAATTTTGAAAAGAGTATGAGGTGTGAAAAAAAAATTTGATTGGAGCAAGCAATTTAGAGTCTTATTACCTACTCAAAAAGTTATTCTTGTTATTTTCCTTCTCATTTAGGATAGCACTATCCATACCATTAGTTGGTAGGTAACTCTATCCGTTGTATGTGAAGGGACAGGTGTAGGGTCATCATATGATCATTGAAGGCAACATTGTAAGGATACCTTAGCAATTCGAAGGGACAATCATCAATTATTCGTAGATAACAACCGAGGGACGAGATCATATATTCGTAGGCAACATCGAGGGTCATCGAGGGACTACGATATTTGTGATTGTTTTGATTGAGGGACTTTGCTAATGGTACCCCTACATTCGAGGGACATGACCATTTTATTCGTAAGGCAACAAGAGAGGATACCCTAAAGGTGTGAGTGTGCAATTGATTCAATTCAGATATTTATCTTGATTTAGGGTGATCTAAGTTTGATTTTAGTCTTTCCATGCAATCCTATTAGCCATACATCTAAGTAGTGTATATACAATTTATAAGAAGGCGAAAAGTAAAAAGAAGAAAGTAAAGGTCATACGTTATTACATGACTTTGGGGAAGATACATAATATGAGGTGCAGAAAGTAAATGCGGAAAGTAAACTCTAGTTTACGCTATTACATCATGTGAACAAATACATAATATTGGAAAAAATGCGAGAAATTAAGTCTAACTATTACAATTTGTGAGCAGTTACAATAATCGGAAAAGTATCACGAGAAGGATTAAATCGGAATAAGAAGAAATAACGTTAGTAAAAGATTTTTGATGTCAGTAGAAAAAACTTTTAAAATAGGAAAAAGTTTAAGGTTAATGAATACCTAATTACTACAAATAAAAAAACTATTTTTGTATATTTTGGATTGATTTTATTTGATAAAAACAATTAAAGTTTAATTTAAAGGTTAATTAAACATTTAATTAAAATAAAAGAAAAAAACTAAAAGTTTTTTATGTCAAAAATTAAATTAATATTTTTAAAACCTAAATTTAAAAATAAAATATTTTTTTGTGATTTTTTAATTGTATTTAAAAAATATTAAAAAGAATTAAAATAAGAAAAGAAAATAGGTTAGGAAAATTAAGTGCAGCCCCTGGGTTTCGAACCCAGGACATAAGGGTTACCAGCGTGCCTCCCTTGCCAACTGAGTTATGGTGGTTTTGTGTTATTGGAATGAAACAATAATAATGTATATGAAAATAACTTTCTGAAAATTATTCAAATCCAAAAACGCGCGCAGGGTCGTCTTCCTCGTTTGAATTTTCCTGGGACCTTTACTGACGGTCAGTTCATAGGTAAAGCTTTTACCTACGTATTTTTTCCGTAGATATATCACCTGCAAATCAAAAAATTCACAAATCGAAATCTAAATTCACTATGGGACCATTAATCAACTGGATTTGATCCCCTAAACACAAATATGCCCTTAGTTTCATCCAATTTTGGCTATTTTGGAAAACCCCAAATCGGAGCTATGAACCCTAACAATGGCAACTCACGATTTTTCCACTTAAACTCAGATTAAACAACCCAGATAGTTCGCAAACATCATCACAAACACAAATATATAATCATTGAAATCGATTTTGAAAAAAGTTGTGCAAAATGTTTTTCTGTGTGATCGATTTGGCTTGCTTCAGGCTTCTCTGATGATTGAAAAATGTTCCTAGAACCTCTATGATGCCTGGTTGATCCCCAAAACTCCTTGAATTGGACTGCAAAGTGGAAACTGAAGTTTCTTTATTCCCAAGTTTTTTTGAAGCTTTGAAACTGAAGTTGGAGGAAGAATTTAGGTCAACCAATGTGTAGAGAATATCTTGCATTCATGAGGAAAATATTTGATATCCAATTTGTATTAAAACTTGATTTTTTTCTTCAATATTTCACGAATCTCATGCCAATCAAGGATATTTCGAAATTTCCAACTTTCTATGAGTTACTTGGACCACAAGAAGCTTGGATTTTCAACCTTGCACTTATTTTATGTAATTTCATATTGTATTTTAATTAAATTTGAATTAAAAGGAATTAATCCAAAAATAAATTAAAAAATGAAAACATGGCGTGCAAATGGGCTTTACAAGTTCTGGACAACATTAGAAACAAGTTTGAATCAAAGAAATATAGGCCCATTTGGAAAAAATTTGAAGTTTGGTCAATATTTTCTTCATGCATTTCTTCAAAATTTCCATTTTTGCCCAAGCCATAATTTTATCAATTTTTTATCATTTGATAGTGTTATTGGACTTTTTAGGAAGCTTAAGATGTCCTCTAAATGCTCCTTTTGGTTTCATCTTCATTTAAGCTTTCATGCTCATGTACACTTCTTTGGAAAAAGATGACTTTTTGTTGACTTTTAGAAGGACATATAATGTCCTGACTTATATCTCTCAAATGATGCATTTTTGGGAAAATCTTGTGAGACACATAGTTGAAGAGAATTGAATTCTCTTTAAAATGATCTCTGGTGGAAAAATTTCTGATGAAGTATGTGAAAGTTATGTTTGGTCAAAGTTCTGTTGACTTTCCCTTAAGAAACCTTAATTTATATACTTTTGACCTTTGACCATTCCTTGAATTTTCTTGATGAATCGTGATCAACCCTTGATCAAATGATTAATGTGACTTCAAAATCTTGATGTTGACCAAAAATGATGAAATTTGACTGTATATTGACCACAATTGACTTTTTGTCCAATACAACTTATTTTCAACCATCTGAGCAATTGACTAAGCAAACTTGAGCTATGAGGCTTGAAACTTGACATGGTGATGATTTGAAATATATGACCAATTGACTAAGCAAACCTGAGCAATAGAAGTCAATTTTGACTTGAGAGAAACAAAACCCTAGTCGTGGGTTGATTGCTTAGGGGAGGGTTCATCTGGTCAACCCTTGAGGAACTCTTGTGTATGGAGATGTGTATTGACTTGAAATTAGGAGGGAAAATTTTGGTTTATAACTGCAGCTCTAACGGACTCGGAAGTCACAGACAGTTATATATAATATCTCTTCTTTATTAGGTCGAGACAATACGGATGGTCGAGATAGGGTTTGCTTGAGGTGAAGTAGTGTCTGCTCACACTCCTCGGTCCAGTCGAATGCAACTTCCTTTCTTAGTAGTTTAAAGAATCAAAGTGCGTGTTGTACCAACTTTGCGACAAATCGTGATAACGAGGTTAGCATCCCGTTGAGGACTTGAATGGATTTTCTGGAATTGGAAGTGGGAAATTCCGATAATTCCTGGCATTTGTCGGGGTTAGCCTCTATCCCACGCTCGGTGAGGTAGAAGCCGAGGAACTTCCTGGCCCAAACTCCGAAGGTGCATTTTTTGGGGTTGAACCTCATTTTGAGTCTTCTGGCTTGATCGAAGACATTCCTCAAGTGTAGGTTGTGTTCGACTTCCTCTTGGGATTTTACGATCATATCGTCCATATACACCTCGAGCATCTCCCCGATCTCGACTTTGAAGACTTTATTCATCATTCGTTGGTATGTTGCGTTGATGTTCTTCAGACCGAAGGGCATCATGTTGTAGTGATAATTGCCCGATTCGGTCATGAAGGCTGTATAAATTTTGTCTGTTTTAGCCATGGAAATTTGGTTATAGCTCGAATAGGCGTCCATGAACGAAAGCAATTTAAAACCTATAGAATTGTCAACGACTTTATCAATGTTAGGCAGGGGGTAGGCGTCTTTTGGATATGCCTTATTGAGATCAAAGTAGTCAATGCACATACTCCATTTTCTATTATTCTTTTTCACAAGTACAGGGTTGGATAGCCACGTAGTATATTGGGCTTCTGATAAAAAAAATTAGCCTCTAAATGGTCCCTAACATCTTGCTCGGCAACCTCGGTTTTTTCCGGGGACTGTTTTCGCCTGCCTTGTGCTACGACCTTAAGGGCATGATACACGATAAGATGGTGACACGAAACCTCTAGGTCAAGACCAGGAATTTCGGCCACACTCCAGGAGAAAAGGTCGGCGTTGTCCTTTAGACAATCTTTCAACTGGTTTCGAGCTATCTCTGGGAGGTCAGATCTGATCCAAACTCCTTTGATGGGGTCATCACCGAGTGGTACGAGCTCAAATTCTCCATCCCAAATCGGCCGCATATGTTTCTTCGAGGATCCTTCCAAGCTTCTGGGAGCGAGTGCATCTTCCCCGGTCATTGGAGCTTTACCTTTCCTTCTCCTCTCAGCCAAATCCTCGGGCTCCAGGCGACTTTCGAGGTCGATGGCATCGACTCGAGGGAGGGGTTCAGGCTTATGAGATCTTTCTGGGAGGTCGAGTCTACCTTTAACCTGTGATTGGAGATTGATGGAGTACATGCCTTTTGCGGATGCTTTGAAGCATCTTCGGGTGACTTGGATGTCTCCGTGCAAAGTTGCAACTTGCCCACTTGTCGTGTAATATTTCATCTTCAGGTGTACGAAGGATGGTACCACGATTAGCTCGACGAGAGTGGGCCGACCAAAAATGCACTAATATAGGGACGGGGAAGATGAAGTCATCTGGTCTAGATATACTCATGGCCACAGGCATGAAAGACTCCTCAATAGGTTTTTCTTCCTCGACCTTGCTAGACGAGGGGGTTTCTTCTTTTGCAGATTCCTTCTTCTTGTATTGCTTGATATGCCCGTCTCTTAACAGGATCTTAATCGCATCATTCAAGTGGATGCAATCATCTGTCACGTGCCCGTGACTCCTATGAAATATGCAATATTTACTCTTATTTGTCCCTGGCTTTGACGGGGTCTGTTCGGGGAACGTACTCCGCCTTGTTTGAACTCGGAGTTCGCATATTCAGTCAAGATACGCTCTCGAGGGGTGGTGAGGGAGGTGTAGTCACCGAATCGATCAACCGGCCCCTTGTGGTCTCTAGAGTCGCGAGGTTTATCCTCCCACTTTCTCTCTCCCCCTCGACGGGATGTCGAGGGGTCTTCACTTTTTGAACTCTTGACGTTTTCCCTATGTCGGATGTCACGAGCACAATTAGAGGCTTCCTTTTCCTCATATTGGATGTATGTCTGGGCTTTCAGGAGGAAAACATCCAATGTTGAGGGAGTTTCAATGCCCATAGCCTTCGCAAAGTAGCTGTGAGGGCGTAATCCTCTTTTGAGGTGATATTTTTTCATATCGTCCATCGTTGAGACTTGAACGGCTTCTTGATTGAACCTCTCGATGTATGCTCGGAGAGATTCTTCTTTACCTTGAATGATGGCTTCCAGGAATGCCTCTGACTTTGGGTGGCGTCGGGGGGGCGGTGAAATGTCTGGAGAATAGTCTCCCCAGATGCTTCCAGGAGGTGACCGAACCATGGGGCAAGCTTTTATACCAGGCCATGGCCCCTTTCCTTAGGGCCGTTGGGAACAGGCGGCATTTGATGGCTCCTAGAACTCCTCGATAATCGATCAAGGCATCGATGTTCTCGATATGTTCATCGGGGTCAATGGTGTTGTCATACTGTTTGAGCCTAGGAGGTTTCTCCAGACCGGATGTAATATGTATATCTATGATAGCCCGACATAAAGGGCCATGGTGCTCGTCTTCATCGCTCCGGTCGGGAGAGAGGGAGACCGAATGATTGTTTCTTCTCTGACGGGGGGAGAGCTCTCTCTCTTGTCTTGGTTTGGGAGACGGAGAACGATCGCGGGAGCGTTGTGCTTCTTTCTTTGTCTTCTTGTGCGAAGGAGATCCCCAATTTTTCTGTGGAGGGGTGTGTCCTCTCTTCTTAAGGAAAGATCGATCGGGGTGATCCTCATTTAGAGCAGGTCTTCTTTGCGAGGGGATACGGGGAAGTGGTCGTTTTAGGTCTATGAGGTGGAGATGATGGACGGTTCTTTTCCATATCCTCGATACGTTGACCCTGCTGGAGGAGGATACTGTTAGTTTAATTAAGGGCGGACAGGATAACAACTAACGTTGGGTCCACCTTGGTCGACCGTGGTGCCGAGGGCGGAGGGATGACTAGGTCATCAACCTAGTTCCTGGATTTACGATTATCCAAGAAGGGATCTTGGTCGCTAGCATCGTCAGAATATGGGGAGGCGGTCCTACCGTCCATGTGATTTGTCAGATCCTCGAAATGAGGAGAGGAATCGTTCTTGTATGTCTTTCTGACAGGTGAAAGAATAGTTTTGCCGGAAAGGAGTTGATCATTGTTATCAGCCATCTCGTTGGGGTTTTGGAAGTATCTTTGATCTTCTGATATCGAGATGATGAATGAAGATGGGGAAGATATCTTCCAACAGACGGCGCCACTGATTTGAACAAATGATCAGAATCGGAGACGGACGAAACGGTTGAAGATCCTTCGAGCAAGTTGATGTTGAGGAGGGATGGTGTACCTGCAAGGCACTCTGATGGTAAAGTAAGCAAATGTTCAAAGAAAATGATAGTGAATATTAGGGTTTTTAGTGTAAGAAAATGATATCTTGCCCTCAAGGATATGAGGGTTTATATAATGATCTTAGGAGGAATCTCATTGGTTGCTATATTTGGGCCGGGATAGGCGGATCCGCGAATATAGTTGTCCGAGCTGACTAGGTCAAATCGGGCGATGATGCTCGCAACTAGTCGTTATGTCGAGCATATGAGACATAACGGGCATAGTCCTTAGCGAGATAAACAGTTGATCGCTCGGCGTGTCGGCGAGAGGATGTCATGTTGAGGAAACAGCGGTGAAAGCCCCGGTGTGTTATCGGATTACGGCGGATAAGTATCACGAGATAGAAGGATCTTTCCGACAGGCATTCGGGCAATCCAGAACACCTTACATGTGTGTTTATGTTTGATCAAATGTCTCGACATCCTTATGAGACATTTGAGTATATTATATATATATTTTATATATATATATATATATATATATATATATATATATATATATATATATATGTTTTTTAGTATTGTTTGAATGATAAACCGTCTTAATACTTAAGTTAGGCATAGTCGCATAGATGAGAAATGATCAATGACAATGAGAAGTCAAGGTTAGAAAAACAGTGTTCTGGTGAGAGAGAGAGAGAGAGAAGAAGAAGTTCCAATACGCAACACTTTATTTATCGGTAAATTCTTCTTTTACTAACCCACTAGAAGGAGTAGTTGAATAAATATTATCCAAATAACACGTCGTGGAAAAACAATAGCGATAGTTATGTCGCATCAACATATTGGACAATATTTTCAAGCGTTTGACCAAACAAGTTGAAAACTGCAGCCTTGTTAGACTAGAAATTTAATGCCCAGTTTCGAAAATAGTTGAAATCCAAATCACACTTCAAAACATTCTCTTCACAACATTCCAAAATCTTCATTCAGATATTGAACTTTTTTCAATTAATTATATTCCCTTATCGACACAAAATGATCATTATTCCTACCGTGCTTGCTATTACAAAGCTACTAGTATTATTTTTCTTCAAATTTTCTTCTGCAACCGATACCATTACACAATCACAACCACTTTCCGATGGCACCACCTTGGTGTCTAAGGATGGAACATTTGAATTGGGTTTCTTCAATCCTGGTACTTCCACAAACCGCTACGTTGGAATCTGGTACAAAAATATCCCCGTGAGAAAAGTTGTTTGGGTTGCAAACCGTGATAATCCAATCAAAGACAGTTCAAGCAAGTTGGTTATAAGTCATGATGGAAACCTCGTACTAACAAATCGGAATCAATCAATTATATGGTCAACAAACACAACAACAACATCAAAAGTTACAATTGTGCAACTATTAGACAATGGAAACTTGGTACTTAAGAAAGACGGTGAAGAAAATTTTCTATGGCAGAGCTTTGATTATCCCAGTGATACAATATTAGCAGGAATGAAAGCTGGATGGGACAAGAAAAGGGGTCTTAATAGGATTCTGGTTGCATGGAAAAACTGGGAAGATCCATCTTCAAGTGATTTTACTTCAGCTGTGGTACAATCTCCTAGTCCTGAAAGTTTTATTTTCAAAGGCTCAACAAAATTTTTCAGGACTGGACCATGGACTGATCGTCGAGCTAGTGGAGTAATAGGGTTGGCAGAAAACCCACTTTATGATTATGAGTTTGTCAACAATGAAGATGAGGTATATTATGCGTTCACACTCAAAAATACTTCTGTGGTTTCTATACTTGTATTGAACCAAACAAGTTTGGTTCGTCAACGCTTAATTTGGATTTCAGAAACCAAGTCATGGAATGTTTACCAAAACTTGCCACAGGATAGCTGTGATGCGTATAATGTTTGTGGAGATAATGCTTTATGTGCGCTTAATGAATCACCTATGTGTCGGTGTTTAGATGGGTTTAAGCCGAAATCTGCACAACAATGGAATGCAATGAATTGGAGACAAGGTTGTGTGCGTAATGGTAATTGGAGCTGTGGGGTGAAACAAAGAGATGGGTTTAAAATAATTGCTGGGGTGAAATTGCCAGATACTCAACATTCTTGGGTTGATGAGAAAATGACACTTAAGGATTGTAAAGCTAAGTGTTTGGAAAATTGTTCATGTAGTGCTTACTCTAGCTTAGACTCGAGTGGCGCTGATGGTGGTTGTTCTATTTGGTTTGGTGCACTTGCTGATCTTAGAATTTCACAAACTGGACAAGATTTATATGTTCGAATGGATGTTTCTGATATCGGTAAAGACTTTTATACTCTCTTTTTGACAATACATATCTGAATATATATTTATAACCGAGTGCAATTCTCACCTTAAAAACGGATTTTGTAAGGTTTAATTAGACTTAACCACAATTCTAAAACTATGTTTGTTTGTTTGCAGGTGATAAAAATGGACATACTAAAACGATAGTATTGGCTGTTTCAATTACAGTTTCAGTATTTCTTGTGGTGTTATTGGCATTCACCTACATTTATATTAAAAAGGCAAAATCTAAAGGTAAGTTTCTTAACCATAGGCTATGGCGTGACAGTTTATAATGATTCCTCATGTGATAACTTTTTCAATCTAGAATTTCATGTTCTTTAAATGTCATTGATTAAAAGATGAAATAGAGAAAGCCACAAGGTCAGAAGGGAATGATGAAGACACACATGAAGGTTTTGAGCTTCCTATCTTTGATCAAGCTACATTACTCAAGGCAACACATAACTTCTCTTTTAACAACAAACTCGGTGAAGGTGGTTTTGGACCGGTATACAAGGTAAACTTACAACAACTCGAGTAGTTTAGCAATATGGATAAAATATAAACCACGAAACTTAATATTTTATCAAATAATTTCAATTATAATTATTTATAGGGTACATTGCTCGATGGGCGACAAATTGCTGTTAAAAGGCTTTCAAAGAGTTCAGGACAAGGAATAAAAGAGTTTAAAAATGAAGTTATATTATGTGCGAAGCTTCAACACCGAAATCTTGTAAAGGTTCTTGGGTGTTGTATAGAAAGAGAAGAGAAAATGTTGATCTATGAATATATGTCCAACAAAAGTCTTGATTCATTTCTTTTTGGTGAGCAACTGTTTGCAAAGTGTAGTGATATTTGGTACTGTATAATGTAAGTTAGATTCGTATGAAAAAAATTATTAATGAGTTTATTGGACACTTTTTAATAGATCCATCTCCAAGCAAATTGTTAGATTGGTCTACACGCTTTAACATTCTATTTGGAATTGCTCGAGGACTTCTTTATCTTCATCAAGATTCAAGATTAAGGATTATACACAGAGATTTGAAAGTAAGTAATATTTTACTGGATGATGATATGAATCCAAAAATTTCAGATTTTGGCATGGCTAGAATGTGTGGGGATGATCAAATTGAGGGGATAACAAATAGAATCGTTGGCACATAGTAAGTATCTTAAACGATAACAAACTCAAATTATGATTAATTGCGCATCTGTCTAATAACCGATTGTTTTCTTTCAGCGGTTATATGGCTCCCGAATATGCAATTGATGGATTATTCTCTATAAAATCAGACGTATTTAGCTTTGGAGTATTATTATTAGAAATTATGAGTGGAAAGAAAAATAGAGCAGTTAACTTCCAAGAGCAGGATCATAATCTTATTGGATATGTAAGTGCCTCTAAATACAATTCCTATCATATGCTATAAAAGTATATGACAATTCTATTAAACTTTTGTAGGCATGGAGATTGTGGAAAGAGAGCACTCCACTCGAGTTGATGGATGATTCTTTAAGGGATTCTTGTATTGAATCTGAAGCATTACGCTGCATTCAAATTGGTCTATTATGCGTACAATACCATCCCGATGATAGACCCAGTATGTCATCTGTGGTTGTGATGTTGAGTAGTGTAAACACTTTGTCTGAACCAAAGGAACCCGGTTTCTTGATTAAAAAAAATTCAATTGATGGAGAACCTTCTTCTGGAAGACAAACATCTTCTTCGGCAAATGAAGTAACCATCTCATTATTAGACGCTAGATAATGTAAGTCTAAGAGTGCGCCTAAGAGGGGGGTGAATTAGGTGTTTTAAGATTTTATCCGGTTTAATGAAAACTTGTACTAATTTTTCTGGTTTGGTATATGAAGTTTTAAACAAGTGTTTCTTTCCTTTTGGTTATGGTGAGATGAAAGCAATAAAAGTAGAAAGGTAAAGAACACAAGGATATATCCTGGTTCCTCTCACAATCCGAGAGAGTACTCCAGTCCCCTTTCCAACACGAAAGAGATTTCACTATAGTCAGAATTATCGTACAGCCTATTCACACCAAAAGGTGAAGCCTACTATCTAACCTATAGGGAGACCAAAGGTTCTTAAAACCTTTAAGATCTAACAACACTATGTGCAAGAAGAACAATCCTCTTCAATGCACAACTTGTTTCCAATAATCCTGGACAACAAGAAAAACAATAAATGTGTTTGAATTTATACAAGAGATTTTGAAGTTTGTAGTATACTATATCAATCTTGGATTGATCTTCTTCTTCAAGCAAACAATTCTCAAACAATGAATATATATGTTCACAGTGCATGTATGAAACTTGAAATGATTGAAAATGTGTATGGCAAGTTTCACAAAATTTATGACTTGAAAGAACACTTAAATGTTTGCAAGAGAATATGAAAATGAATAATGAAAATTGTTAATTGAAGAAGGTTATTTGAATTTAAAAATTCTGCACAATTTATAATGTCACAAATACCTTTCCATTCATGCCTTTTGATATGAAAAGATGCAATGTAACCATGAATGAGTCCCATTTGAAATATGTTCAAAAATCAAAAGAAATTCTGCACTGGTTCGCTGGGAACCGGTTCCGACACAGGCAGAACCCGGTTCCTGGTGAACGTTACAACCAGAATTTTAAATTTTACACGCAGGAACCGGTTCCCCTATGGGTACAACCCGGTTCCTGGTACAAAAACCAGGAAGGTGATTTTTGAATAAGTTTGGAACCCGGTTCCCTGTATGGTAGGAACCGGTTCCTGAAAGTTTGTTTTGAGAAATTCTTTTTGAAAAATATTTCAAACATAATTTTTTCTTTTGTTAAACATATGGGATATGTATATGATTATGAATGCATATTTGTGAACATCTATATTCAAGTTGAAGAATTATTTATACCTTTTGATATTGTTGATTCTTTAAAAATTCTTCTTTTAATCTTCAAGACTTTTTCCATTCTTTTGTCATGATCATTTGCTTCTAAAAGATGTCGTCATCAAAACTAATATTTGGAGAGGCTTGATTTCACATTCTCCCCCTTTTTGATGATGACAACCCATTGAAAGTTGAAGTGCTTTTAATATGTAGAACAAATGATAGTGTCTTATGTGAATGCTCCCCCTATCTTTGATAACTCCCCCTTGATCAAAGCTCTCCCTTGATTTAAGATAATTTTACATCTTTGGGGCTCTGCAATAGTTAGAGACAAGCATACAGATACACATATATATCTTCTCCCCCTTTGTCATTAGCAAAAAGGATGGGAAAAGACTAACAAGGTATATAATGAAATTTTGAAAAATAAAAACAACTTATACTAATGATTTTTACCTCATGTAAGAGACTTTTGTCATAAAGTTGTCTTTCTAGAAGATTATGCTTTAGTCCTTTATCATAAAGAACATCTTCGAAGGATGTGAAAGTTAAAGTGTTCCAACTTTGACTATGCCAAGAATTCTTCCTTTAAGGTATTCCCAAAAAGTGAGATAACACTTGGCCTTTAAGACTAGATTTGAAAGTTAAATTAAATTAAGTCACCCATCAAATACTTAGAGTCACCACTCATCAAGAAGCCAAAAGTTTTGAAGTGGTCTCCAAGCAAACCTACAAAACAATTAAGTTTGATTTGGTACCCAATGTGCTTTGGGTCCATCATAGTTAGTTCCTTTCTTGACCACACATAATGCCCACTTGGAACACTAAAGTTTCTCACGTAAGCATTAGGTGTATGGCCTTTAATACCACAATAAAAACAAGTAGGTTCAAAATTACTTATATATCTAGGAGGATAAGTTTTATTCTTAACAACTCTTTCATTTTTAGGATAATGATGAACTACTTTAGGCTTATTCACTTTCTCTTGAATTGGTTGGTTATTAGCCTTAACAAAGATAGTTTTATTGGGACTTGGTTGAGAAAATTTTGAAAAACCAAGTCCACTTTTATCTTTAGGGTATCTTTGAGTGCTAAGAACCTTTTCCAATCCAACTTGTCCTTTTTCATACCTTTCTAAGACTCTTTTTAATTGAACAATTTGGAAAGAAAGTGATTCACAATTATTGCATACAAAGTTCTTTTGATCACTAATCATCTTTTCTTTTTCATCTTTATGTTCTTTTTCAATAGTTTTAACTTTTTCTTCTAAAGATGAAATTAATTTCTTTTGAGATGAAATAGTTTTATATAGAATTTTGCATTCATTTAATAGTTCATCTATAGCACCTTGTGCATCATTATCATAAAGAGAGTTATCATTACTAACCTCGCCCTCTTCATCTTCGGAATTGTGTGTTGCTATAAATGCAAGATTTGCATGTTCTTTATCTGATGATGAACTTATCTCATTATCATCCCATGCTATATATGCTTTCTCTGGCCTTTTGTCCTTCTTTCCTTTGAAATGTTTATTCTTCCTTTCAAGTGTAGGGCATTCACTTTTGACATGACCTTTTTCTCCACATTCAAAACATTTAATTTTCCTTGATGGTGCTTCCATTTTAGTGATCTCCTTTTTCTTTTCTTTTCTTAGAAATTTTTCAAACTTCTTGATAAAAGCTTCATCTTCACTACTTGTGGATTCATCCTCTTGATTGCTATCATGATATTTGATCCTTGTCTTTAAAGCAATGTCTTTTGAATCTCTTACTTGGATTTCATGTTTTTCAAGTCTTCCAAGTTCCGTTTCATATTCTTGAAGCTTTCCGAATAATGTTGCGGAAGTCATAGTTGCTAGGCTTTTCTTTTCGGATATTGCCGTCACTTTTGGTTGCCATTCCCTAGTCAAGGACCTAAGCACTTTAAGATTTAATTCATCGTTAGTTAAAGTCTTACCGAGTGCCTTCAAATGGTTTGTCAAGTGAACGAATCTCTTTTGCAAGTCAAGGATGGATTCTCCGGGCAGCATTCTGAATAATTCATATTCTTGACTCAAAGTGTTCAATCTAGACCTTTTGACTTCGGCGGTTCCTTCATGAGTTTCTACAAGAGTATCCCAAATTTCCTTTGCCGTTGTACATGCCGATATTCGGAAAAATTCATCCATACTGAGAGCACTTTGAAGAATGTTGATTGTCTTTTTGTCAAAGAGAACTTTTTTCTTGTCATCGTCATCCCATGATGCTTTAGGCTTTGAGGATCCAACACCATTGACAACACACACCGGAGTAAATGGACCATTCTCAACAGCATTCCAAATTTCTTCTCCTTGCGCTTCAAGATGAGCCTTCATGCGAATTTTCCAAAAATCAAAGTATTCTCCACAAAACAATGGAGGCTTGTTGTTACTACCACCATCTTTGAAAACCAGATTTGGATTTACGGAAGCCATTCTGGATCTTTAGGAACAAGTTACCTATAACTTACTCTGATGCCAATTGTAAGTCTAAGAGTGCGCCTAAGAGGGGGGGGTGAATTAGGTGTTTTAAGATTTTATCCGGTTTAATGAAAACTTGTACTAATTTTTCTGGTTTGGTATATGAAGTTTTAAACAAGTGTTTCTTTCCTTTTGGTTATGGTGAGATGAAAGCAATAAAAGCGAAAGGTAAAGAACACAAGGATATATCTGGTTCCTCTCACAATCGAGAGTACTCAGTCCCTTTCCAACACGAAAGAGATTTCACTATAGTCGAATTATCGTACCCTATTCACACCAAAAGGTGAAGCCTACTATCTAACCTATAGGGAGACCAAAGGTTCTTAAAACCTTTAAGATCTAACAACACTATGTGCAAGAAGAACAATCCTCTTCAATGCACAACTTGTTTCCAATAATCCTGGACAACAAGAAAAACAATAAATGTGTTTGAATTTATACAAGAGATTTTGAAGTTTGTAGTATACTATATCAATCTTGGATTGATCTTCTTCTTCAAGCAAACAATTCTCAAACAATGAATATATATGTTCACAGTGCATGTATGAAACTTGAAATGATTGAAAATGTGTATGGCAAGTTTCACAAAATTTATGACTTGAAAGAACACTTAAATGTTTGCAAGAGAATATGAAAATGAATAATGAAAATTGTTAATTGAAGAAGGTTATTTGAATTTAAAAATTCTGCACAATTTATAATGTCACAAATACCTTTCCATTCATGCCTTTTGATATGAAAAGATGCAATGTAACCATGAATGAGTCCCATTTGAAATATGTTCAAAAATCAAAAGAAATTCTGCACTGGTTCGCTGGGAACCGGTTCCGACACAGGCAGAACCCGGTTCCTGGTGAACGTTACAACCAGAATTTTAAATTTTACACGCAGGAACCGGTTCCCCTATGGGTACAACCCGGTTCCTGGTACAAAAACCAGGAAGGTGATTTTTGAATAAGTTTGGAACCCGGTTCCCTGTATGGTAGGAACCGGTTCCTGAAAGTTTGTTTTGAGAAATTCTTTTTGAAAAATATTTCAAACATAATTTTTTCTTTTGTTAAACATATGGGATATGTATATGATTATGAATGCATATTTGTGAACATCTATATTCAAGTTGAAGAATTATTTATACCTTTTGATATTGTTGATTCTTTAAAAATTCTTCTTTTAATCTTCAAGACTTTTTCCATTCTTTTGTCATGATCATTTGCTTCTAAAAGATGTCGTCATCAAAACTAATATTTGGAGAGGTTTGATTTCACAGATAAGACAAGTAATAGATATTTGGGTCTCTTAATATTGATTTTTGGATTCAATCTCCTACTGGTGTGTATAGAAAAACACATAGTGGAAGACTTTAACCACTTAAATTGAATTTTAGATAGTTCAAAAAATTAGTCCGTGTAATTGTGTGAGAAAACATCTTAGTTTACCCAAAAGAAAATTATATGTTACATAATGTAGCTCTTAGATAAATTTATTAATATTTACTTACCATAATTATCCCATGATAAATATTCCTTTAGTTACAACAAATACTCATAAGTAAAATTTTGTGTATCGGGGAAAAGTCCTAAAACATACAACAAAGACAAATTATTTGGGCCTACAAGTTTTATGCGAGTTTAATTGGCAATTTTTTGTGTTGGACAAAATTGTGGGGTTTTCTATTTTTTCTTTCTTTCAAATTGTTGACATACAAATTAGTGGTTGCTTACATGAGGAGATACAATATAATTGAATAAACAAGCACACTATGGGACAAGTCTTTTAAGGCGTAGATATTTGTTCTTCATTAAATCAACTTATGTCAATCTACAGTCAACCAAACATTAAATATATTAAAATGTAGAAATTTTTCTTCATTAGATCGGTCCAGTTCACATTTCACCAACTATCAAGCCATTTAAGGTGTAGATGTTCGTATTTCACCAAATCATCCCATGCCTGAACATTTACCACCTCATTTTCTCAATTGTATGCATGTTTGTTTGAACGCGAAAATTTGAGAATAAACTATTGATTAATTCGTCTCAGAAAACAAGCAAGAGTCGCCACTGAACTTTATTGTTTCTAAAGAAATGCGGAAAGATCAAAATAAAACACACAAAAAGCATGCAAAGCAAAAAAGCAAGACAAAAAGAAAAAAGCAAAGAGAATAGAGTACGGGGATTGGTTATGCACAGGAAATGTTTTAACACCATAAACATCCATGGTACTCTATGGGAACCTCTTAACTGTTTGGTTAAAACAATTGTTTGCAATATGATTGAAGAGATGGGAAAATAATTTATTTTTTAATATTTTGATTCGACAAAACTTCAAGAGCTTTGTGTCTATGTACCTCAAATGTGCAATGGAGAAATTAGAACCATGTAGTTCTTCTGGGGGAAAAATTTGTTTGTTTTGGTTGATTTTAATAAAGAGATATGTTATCTTATCTGAGTGGAAAACACAACATACTATCAACAACTATAAGAAAGTGAACACGGAAAATTTACAGCTTGAATTTAAAATCAACAAGTCACATCTCAACATATCGGTCAAAAATATATATCACTTTGCTATGTTTGTAGAAGTAAGATGGTTTGCAGTCACTCTTCTAAAACAAGAATAATATCTA
Source organism: Vicia sativa (assembly GCA_021764765.1). Taxonomy (NCBI): domain Eukaryota; kingdom Viridiplantae; phylum Streptophyta; class Magnoliopsida; order Fabales; family Fabaceae; genus Vicia; species Vicia sativa. The sequence goes on along the minus strand of CM038794.1, from coordinate 46,172,891 downwards.
GTCTTTGAGAAAAGATTTAAAATGAAAAGCCAAGTGACAAAAGGTTTGAATGATTTTAGTCTTTTTTAGTCTTTTGAAAAGAGTTTTGATATGCTTAAGATGTTTTAGCATTTATTAAGAAAATAAATTTTGAAAATTCACTTGATAAAATCAAGGTTTATTGAGAAAGTGGTTTCAAGTTTGAAAACAAGAAGGTTTTGAAAAAGGGATGTGATTTTGAAAATTAAAGAAGATGGACAAGAGATAAAGAGATTATCCTAAAGCATAAAATAAATGACAAGAAAATAAAAGTTCTTATTGTAAGGTAGCTCAAGAGAAAGTCTTTGTGTGTGCATGTGAACTAACCAGGACAAAGCAAATATTTAACATGATTCAAGCAAGGCAACTTATTCCTTTGAATTAAAGACAAAAAATAAGCAATTAAGCATATGAATATCAAAAGTATAGATGAAAACCAAGACACATGTGACCAAGACATCACATGTATCACGGGCACGATGAATTCTCATGCATCGATGAAAACTCAAAGTCATAGATAATAATTCCTGCATCAGATAAAACACAAAATAGACAGATAAAATCCAAGGTATTAGATGAATCTTCTAAGGTCTCTGATGAAAGCAGGGTCTCAAGTCACAACTCCAAATCATAGGATGAAGAACCTAAATCTAAGTCCATAAGTCCATTTCTAAGTCAATTATAGTAATCATAGTCTAGAGATCACATAAAGTCTTTTTAGAGTTTGATATTTATTAATGTCTTTTAAAATAAAATAAAAAAGAAAATATCCAAGAGACAAAGAGAAAAAGACCATAAAATAAAAGGCATATAAAAATGGCATGAATGATAAATGCAAAAAATATTTTTCTTAAAGTAAATTGTGAGAATTTATATTATACAAATGTAAATATGCGAATTTAAATGGAATTAATGTGAAGGGAAAGAATTTAAAGTTAGTACAATTATTCTTAATGTAAGTAAATAGTATTCCGATTTGAGACAATTTAACACTATGTTAACCAATTGTAAGTAAACTTATGTAGAACTTGTTGTTGGAGCAAGAAAGCTTCTAAATAATTATGTTTTTTGATGATAACAAAAATAAATGTGATATTATATATGTGCCAAGTATTGCAGCGTGAAAAATCCTATATGTTCAAAGATCAGAAATGAAGCTCAAACTTTATCAAATAACATCATTGATACTTATTGGAGTTTCTGAAGTAGGTTTTCTGGCTAGATGACTTAACAAGTTAAATCGAGATCAAAATAACCGAAAACGTGTTGGACACTCCATCAAAACGGTCTTGTTGAGTACAAAGCATAAATCACTGTTTTCAAGGAAACACAATGATTTAAACTATATCGAGATAGAGCAAATTTATTTACGAGGCCTCCACGTATTAATCATCACAATCTTTGAGAGAGATTTGCATTGGAAATATGTCTCTACATTAAAATCTTGATCAAACGGTACTATTCACATAAAAGCTATAAAAGGATCACTTCATTATGTGATTGAAAAGACTAACAACTTCATTTTTAACTCCACGCATACATATCTTCAACTGTAAAAAGGTTGCTAGTTACATCAAGTTATTGCTCAACAGTGTAATTATTCTTGAGATAAAATATAGTGTTCATCTGCTTAATAGAAGCATTCTTTGTAAACACAAAAGTAGTGTACCACTTGAATTGTGAAAACTTTCTCAAGTGACTTTCTAGTAAGTAAACTTGAGAGGGATAAGAGGTCTTTTAGAATCTTAGAGGTTGTTTATGATCCTTTGAGATTAGTGTATTAAGTCCTTTTTGAAGGCGAAATCACTTTGGCAGGTGAACAAGACGTAGCCTTAGTTTTAAGATGAACTTGTATAAAAATGAAAATGTGTTATTTTTATTTGTTTTCATTATATTTATCAATCATTGTATGCTAGTTAGAAAACAATTTTTTTTAATTTACAAAAACCTAATTCAAACCTTTTTTCTTGTGTTTTCTCTACCTCCAATTGGTATCAAAGCTTAGGCTCTATTATTGACTTTCAAATCAAACACTTAACCATGTAGAGAGATTCATGGAAGTAAAGAATCTTTTTTATGGCATCTACTAGCACAAATATATGCATAGCTATAATGCAAAACCACCTATTTTTTATGGCAAAATATATGACTACTGGAAAGATAAACTAGAAAGCTTTTTCCTCATCTATGATGTTGATCTTTGGGATCTTGTCATAGATGGCTACACACCACCAATGACAGAAGAAGGAAAGCCCATTCCCATAAGTGAAATGAAAGATGATCAGAAGAAAATGTTTAAGAACCACCACAAAGCCGAAACCATTCTACTAAATGTCATATCATACAATGAGCATGAGAAAATCACAAACAGCGAAACAAGAAAGGATATTTTTTATTATCTCAAAATGACGCACAAAGGAAATTCAAAAGTAAAAGAGACAAAGGCCTTGTTGTTAATCCAGTAGTATGAAGATTTCAACATAAAAGATGATGAAAACATAGAAACCGTGTTTTCCAGATTTCAAACACTTGTAGCTGGATTGAAGGTTCTGAGCAAGGGATACACAACTACATATCACTTTAGGAAGATTGTCAGAAGTCTTCCAAAGAAATGGAAACCTATGGTCACAACACTAAAACTTGCTAAGGATCTGGATAATAACAGTCTTGAAGAATTAATCAGCTCCCTTAGAAGCCATGAAATAGAGCTAGAAAAAGATGAGCCTCAGAAGCGAGGAGAAATAATTGCACTCAAATCCATATTAGAAAGAACAAAATCATCTAAGAACAAGGCATACAAAGCTGAAGAAGAAGTTAAAGAAGAGTCAAATGATGAGGACTCTGATGATCAGAGTCAACTCTCTAATATCTAGAAGAATCAAACAAATTTGGAGGAAAATACAAAATAATTCTCGAAGATTCAGAAAATTCAATGATCGTCCAGATTCATTCTCCAGATATAAAAGCAGCAAAGAAATAACTTTCTATGAATGCAATGAATCTAGACACTATAGAAATGCCTGTCCAAGATTAAACAAAGAAAATTCCAAGACATACTTTTCCAATAAGAATTCATTCAAAAGCAAGAGGAACTGTCTCATGGAAACATGGGATGATTCTGACTCATCGAATTCCGAGTCAGAAGATGAACATGCAAATCTAGCACTTATGGCCATAACTTCTGAAGAATTCTCGTCAAAAACAGAGTCTGACTCTGAAGAGGTATTTTTTGACTTCTCTCATTTTGAACTAGAATCTTGTTTGTCTGAAAATCGAGGAAAGTGTTAGATACTTCGGAAAAAAATTGAAAAACCTTCAAAAATTTCATGAAATTGGTATTATAGAATACATCAAATTAGAGAAAGAAAGTTTTATCTATAAATCAAACAACTTGAAATTAAAAGAAGAAATAAGTTTGCTTACAATTAGGGTTCTAAGCCTATAAGAAAATATGATTCACTAAACATATTCTCTAGAAACTACTATAAGTAAATATGATGATGTGTTTCAAAAAAAAATTTGACAAACAACGTAGACAGAAGGAAAATGGCCTCTATAATTTATGGTATTGGTCAAAATGGAAAAAGAGGAATTGGTTATACTTATGATGAAAATCAAAATCCTTTGAAAACAAACAAACCAATGCCTCCCTTCACATATCATCACACTAAAGCAGAGACACGGAAATTTAATGATGCTCGAAAACCAAGGTTCATTAAGAACTCTGGAAAAACTAATGTTAAAGGACCCAAAAGGATCTGGGTACCAAAAGATAAGATTTTTTATGTTGCATATATCCTACACAGCAAAGTCCAAACACCAATCATGTTACCTGTGTAACACCCCTTCTAAAATACCCTGCGAATATGTTAATTAAATCAGAGTTAACACGTAAACAAGGGATGTCACAATTAAAAATTTAATTTAAAATACAAAAGCCTCACTCCAAACAGTAATCATGCTTAACTGAAGGAATTCATTAAAATAGGATACTCAAAGTCAACATCATGTTCTACACAACGGAAAATATCTCAAAACCGGAATAACTTCAATTCATAAGTATTCCCAACATAAATTGAAACAATAGAGTATAAAAAAACTCATCATCCAAACGTTTCCCCCAGTGTTACAACTATCGAGCATGACACTAACACACGCGGATAAAATACGACACGCCTATAAGCCCTCACCGACTCGAGCTTCTAACTTTAATCAAATCATTTAAGTAAGGGTGAGATCTCTATTCAATATAGAATGCATTATACGTTTTAAATACAACGGAACAATTCAATGCATTAGTCCACTATCATTAACATAATCATAGTTCGGTTCACAAATGCATTTCACACCATTCATTATGCAAATATAACAATCAATGGAAATTGCAACACGAAACCATCCTAGCATGTTACAATTCCATATGCAATGCGACTCTATGCATATGGTACCAAACGTAAACCAAGTCCACACCTGCTCCATTACACCCTAAACAATAATCAATAATTCGCCCATAACCACGGGTCAAGAATCTAACCTCACTACCTCGCACATTAGGTAAGTCTATTGGCCTGCAAGTTCAATTCCACACAATGGGAATGAACCATCACAGAATGCTTATGCATGCACCATAAAAGCATGCAACATCAAATCAACTAATATGATCACAACATAATTCCACACAATGCCAACACCAATATATCACATGATAACAACTCAATCATAATGGATAGCAGGCACAACATTTAAGTATTAGTTCTCGTTCACGAAATCTGAACAATTTACAACCCATTCTCCATCGTCCCTAAACTACCAAAGTTTTCAAAAATCGGGGGTTCGACTCTTTTTAAAATAATTTCCATAAAATAATATTTTTCTCGTTTTATAAGATAGTATTTTTAATTTAAGAAATATTGTCGAAAACGGCACTCGAATCGGAGTTACGGTTCGGAAAATATGAATTTTTAAAGTTTTAAGTATTTTGAAGTTCAACACAGTGGTAACCGGTTCCTCCCTGGGAGAACCCGATTCCCACATTTTTCAAAAACACGCCCCCTGAAATTTTGTATGGGGAACCCGGATCACCCATACTGGGAACCGGTTCCCACGAAGAAAAATGGTTTGTTTTGAAAATTTTGAACTGGGAACCCGGTTCCTCCCCAGGGTAACCGGCCCGAAGCCCAACTCTTTTTCCTCGAGTTTTGTACCAGGAACCCGGTTCCTCCCACATGGAAACCGGTTCCTGCGACCTGCAGAACCAAAATTTGCATTTTTCACAGCATGCATGTGTTCCAACTTTTTCCATTCCATTTCCTTACGAATTATAGCATTAGGAACACCAAAATGCAACCAGTAAACATCAATACAACAGCATACATCACAATTTCATCATTCTTATTAATTATTTAACACACTAACGGTTCCAATTCCTAAAATCCGACACAATTAGGGATAATCCTACAAACCTAGATTATCTAATTTCAAGTGTCTTAACATACCCAATCATCCAATTGAATTCCAAAACCCATAAGACATTATAATCGAATGAAATCACCCCTTACCTCGCGATAATTCTTCAAATTTCCGCTTTTCCTCTTTCTCTTCTCTTCTCCAATCTCACGTATGATGACTTTTCCAAATAACCCTCTTTTTCCTTCTTTTCCTTTTAATATTCCTTTTATTATTTGCCAAATAATAGAAATAAATTAGTTGTTATTTAGTAGAGCTTTTTACTCCACACACCTCCAATTCAACCTTACACCCCCAACCTTCCTTTTAATTAAATAATTAATTAATCCATTTAATCCAAAAATATTATTAATTAAGCCTTTAATTAAATTAATAATTAAATTCCTAATTATTTAATACTTGAATTAATTTGGGGTGTCACAACCTGGACTTTGGATTCTCGCGTCACATGACAAAGGCATATGTTCCAAGATTTGGAACTTAAAGACGCTGGCTTCGTTGGATTCAGAGGAAACCAAAAAGGGAAAATTAAGGGATCAGGAAATATTGGTAATGAATCTATTCCCTCTATTTCAAATGTTCTATATGTTGAAGGGCTAATTCTTAATTTGTTATCCGTAAGTCAATTAAGTGATAACGGCTATGACATTATCTTTAATCAAAAACCATGTAACGCGAGAATCTTTTGTTGATTTGTAACAACTTATTTGTTGTTATTAGAAGCCCAAGACCAGTTGTGAACATGTTATAAATAGAAGAATTGTAACCTAGAAAACCAAGCCAACCAACATGTAAAGTAATAAGGGTTGTGTTTGTAGATGAATCGACCGTTCGTGGATGGTCATCGTGTTCTCACCAAAAGCCTTTAGGTAATGAGTTGAGTATTTTCTTGGAGGAAGCTTTGACTCAAGTATGTGTTCTTAGCCTAGAATCATGGTGAGTATTTGCATAGAAGTGTGTCTTCTCATCATGGAAGTGTGTCTTCTACTTTTCGGTGTTTGAAGAGTTATAGGTGAAGGGTCGTCGATGCGGGCGAGGTGTTGACGCTAGACATCATTGCGATGATTGAAGTGGGATGGGATATTCCATATCTAGGGAGGACCGGTAGAATGGTCATTGGGTAGTGATTAAGTGAGGAGTTATATAGGGGGAGTTTATCTCTAAATTGATACTTCAGATAGTGGACTTCATTCTTGGCTTAGTATCCCCCAGAGTAGGTGTGATTCCACCAAACTGGGTAAACAATTCTTGGGTTCACTTTACTTTTCAGTAACTGCTTTAACTGTCTATATCTTGTTCATGCTGTTAATAACAAACTAGATGTCTCGACATGTTATTCGACATCTGGGATTACTATACCAGAATTTCAATCATCATGTTGAATAATCACTAGTACATTTCTCCAAAGAGATAGATCATTTGGAAAAAAGGAGCCTCTTCTTCCCAAACTTCGACTTGGAAAATGTCTCTCGTAACTTAGAAAAACCTGCTGAAAACCTTGAAGATATCTTAAATTGCTCTGAGCATATTTATGTTAATACTCCTTTAGATCAACTAACAGTTCTAAGTGCGTTTATGGTACACTTAGACAACATCAAGGATAATGGAATTGATATGCTTCAAGAATTATCTAAACAAGAATGGTGAACCTGCTTCTTTCGCCTTTATGGTCTAACCTATGTTGACTTAGTAAAAGAATTTTGGGTACACGTTGATGCGAATGAGAAGTATATTGTATCTCATGTTAAGGGAGAAAAACTAATACTTATTGAAAGAGCTATTGTTGTGCTACATGGGATGGAACACAATCCTGGAAAGGGGTATACAACACCCCCTCAAAAAACAGATATCTTATTAATAAGATTCAGCCAGAAATTTTCTCTGAAGCAACTGGAAATATCCTGGCCAAAAGTCAAGAACTTTCTCCAAAATTAAGAATATGGTTCAGGTTGATCTTGCGTTGTATCCATCTTAGAAATTCCACTAGTTCTTCTGACTACGTGAACACAAATTAGAAAGTGATGTTGTTTTTCATATTGAAAGGGTACAAAGTCAATCTTCCTTGTCTTCTCTTTCGCTATCTTCGAGACACCATAGTGGAAAGGAATCTTGGGAAATTCAAAGACTACATCCCTCTAGGCAGACTAATCACAGATATTCTGGTCGAAAGTGATTTAGTAGAACATGTCACAACGCAGAAACCGGTAGAAAACCTACCCTACCAGACTGGAAGGTTCTTTAATGCCAATAATTTTAAGTTTATGGGAATCATTCCAAAGATTCTGGTTAAACCTGTTCTTGACTCTGTGATGCAGGCTCAAATTGAAACTCGTGCTCGTGTTGATGGGTTTCTACTTTTCAACAATGTAGATCCTCTACAAATTCTAAATGCTTTTCTTACAGCACAAGGCTTTGATCCTTCCGAGTTTGATTACAACACTCTTCTGAATGCTCCACCAGAGAATACTTCTATGAAACAAAAATCTAAGTCAAAGAAAGACCTCACTCAGAAGGCCCTGAAGATTTCGGAAATATCTTCAGCGGGTAATCAAGGATTTACTCTCAATTTTGAAAACCCCAGTAAGTCTTCTGGTTATACTACTCATTCTCATACCGTTGCACCTGCACCTTATCCTATTCCTACTCCACATCTGTAAACTTCGACCACAATTACTTCTTCGTCTACTCCACCAATCAATAACAACAATAGTTGTCACCTCTGTCACATATACAACCTCCACAATCACCAACACCTCCTTCACAAATTGATTCATCTCCTATTTCATCTAAACAACCCATTCTCCAATAAATCATTCCTTCAACCTCCGCCACCCATGTTTCTGAACCAACTCCTTCAAACTCCCAAGTTGACTTCACACCTCGTTCGACCATGCAACTCGGTCGACCTTTACTTGATAATAAATTCCAATAAATACAATAAATACAAAAACCTTTTGGCATTCTCTTCTCTTATTGGATGGATTTTACTTTGTTAAAATCTTAGTCAACAATTTGCCCCCCAAAATGTCCTTTTCAACTGAAAGGGAGAAATGGACATTTTCTTTTCTTTTCTTTTTAGCACGACTTGACGTCACTATAATCATGACTCTCTCCTCAAACGTCTTGTCAGCAAGCAAACATCCATATCTCTACTTTTTAGCTCAAACTTCCTAGGTTGATCATTGCATTTTCACTCAACTACTTCTCCACTATGTTGCCAACTAGCTGACACGTGTTTATCACATTATTGTGATTCCCTCACTTCATCTTCTAAACATTTGGTTTTCTCCAATGGCATAAATACCCATTTTTTCTTCAGTTTCTTTTCCTAGTTTTAGTATAGGAGAGAATGCTAGGGTGTTGCCACTCATGTTCGACACAAATCTTCTTAGAAAGTTGATTTTCCCCAACAAAGACTGAAGCTTTTTCTTTGTTGCTGGCGATTTGGTATTCGAAATATCTTTGGTTTTGTTTTGATTGATTTCGATACCTTTTTGTGTACCACAAAACCTAGAAAATCTCATGGCTGTTCCGATGAACTTGCTCTTCAACAAGTGTTCGATCTCCGTATTTATCTTGGACATGACTTTTGGGGAGAACCTCCTTGGCATTTGTTTGACTGGCCACCTTCCTGGATTTATAAGAAATTTGATTTCCACCACATACCTACTTAACCCAGGCATTTAGTTATAATCCCAAGAAAAAAAATCTCTGAATTCTTTAAGTAGTTCGATCATTTATTTTTTCATCTGTTTGTCAACCTTAGTGCTAATATACGTAATTCTCTTGGTTGCTCCATTACCAAGATCAACTTATTACAACGGATCTTGAGCTTCCATTCGATATTCTATTCGGACCAGCTGCATTATCTCGTCTTGGTGAATTTCCATGTTTTGGAAACGCTGATTTTGTTGCATTATGGCAGCATAAATGGTGTCCAGTGTGACCAGTGGAGGAGCATTTCCAGGAGGTGCTTGTGTGGCTGGTTGTTGAATTTCAGGCTTTGGGGCTTGCTGATCCAATTCTTTTTCTATTTCATCGTCCTCAGTATTATTGGCCTCATATTCAACATATCACCTAGGGCAGGTGCATCCAGATCGTATAGCCAGTTATCGTTAACATCTATTCGGGTAATGGCCGAGTTTGGAAAATTTATGTTCAGAATTTCCCTATTCTGCACCATGAGATAGTATCCCCCGCCTTCTCTTACCTTAACTAGGCGACCATCTCGACAGTTATCTATATCCATGAGAATAGTTGTCATGTAAGGTAAATTTTGCATTACGGTTGCTAGGTTAAGGTAGCGAGCTATTGTCGTGACTATACCTCCGATACATAAAGGTACTTCCACTTTTCTTGAAACGAGGGATTGGATGTGGGCCATGAGGAAAGAAATGGCATTAATTCTTCAATTGGTTGTGAAGGCACAGAAAAGAAGTACATTTCCTTAGAATTTACCCGATTTTTGTTGGCTCTTCCGAAAATGGTGTTGGCTAAGATGCGGTGGAAGTACCAGATGGCTGGGTTGTGAATATGAGTGGAGTGGAGTCCATCCCAACTAGTAGGACCTTCACCGTCCATATGCTCCCACATTGAGAATGTTGTTCTTTTCCAATTTGCCTCGGGGGGAATTCGGTAATTCACCCCTTCTCCACGAGTGAACTAGAGTATCTCACTCAGAGTTTCTTGTGTCAAGGTATGCTCTGTGTTCAGTAATATGAAGTTAACGGTTCCGGTGAGATACATCTCATCGCCCGACGGTGTGTTGTACGAGTAGGAACTTAAGAACTCTAGGGTCAACGATTCGAAGGTGGGTAAATTTAGTGTGGCTATGTGTATTAGGCCTATTTTTCCAACATAAATTGCACATTGTTGTACAGTCTCAATAGGCACAAATAGTTGGCATCAACTTACCAAGTAGAAATTATTGATCATCGATAAAAATCACGGTAACGTTGTCTTTGGACCTCTCCAGCTTCGCCTTCTCTGAGCATAATATATTCCATATCGGGCTCTCCTCGGTTGATTCCTCTATGAGCAGCCATTCTAAAGTTATAATAGAGACGGATTTTGAGTATGAGAGGTGGAAGAAAATTGAGTGGTATGAGTTTGGATAGGTGAGTGAGAGTATAAATAATGGAGAGTTGGGTAACTGGTATGAAGTGGGTAATAATGGTGTTTAAAATTGGAATTTTGAAAATGTAGGTGTGGGAGGTTATGGGAAATGAGTGGAGTAAGTGGATTTTAATGGTAGTTATGTGATTTTGAAAACTGAAAATGGGAGTTTAAGAGGAAGATGGAGTTATGAAATAAATGGAGGTTATAAAATGGAGAGAATGGAATTATTTTTCATAAAGTAGGAGTTATGGAGGAAATAAGTGGAAGTTATAAAGAAAATAATTTGAAAATAATTGTAATTTTTTGTTACAATTTGAGATGGCACGCATGCAAGGATTAAAGGCAGGTAAGCATTGTAGAGGGTAATGGTTCAACATGCAGAAAATGAAGTCACAAATATCTCATTCACATGGACATGAGTGCCTGTCGGTCGGTAGAGAGAGGCTGGACTTGTGTCATTCGACACACATGCTTAATGGATAGGAATTGTAGGCTGACAGGATGTGCTCGTCGACATGTTGGGAAAAGTAAGATGTTTCATTCGGCACATCTAGCATGTTTCATAAATATTCGTAGCAGGTGCTACTTTACTTTATGGGGAAACAGTTTGGTCAATTTTGTCAATATTCCCTTCCACTTTGTGACATGTGATCTTACTTGTGCTATTTGACTAGTATTGTGCTCTACACACCTAGACTAAATATACATCCTCCTGTTTCACACCATGATAATTAACATCCGACCCATAATTCCATGGCACAGCTTTGTCACTTTCATAAGGTAAGGGACCGGGTTTAGTAATTGCCAACGGAACAGGTTTTGTTGGTGCAGATATAACAACCGGAAAATAAGGGATAGTGATCACAGATACATCATGCATTCCAACCTTCTTATCCTTATTAATCTGATCAAATTGCAGTTGGTCACTAGTAATCAGATACTGAATACCATCCTTCAGTCTTGCACAACCGTTTGAACAGTGTTCACATCTCTTACAAACAGCTTTACAACCATCGAAAATGCCTCTCTTGATCAAGTATTCCTTGACAAAAGGTAGTGGCGTCTTTACCAGGTCAACATCCATTATCAGATTCAGAACCTCCCCATCTTCCATTACGGCTTGAACAACCCCATCGGCATGACGCGGCATCGGGTTCTGGGTGACATTAGGTCCAACATTTTGCAGTCAAGCTTCCAATTTGATAGTTTTTGAATCTATCAGGTCTTGCACTTTGCACTTGAACGCGTAACAGTTCTCAATGTTATGCCCCAATGTTCCAGAATGGAAATCACAGCAAGCATTGGCATCATAATTTCCGAAGGAGGAGGCGCAAATGCAGCCTTCGGCACTACCAACTTGAGATCATTCAAATGGGTAAAAAAATCAGCATAACTCATCGAAATGGCATCAAACCTCCTAGGAGTGTGAATCTCTTGTTGCCTCTAATTCTGTTGACGAGGTGCTTGCTGAGCTTGTGAGAAGCGGAGATAGTCATTGCATTGACCTGCTGTCATACCCCAAATTTTAACCTAATATACCACCTTACATTTGCATCATCTGCATAACTATAATTTCGCATAAAGATTAATCTGTATAGCATTCACAGTCAAAATTAGGGTTTCATCAGATTTTCATCTGATTCAAGAGCTAACCAATTAGGGTTTGAGATTTTCTCACTCCATTTGATCTATCTTGATCAAATCATCAGCCTTCAATCCTCAGATATCCATTTTTCTCATAGATCAATCGAGGATCGACCAATTAGGGTTTTGGTCGAGCATAGGCATTCTCTGATTTTTTGAGCAGTAATTGACTTTTTTGGATAGAGATTGGTCATTATATCTTAGATATAACATCTTGACCTAATTTCGGATCCAAAACATCAGAGGTTCACAGACCATCATCAAGCTTGACGCATCGATGAAATTTCATCCGCAGAAAAGTCAAACTTTGACTTTTGGTCAAATTTTCAAAACAAAACTTTTTCCATCATCAAAATACTTCAAATGATCCATCATGATCATAAAAAATCAAAGAATTTGGAAAAGTCAACAAAAAGTCAAAATTTCTATAACTTAGAAAAATTTCTAAGTGTTGAAATTTCACATTTTTTCCAAACTTCAAGCCATTTTTTCACCTAGTTCCAATTGGAATTTGAAAAAACTCAAAACATGAAAGTTGTAGATCATGGAAAAATCTTTCCAAAATGTCCAAGAACTCTCAAATCCATGGAGTCTAGATACACTTTTGAAATTGAAACATAAGGCTCCATGACACTTGATTTTCAAAGTTCAAAACATCAAATTATAGGTCATTTTGTGTTTTTCTCATTTAGACCACTTGCCACCTTGCCAAATGAGTCATCAAACTGATAAATATCAATGAGAAGTAATAATTGAAAGATTGGATCAAGTTGGATAATTTCTCACATGGTAAAAAGAGGAAGCTTCCTTTTCAAAAGCCAAATGCCTTTCTTACCCCTTAAGCAATCCATGATTTATCCAATTGCCATGTCCTTGTGCCTAACATTTCAGACCTCTTGCCTATAAAAGGATGACCAATTCAAGAGAAATGCACACCAAAGCATTGCAAGAATCATGCTTTCTCTTTTCTTTCTTCAAAATCAAGAAACATGATGAACTTTTGAAAAACTTGCAATTTATAAAATCAAGTGAAAATCATGAAGTTCTTTGGTGTCAAACATGTTGCATAATCATTGTTAAACTTGTTCCAAACTTAAAATTAACTTGAACAAGGCTGGAAATCAGAAATTGCATCTCATAAACATAAACTTCCAAAACTGCCATGGAATTCGAAACTGAAGCTAGGCTTGATCCAGCTATGTTTTGATCATTCAAACATCATCAGTATGCATCATAGGAATGATCCAAACCATTAATCTTGAACTGTAACACCATTAACCTCGATTTCAAGTTTTGTTTTGAGATGACTGTAGGTGGACTTGGTTGGAGAGATTGGAGCAAGTTCAGAACAAGCATGCCATCCACAAAGCTTCCATACATGCCGATGAAGGTGTAGCAATCCTCAAACAAGCTCTGAAAACACGTTTGCCCAGAATTTGATTCTCACTTTTCCAGGTTAGAACACGAAATGAGATATCATGATTCCTTGCACCATTTGAAAAAAACTCACGGCCATTCTCTTTCTGCACTCATAACGAACATTAGCCCTCAATAAAATCAAACAATCATCCAACAAACATCATTTAATTTAAGATTTTCAGATTAGGGTTCATGAGTGTTCTTCGAAACCAAAACGTTTTGGGCTTAATATAAATGAAATTAACAAGCATATTCATGTTCGTGGTGCAAAACCGATCAAAATTGATTTTTACTTCACTTAATTTGGTTGAGAAACAAAGATTTTGGATTGATTTTGGTAAACTGAAAATCAAACACGAAGAACATGATGCGCGCGTTCTTCATCTGTTCTTCATTTTCAAATATTTAAAATTTCCAATCCTTTTCTAACGCGTGTCATGGTCCACTAACACCTCAAACGCGTTTGGCCTAGTGGTTGTCTGCTTGATCTTAGTTCTTTCTGCCACGTGGTACACCTCCTGGTCATGGGTTCAAAACCCAGCAAGACCAAATTTTTTACAAAACTTCAATATTTTCATGTTTTTTTATCAAACTTCAACAATTTTTTTAACCAATCAAAACTTCTCATTTTGAGATGATTTTTTGCACACTTGTCATTTAATATATATATTTTATGATTATGTCAAAAAAATCCAAAAATATTTTCATCTGATTAAATTTTAATCGAGCCGAAAACGATGTTCTGAACACTTTTCAAACCTCCTTAAAAGATGAATTTTTCAAGTTTTCGACTTCCGATTTTTTTCAAAACTTTTCATAAATGAACCTCACATTTCAAAACATTTTCAAAACATTTTCAAATCATTTTTCAAAACTTTCTTCATCAAACTTGCATCTTTTACCATGATCAATCCAATTCAAAACGATAAAACTGAATTCGTTTCTTCTCGAATTTCTCGATCGATCATGGGCCTCCCTTATGGTGTAAGTCCCAACCCTTTATGTACATGCTTAGTTTCACTTGTACATATTCAAAACATCTTTGTCAATATTCAAACATAAACAAATTTCTTTCATTTGTTTTTCATTCGTTTGTCTATACGCCGAATCCATTGGTTCTTAAAGGAAGAATTCTTCTGAGCAAAACTTCTTTTTAACCAATGGGCCTCCATCACGGTGTAAGTCCCATAACATTCTTTTATGTACATAATATTTTTTGTACATATCAAACTTTTGTCAAACATTTTCAAACAAACTTTCATCCGTACATAACACGATATTTCAAAACAAACTTTTATACATAACATGATACTTCTTTTCAAAACTTTTATCTCGTACATATACGATACTGCTTTTGAAAAATACTTTTACTGATAAACTTTGATCAATCATTTCTGTTTCATCTGACATTTTACACTAAATGCCATTGATTTTGAAAGAAGCATTATTCCTCGTGAAATTTCAAATCAATGGGCCTCTTACAGTAAGTCCCAACCTCCTATGTACATCCATCTTTGTTCTACATAAAAACTCGTTGTGTACATATTCATTCCTTGTACATAGTTCAAACTTGTGAATAATCAAGTTACGCTCGTTTTAAACGTTCGTTCACGACACTTGTTTATATTTCATAAACGCGTAAATAAACATCATGCATTGTTTATATTTCCTTCATAAACTCTCGTGAATACATATCACACACACACTGTTTATACAACCGCCTAATAAATAACATAACAATTAGACTAATCAATAGGTTCCCACAAGATAGCCTCCTTGGCTTCATACAAGACAACTCATCACAGTTGAGTTTAGCCTCCGCTTGGGCTTCATACAAGATAACTTATCCCAAGCATGGATCGCCTTCTCTTGGGCTTTGTACAAAGAAACTCTCCACAGAGTTAGCCTCCGCTAGGCTTCAGATAAGACAAGACTGCCGAGTCACCTCCTCTTGGGCTTCGCTCAAAAGAACTCCTCATTGAGTTTAGCCTTCTCTTGGGCATCATACAATGAAAGAGATAGGAAATCTCTTAACACCTCCTCTTGGGCTTCCAATACAAAGAATCACCCAGCTAAGATAGAACCTCGAAAGGATGGTTTCCGTGAAATCACTTTCAAATTCCCAAAGAGTAAAATTTCCTGAAATTGCTCTTATTCAAAAGGATGATTTCTCGGTGAAATCCCTTTCAAGCCAAAGACACCATACCCTATAGCTTCCTCTCGAGCTTCATACAAGGACCCTCGATGACCTCGATGACCCTCGAATGCCTCCTCTGGGCTAACAATACAAGGACCCATGGGCTTCTTAAAAGCATCCCTTTAATCCAATCAATTTCTCCTTGAGATTTAGACATCTATCATCTCTATGGAAGAAGTATCTCATTTATCACATCACATATACAAAAAAACTTTTCAAACTCTTTTCAAACTTTTCAAACAAAACATCTCTTAACAGTAAGTGGTAACGCTTGTACACTCAAGCAAAACACCCAATACTTACAGTTAAAAGATTCAATCATCTTTTTCAAACATCTTTCTTAAACATGTAAGTGGTAACGCTTGTATACTCAAGCAAAACACCTAATACTTACGACGAAAGATTTTAATCAATCAAACTTTTCAAAAGTGTATGTGATGAAATAGATTAGATACATTTTTCATTAAGATGACATTTGTCTGTCTCTTACTAACATCCCGTTGCTTTCCACTAGCATAAGTGGGAACTACGATTGCTCTGACTTTCTCAACATCCTTTTGAGAATACGTAGGCACAAGGTCTCATCCTGCCGAGCAAATTTCTATCTCCCTGCACCAAGCAAACCATAGAACCTCAGATCCGAGCTACAAATGCTCATTCCCACTAGGGATATATGAAGATCCACGATCTTTGAGCACAATAATAACAAAACCTAGAATCCCACATAATCTATTGTTTCTTAAAATCCAAAGGAGAAACTTTCCCAATCATAGAAATAGCAATTAAAAACACACAACATATCAAACATATTCATATATAAAGTAGATAACTACATATATTTAGGGTGCTCCATCTATTCCCTTTATATACCAATCCCCTTACTGAATCTCCCAATGCGTTATGTCTAGTTTGCGCTAGTCGTACGCATACCAATATCAATTGAGGGTATTTCTTTCCCTTTTCATAATCATTAAATCATCTTTCTTGTGTTGAAAATAATAAAGCTTGATGCTCATGCATCTTTATAAACAAATCAAAAGATTTAAATCGTTACGAGCCGTAAGATCCGAACTCACGTCCTCCTCGTGCCACCTTTAACGCCATCAGAAAATGGCGACTACTGGGAGTACGCTAGAATTTTTGATTTTTCAAGAAAAGAAAACGTTACTTCGTCCGAGAGCAAGCTTTTTGTTTTCAAAAGAAAAGAAAGGGATAAGCTTTTCATATTTTTGCATATATCTATTTTTCTTTATTGTGTGTTTCGCGATTTCACTTGATGGAAAGAAATCCTAACCGGATTTAAGAAACATTTTAAGATCTAGGTGGAGGTATTAATACGTGAGCGCTCAATGCTTTCGAAGTTAATATTTCCCCAAGTTGTCTTGAGGGTATTGTGTTTAAGCAAGTAATTGTGAAGACGTATTTTCGGAGAACTTAAGAAGTCGAGTGGATGTAGAACACATAAACCATCCCGCCATTAGGATGTAGAGATTATTCGTGTAAGCCTAGAGTAATTGTCATGCGATACTACGATCAAAGTAGTTTCTCTTGAAAATATTATTGGACCATCGAGTATTCAACAAATCCAATAATGTTTTGAAGGGAGTGTTGAGCTCATTATCGATAGAACCCGATTCATGATGAATAAGCCCTTAGAACTTAACCCGTTGATTCTTATCGTTGGCTTCATGCTCGTGACTTCAACGCTTGCCGTGTGTATAACTACTAACCATGTTTGTTGCATTCATGCATTCATGCATTCATTCAAAAACAAAAAAAACTTCATTTCTCTTCCCATTTCCAAAGAATTTAGAGATTTTTCTTTGTAAAATATTTTAGGTTAGAGTGATGGACGCCGAGGAAGATTCACCAAGAGATACAGTTTAGAATTCTGATGTAGGAAAGTTGAAAGAGTTAGCATCCTTGGTAGAAGATCCCTGATTTTTAAAACGCTATGGAACTCTTTTAACTCTTTTGAACGCTAACGTTGATGAAGGACTTCTCAAACCTTCGTTCGCTTCTACGATCCAGCCTATCGCTTCACTTTCCCGATTATCGTTGATGCCTACTTTGGAAGAGTATGCATATCCTAGGAATCTCAAGATCGGACAAAGTGCCTTTCAATGGTTTGGAAGTCATTCCTAAGTCACAAGTCATTGCAACGATGACTCACTTAAAGAAATCTGAGATAGACAAAAACCTAACTACCAAAGGAAAACTCTTAGGACTAACTTCAAAGTTCCTAATGGAGAAGGCTCTCAAATTCTCTGAAGCCGGTAGTATGGTAGCCTTTGAAGCTATTTTAGCTTTACTCCTCTATGGATTGGTGTTGTTTCCCAACGTCCCAAATTTCGTTGATATCAACGCCATAAGGATCTTCGATTGGAAATCTCGCTCCCACTGCTTGGTGACACGTACGTCTCTATTCATCATAGGAATCGTCAAGGAGACGGAACTATCGTGTGTTGTGTACCTCTGTTTTTCAAATGGATTGTTTCACACCTCCCTAAATCTCCTATCTTCCGCGAAAACAAAGACGAGTGGCATTGGTCCAGAAGACTCATGTCTCTTACAAACGACGATATCCATTGGTATACCTTGGCAAACAATGAGATGGAAATCATTGAGAGTTGTGGAGAATTCGCCAACGTACCTCTCATTGGTGCGAAAGGAGGAATCAACTACAACCCATTCCTAGCCAAACGTCAGCTCGGATATGCAAATTCTGGTAAACCTCCCGGTTTTACAGTAGAAAGCTACTTCTATCATGAAGGAGAGGATTCCCAAGGATTGAAGGCTAGGATGATTAAAGCTTGGCATCACATCCGAAAGAAAGGAAAAGGTAAGGCAAAGAATTGTATAGCCATGGAAACCTACACTTCTTGGATAAAGAAAAGAGCGAAGGAATTCCGAATGCCTTACGCTTATGAGGATCCCATGTTCTCAATCGCTTCCAAATCGACAAAATTTCCCGTTGAAGCTGTGGGAGAATACCAAGAAGCCTTGACCAAGATAAGGTTTGAGAAGGAAGCTTTGGAAAGCAAATTCCTTAAGACTAACCTTGAGAATGAGAAGCTCAAGAAGCAAGTCAAAGATCATGAAAAGACGCTCTACTTCCAGGATGAATGGCTCATGGAGAAAGATGAGAAGATTCGCCAGAAGGATAACGCCATCCAGAAATACGTCAAAGAAAGGAAAAGAAAGCTTGAGGAAATGACAACCAGCAAGCCCGCTCCCAACGAGTGGAAAAGAGTCATTAGCAAGCTAAAAGCTGAGAAAGCCAAACTAAAAGCTCACTATGGAAGGAAATCCGTCAAGTCGCATCAAGCCTTTGGATCGTCATCCGACGAAGATGTTTAATTAGTTTAATTTAGTTTGTAATTTTTATCATATATTGTATCATTTGTGTGAGCAATGCTCCAACAAAAAACAATTGTTGTAATCTTCCTTCATTAATCAATAAAATTTGTGTTGTCCATCCAAATATTTGCCAGAAATATCTCGTTTAGTGTAAATTCTTTGGAAATTTCTTTTCTTTACAATCATATTCATGCATCATACTTTGCATTTAAGTCTATCATCTAGAGTCTAATCATTCACGCTTTGAACTGTCACTTTTCCGATAGAAAATTGTCAAGTCGTCGCTCTTAGAGTTTCTCGACTGCGTCCGCAGCCAACTCGAACGCACGATACCGATCAAAAGAAAAGTAATGGAGAATTTTGAGCAAGAAAACGTTGAACTCCGTAGTACAAGAACTACGCTACAAGAAGAAGTGGAAAGACTCACATCTTTGGTCAACTCGCTTGTCACAACAAGAAAGTCAACAAGCAAGATCGAAATCATAACCAAATAGCAACTTCAGAGGATACTACTACTCCGGTTCAATGTCGCACAAGAGTTCACCTTTCAAGATGCCGAGGGCTATCCATGGGAATGCCTTTAACCGGCATTGGAGTTCGCCAACCGACTTCTCAAACAATCTCGCTTGACATACCTACTTTGCAAAGCAAAACTCGCTCCAAGTGGAATAACTTTTCCACAAGTAACAATGTCGGTTTCTCAACCGATCATGTTGAACTCGCCCATAGTGCACACTACCGCAAGAAGTTCATCACACTCCGTGAAATAGACGAACGCCGTGGTTCAATGGAAAATCTCCGGGAACAACTCCTCAAAATGCGACTGAGATAAAAACGATTCAAGGGAAAGAATTGTTTGGGAAAAGCGCCAGATCTCTGCTAGTCCCTTGTAAAAATATCGAAATTCAAAATCCGGATTTTGAAAAGTACAAAGGAATTCTTGTCCTCGAGTCATCTTACAATGTATGCTAGGAAAATGTCTACGTACAATGAGGATCATCACCGTTAATTCATTACTTCGGATAGTCTCACCGGTGCCGCAAGTGGTACATGGGTTTAGACAGCACGAATATCCAATCATTCAACGACTTAGGTAAAGCCTTCCAGCAATACAAATTCAACTTGGATATGGCTCCTGATAGGGATCAACTCCGCTCCATGTCTCAAAAGGAAAGAGAGACATTCAAGGAATATGAACGATGGAGGGAAATTGCCCAAGTCAACCCGCCCTTGGAAGAGAAAGAGATGACTAAGGTATTCTTGAATACTCTAAACTCATTCTACTATGAGCGAATGATCGCTAGCGCTCCCGGTGACTTCAACGAAATGGTAAGCATGGGAATGCGACTAGAAGGGGTTCGGACAGGACGTCTAACCAAGGAAGTAGGATCTTCTAGTAATACCAAGAAAGTTGGAACCAGTTTCCCAAGGAAAAAAGAACATGACGTAGGAATGGTATCCCGAGGGAAACCACGCAAGAATGTCATTCAACAACGACGGTAGCTGCCATAGCGCCCATCAACACAACTCGTGAATTGCTCCGCAATTTCAACAAAATCAACAAACTCAACGCCTCGTCAAGGCTCAGCTTCACAACCAAAATCGTACGCCTCGGGTCACTCAGTTCGACCCAATCCCCATGACGTACACAGAACTTTACCCTGCGATAGAAAGGAATCTAATACAGACAAGGTTACCACCTCCGGTCCCTGAAAAACTACCATGGTGGTACAAAGCTGACATGTCTTGCCCTTTTCACCAAGGGGCACCAGGCCATGACCTTGAGCATTGCATAGCATTGAAGGCGTATACGAGATTAGTGAAGGCTAATCTTCTTTCCTTCGAAACACAAGTCCGAATGTGCAAGCCAATCCACTTCCCACCATAGTGGACATTCGGTGAATCTAATGCTAAGGGAACGTGCTTGTCACAGATGTAAACTTAGTCAAAGGAAACTTGGTGCATCTCCATGAAGCATACAGTAAAATGAGTACCTTCACTAAGCATGATTATGCAGCTTGCTATATCTGTTCCAAGAATATCCATGGATGTCCCACCATAAGAGCAGATATCCACATTTGTTTAGACATTGGTGACCTACAAATTTAGAAATAGAGATGACCATGGCGTAAATACAATAGGGCATTTTCCGCACGAGCTTTTAGTCTCGGATATCAACTCGGAAAATCTCAAGTAAACGCTAGATCCCTTGTTTCAACGCACCGACTGATCAATTCAAAGACATGTCCCTGCAGCAACATGAAAATCCACCAGTCCCTGCCGAAGTTTGGGATACCTTGGGAGAACCAAGTGGCAAATACGACTACATGGTGAAATACTCTGCGCCAGAAAGCTCGAAAATCCGGATTGAAGATATCCAACCCACAGGATAGGGTGATGACTTTGACTACCCTAGTCAATCAGAAGAGGAATACTCGTCTTCTCAAACTAATCAACAGATCGAGGTCCCAAATGAAGATCTCTGCTTCAACACGTCTGTGGATTTCACCAAGCCAGATCCTGGTTACCACTACATCAACATGATCACTGAAGATCAAGAGTATGATTCAGGATACGATGCGGAAAGTGTCGCTGACAATGAGTCTCTTCACTCAAGACTGGAAGGAACATCCCCGATTCAACACAAAGACAGGAAGTACAAAGGCTATCTCTCATACTTCCCGATCTGTTAATCAAGAAGATCGCTTAAGCAGCACCAAAGGCAAAGGCCATCGTCCAGAGTCTTCAAAGCCTGCTCAGCCAGCGACCAAAGTCTACTCAAGGGTTAAACCAAGCGGAAAATTACCCGAGTACCTCGACTTCCAAGGAGTTC